>CM052883.1:166471637-166486174 GCA_028534135.1 Potos flavus | reverse complement strand
ACAATGACAAGGACAGCAAACTCTTCCCTCATTATCCAAGACCTTCGTTCAGACCTCAGAAGGCCCCGGAGGGAGGGGAGGCCGGTGATTTCTGTCAACCGGGAGGGGCTGCACTCATCTCCTCGGTGGGGAAAGCAAGAGTGAGTCCTCCTTCCCCTGAAAGAGCCTCCCTAAGGTGGCCCAGAGGACCTCGAAATCACCGCTTCTGTCCGGGTGTTGGCACACCTCTCCCTCCTCAAGTGTGCCTCTCAGCTCGGTGAGACACGCTCATGGTAGAGAGCCTTGTACACGGGCGCCCGGGGTTAAGTCTGATTCTGGATTCCCGCCGTCTCCCACCCCCTCTGCCCCTCGCCCCGCTCGCACGCTCGCGCTCTTTCTCTCTCTTGAATAAAAAAAATCTTAAAAAAAAAAAAAGAAAAGAAAAAGCCTTATACAGATAAGCCAAAAGAAAGGAACAAAACCCGGGGAATCCCACTACCACCAAACAATTCCTGTTAAACAGTTTGGTGGGGATTTGGGGTTCCAGTAAGGCAAGTTACACATTTCCACAAACCGGCTCCAATCCTCTCCCTCCCCTCCTATCGTCACGCTCTCCTCCGCGGTCAGTAGGGGGCGCTCCCCGCTCTCTCCCGGGACGGCCCGGGAGCCGAAGACCCCTTCGGTCCTCCCGCCCCGCCCCGCGCGCTCGGTCCCCGCGGGGCCCCGCCCCCCGGTCCGCCGCTGCCCCGCGGGCTCCGAGGGGGAAGGGCGCCGCCCCCCGCGGCCGAGCCGCCGGCCGGTAGGTGCGCCCCGCCAGACCCCCGGGATTCGGCGGGTTCCACCACCACTCACCGCCCTCCGCCCGGCATCCTCCGCCGCCCCCCCGACGGCAAATTGCGACTGTCCCCACTAAAGCCTGGGGCGCTTCAGAGATGGCCTCTGGGGCACCGGTTGGGCTGACCGCCCTCGGACGCCCGCGCCCTCCGGCACCTCCTTTCGGCACCGCGATTACAAGCCCCCGGCGGGCAGCTACCCAGCCTAGGGGCGGCGGCAAGAATTCCGGGCATTCCTGTTAGATTCGGCCGCACCGGATTAAAACAAAGCGCGAGGAGATTCCTAATAGGTCCCCTGCCGCCCTGCAGGGTCACTAAATCCCCGCCCGGGCCGCTCGCCCGAGCAGCAGGGACAGCGTTTAAAATACCTGGACTCGAGCCACCTCGCGAGGATCGCAAGTGACCCGCCTGGGTGCGGGCCTGGACTCGAGCATTTTTCTAAGCTCTCTGGGGGCGCTTTTTAGACAAGCTGCGGGGCTCGAGTCGTGTCGGGAAGGACTGAGCTCTGTGCCTGGCCTCGCCTGGAAGGTGTAAAATTTGTCCCAGGAGGCGAATTTTGTAGTAGAAATACATGCAAAAATGGCATTCCGCCCCATTATATGTCTGTGTTCGTTTTAATATAAAAGCAATTGTTAAAAGAATTTTTAGAAAGATTTAAATGTTATAATTAGTACAGATATAAAAATGACCTTGAGGTAAAAATGTATTTTATTCACCTGAGGGCAAGTAGATGCTACAGCCGGGTCACAGGAGATGTTAAAAGCACAAATTTATATGGAGTGAAGGCATTGAATTCCAAGCGGAGGCAAAACTGGTTTTTCCACAGGGGGGAGAGAAGTCACTGGCAGCTCCTGGGGCCACCTGTTTCCCTAGCCACCAGAACCTGCAATTTAAAAAAGGTGCAAAATAGCTCAAGGAGAATGAACTGGGTTAGGAGCGGACAGCTTGGGGGTTGTGCTTTAAGGCTTAGTGTATTTTTTTTTCTTTTTTAAAAAAATATTTTATTTATATATTTGAGAGAGAAAGTGAGCACAAACAGGGGGAGGGACAGAGAGAAAGGTCGAGGCAGAGACTCCCAAGCAGATTACCTGCTGAGCCCAGAGTCTGACCCGGGGCTCGATTTCATGACCCCAAGAGCATGACCCCAAGTGCACAACCCAAGCCAAAACCAAGTAGGATGCTTAACTGACTGAGCCACCCAGGTGCTCCTGCATAGAGCCTTTTTTTTTTTTTTTTAATTAACACATATGTATTATTTGCCCCAGGGAAGGCTTAGTGTATTTTTGAAACAAGTTTTTCTTCGTAATATTTTAAGTAACTATCTGGAAAAAAAATTTTTTTTTCTTACAGTGCTAATACTGCTGGGCTCCCCCAAACACCAAAATATTAGGTTTCAAATCAGTCATTGGATGAAACATTTTCCTACTCTTTGGGCTTTGGGGCAAAACCCCACAAATACACCAGGAAGTTACTACTGAGGGGAAAAGGAGGGCTTGAAGCTCTTGGGAGGTTGTAGGTTGAGGAGTTAAGGGGCACAGACCTAAGTTCAAGTCCTGCCCTGTCAGAAGGTAGCTGTGGGACCCTCCTTCTGGGAGCCTCTGTTTCTTCACTTGACCGTCGCGTATAGGGGGGTTCCAGAAGCTTCCCTCCCTGCTGCTTCTCAGCCTGAGTGGACAAAGTCACCTGGGAACAGGCTTTCTTTGTTCAGGCTAGGGTTCTTTGAGTGGTCTCCTGTAGATATGTAAACGTGACCCAGTGGCACCCACGGCTACCCCTTGTCACGCCCCCTTGGAACGCAGAGCTGGTGGCTGGGGACGACGGGAAGCATGTTGTATTCAAAGCCCAGGGCCTTTGGGGAGGAAAGGGTTTGAGACCCATCTCCCTGTCAGCCTGCTCCCCAGGATCAGGTTGAGGACGTACTCAAATTTACTGTCATGGTTAAGAGAAGGATCTCCTTGTGTGTGAATTGTGGGTCCCTCCACAGCTTGTGCCTGAAAGGCCGCCTCTAAGAACGCGCGGGACTGCGCCGACCCACGTTCCGCAGCGCCCCCGCGTGGACGGACAGGCAACAGCTGAAGAGGGCGGCTCCCAGGCTTTCCCGAGAGTCGCCGGACTTGTGGACTTGGCACTTTGGAAGCCCTTCAAGTTCTGTACAGTTTGGGAGGAAGTGGGCTCCAAGAGGGAGAAAAATAATTTTTCTGAGACCCCCCTGCACTAAAAGATAAACAAACAGAAGTTCAGTGACACGTATACCTCCCGTATGCATGGGAGATACCCAGGAAAGCAGAGTCAAACTCTACAAGATGGCAGAAGCCACCATTGTTGGGTGGATGTTGGTGTGTGTGTGTGTGTGTGTGTGTGTGTGTACGTGTGGTGTGTGTACATGTGTTGGGTGTGTGTGTGTGTGTGTGTACGTGTGGTGTACATGTGTTGGTGTGTGAGTGTGTGTGTGTGTGTACATGTGTTGGGGGGGTAGTCACTTATGGGATTTCAGACCCTGCCTTCTTCATTGATGCTTCCCTATCCTCCTCTTCCGGGCATAGAGAGGGAGACCTAAATGGAGATTTCTTTTACAAGTTTGAATGTCCCTTACAAAAGGGTCACATCTAACTCAGTTTTCAGAGCTTCTCCTGTGTCTGCGGTTTCTTAAAAATAACCAGCTCAAGATAATTTTCATGCCAAAGAGGCATATTTTGGATTGTCATATTCTACTTCAATTTTCGGCCAATAGGGGTACAGGAGGGACTCAGACTCAGACTCCATCACTCAAGGAGAAGCAGTAAAATGTATCTGTGTTTTTACCCTCAGAGAAGGTCATACCCGTTCTACATGTGAAATGCCAGGCAAGTTGAATAAGTTCCATAAAATGGCCGTTGCCATCATTGTTCCTGGGAAGCAAGATTGTAAGACCTGAAAGGTCTTTGTGTCTGTTTCCCGAAATGATCAGCAGCAGCCCTTGGAAAGGCCAAGGTCACCCTCCTTGGAGGCAGCCAGGTTACATGCCCAGGCAAACTGAGGAAATGAGGGCCAGCTGGGCGGAAGGGTGTCCGCCATTTTCCCAGTCACTAGCCCCTTCTTCTGTGAGGCCCAGCTCCCGGTGAGGGGACAGAGGAACCAGGGAGAGTGGTGCGGAGGACTTGGGCCCATGTTCCACGTTCCCAGCTGATGTTCCTGGGGCCTGGGACTGGCTGCCTCTCCATGCCCCGCACAGGGGAACTCGGGTCAAGGGCATGTTTCTAGGGTTCCCGTCTGATCTTGTCTGTTCCTGGCTCTGGAAGCTGGGATGAGTCCTCAGTGCCTGCAGACGACATCCTAAGCCTTAGCCAGACGAGCCTTTTTACCGGGGCGCCCCCACCCCCACCCCCGGCCGTCCCATCTCCACACTGTCCACACTGGGCAGCAGGCGCTCCTCCTGATGTCCCACTGCTTTCACTCACTTCTGGGCTGTCGAACGTGTTCCCGCCTGGGAACCGTCCTTCCCCTTCTACCACGGGAGTGCTACTCCTCCTTCAAGACAAAGGTGCGGCGTCAGGCCCAGGCCCATGTGCTGGGGGGCCTGTTACATGGGTCCCCCACGACCTTCCTCCCTTCCTTCTGGGGAGCTCATGCCGGCGCCCAGCCCTGGGCCCCTGAGGTCTGAAATGGGATCAGGAGCAAGGCTGGCCGGGGGGCCTGCGGCCGAGGCTGAGGAAGTTCCCAGGCTGGGAATGCGCAGTCTCCGCTGAGAGCTCCCAGTCCACGGGGCCCAGCTGGAGACACCCCCGGGAGCCCCGAGGAAGGGGGTGCACACCCAGGGCCCCTGCTCCTTGCCCCGTTGCTCTCTCAGGATCAAGTCTGAACCCCTTCCCGAAACCCAGAAGGCCTCACAGGCCCTGCCTCCCTCAGGGGCTCCTGTCTGTTCTCACACGGGGCCCAACCCCCACCCCGCACCCCGGGGAGGAGCTCCTTTCCGCTTCAGCCCTGCACCTGCCTCCTCCAGCCCTCTGTATAAGAAGTCCTCCCTTCTGCCTACCTGTTCACCCCTCAGGGCACAGCTGAGCCCAGCGCTGCCCCTGGACCCCCAGGGCGTTTAGTCCTGGGCCCCCTTCTGCCCTCCAAGATTATATGAGGACCCAGCCCTTCCCTTCCCAACCCGGAAGGAGAGGCCCCGTGTAGACATCTGGGGACATCTGACCTACTCCGTGATGCCTCGAGCTGGGCACAGGCGGGAGCTGCTGGCTTGCTTCTCTTGCCCCAGTGACTCTTTTGGGGATAGCGGTTCTCCCCACGCTGACGCTAAGCAACTTAGGCTGAGGCTCCCCAAACACGGCAGTCCCCTCGGACCCCACTGAGCCGCTGTTTCGGTGCTTCTTGTCAAGCTTATCATCGCGTCCAGGTTGACTGAAGGGACATCAGGGAACCCCCACCCGCCACTGTAACATCAGGCTCCCCAGGAATGCACCGTTAGCTGCCATGTTTCTCCCCCACACCGCCTCCTCCGGGGGGCAGCTCTCCAGACTCCGGCCCCTGTGGTCTCTGCTTTCATCCTGGCACCCGAATCCCTCTACAGCCCTTCAAGGGGTCCTTGTGCACCCACCGGCCAAGAGCAAAGAACAAGCTGTGTCTTCACAAATCTCTGGTAGCCCTGGCCCCAGACTCTCTCTGATGGAGACGGTGACAGGAAGTCGCACACCAGAAAAAACCAGTCCCCTTTTATTGAGAAAATAGAGTCGATCCCTCAATCTTTTCCGAGGTGCCTCCCCTCTGATGTGAGGCGGCATCCTTCTGCGCCCATCCCCAAGGACGCCTGAGGGTTCCCTCCATCCCTTCGCGGGGGCCCAGGCTGGTGCGCTCAGGCGCTGGAGAAGTAGGCAGGCAGGGAGGGCAGGGTTCCGGAGGGGGACTGGCATGGGGGGGCCCTGGGCGGGGCGTGAGTGGCCGCGGGAGGTGATATCTTGCTGGAAAGAGGGAAGGGAAAGGAGCAACACCACCATCTCCCCAGGCCTGGCACTCTCTCCTTCCAAATTTTTCATAAATAAGACTTCACAGTAATAGAGGAATGTCCACCTCCAGGGCCACACCGACTGGTTTCCGGCTGGGGAGCCAGGCCTCGCGGGCACGGCACGCGGGCCCTCGGCGGGTTGGGCAGCACCGTGACTGCAGGGGCGGGAGCACTGCTCTCTGGCCCTGGGTGGGGGCGGGGGGCTGCAGCCCATCCGGAGGTTCTGAGCATTGCTGAGGTAGTCGGGGCGGCCAGCCGCGCTTCCAGACGGGGGTGGATGGGGCGTCGGGGGTGGATGGGGCGTCGTAGGACACAGCCGGGAGCGAAGCCACCTGCGAGCAGAGTCGAGCAGCAACTCCAGGGAGGTCTGGGGGCGGGGGTGGTGGTGGTGGTGGTTGGGGGGGTTGGGGGGGGTGCCGAGGGCCTTGCGAGCTTCCATCTCCTGGAGACCCAGGGGCTGGGCTGTGGGGGGGTGGGGAGGGGGGGCCTGTGAGCCTGCACAGGGTTGAGCTTCTCCTGAAAGGGCTGCTTGGGCCCGTGGGGGAGACTGAGGCATTTCATGGGAGAAGGAGAATCTTCTCTGTGAAGACAAGAGGGTCGCCCCTGTCCCATCCAGGGCCAGGCCTAGCCCGGGTACCTGAGCACGGGGTTCCTCCAGAGGCCATCAGGGCCTTCCCCCAGGTCACAGGGAGCCAAGCAGGGAACCCAGGTTAGGAGGGCTACCAGAGGCCACGGGTCTTGCTCCCAAGATGACCTTCCGCAGGCGGGGAAGGTCCACTTTCTGGGTAAGGTCCACGCAGCGAGGACCCCTTCTGGCTCACTGCGCCCCATCACGCCCAGGGGCACACAAAGCCCCACCCCCACCCCCCCACCTCCCTGCACCGAGGGGTGGGGGGAGACGACCACGATCTCTGCCCCGGGCGCTGCAGCTCCAGCCTCAGGCCGCCGGGGGGCGCTCAAGAACGCGTGGCCCCGCCCCTCCCGGGGGTCTGGCCGGGGTCAGAGCACCTGCAGCTTGCGGGCGCAGGTGAGGTTGCCGTGCACCAGCCCCCACATGGCCAGCAGCTCGGCCGGCAGCAGCTTGTGCACCACGAGCATGGAGCGGAAGAAGCAGGGCTCCTTGTTCATGCGGCTGTTGCGGTTCCGGGAGATGCCGAACGTCTTGAAGCCCTCGTGGGCCGTGGGCTGCACGCTCAGCACCTCCAGACACATGCCCAGGAAGACGTCGTCGATGGGGTACAGCTCCAGCGTGTCGCAGGCGCGGTGCAGGCGCCGGGCCAGGCCGCCGGCCATGAGGAAGCCGCCCCCGCCCGCGTACGGGGGGTAGCTGGCCTTGCTGTACAGGACCCCCGGGATGTAGTACTTGTTGTCCTTCTTGCGGATGGGCCGAGCGTGCTGCAGGACGTCGCCCACGAACAGGTCCTCATGCGGCTGCCGGTCGGCCAGGAACTCCAGCAGGTTGGTGGGGTTGACGAAGACGTCGTCGTCGCCCTTGAAGATGAACTGCACGTGGGGGCAGTAGATGTCAAACCACTTGAGGAAGTGGATCTCCTTGAGGGTCAGGTTGAAGAAGCTGTCCAGGAAGTCCCACTGCAGGATGTCGCCGTACAGCCGGTCCTCGTAGGCCAGCAGCTGCTGGTAGTGCGCGCGCTCCTCCAGCTTGGAGGCCGTGCCCAGCAGGAAGAGGGTGCGCACGGCGCCGCGGCCCCCCGGCTCCTGCTCCCGGCCCCACGTCTGGCGGATGGCCTCGCGCCGGTCGTGCTGCGTGATCACCGACTTGACCACCACCAGCAGGTAGACGGCGCCGCGGCACTTCTCGGGGTGGTTCAGCAGCATGGGGAAGTAGCGGCAGTGGCGGTATGTCAGAAACTGCCGGAAGTGGGGCTCCAGGCCCTGGAACCAGGGCTGGTGGGTCAGGTTGACGTTGGCCGAGCAGTTAGTGGTGCTGATGTCCCAAGTCTGGGGTCCTCGCGGGGCCATGGGCGTGGGGGCGGCCACATCCTTGGGGTTCTTCCAGAAGCTGTTGGGGTTCACCAGGTGTCCGCTGGGGTTCTGGGCCTTCTGTGGCTCCCGGGTGGGCGGCGGGGGCTCTTGCAGAAACTGGTGGGGGGTCAGACTGCGCTGGAATAGTGTTACGGCCACGAGCAGGGCCAGGGACAGGCACACGCTCTTGTAGACGGTTTTCTTCCTGGGAGAGGGGGGGAGCGGGGATGGAGGGTGGCACGGAGGGGAGAGGAAAGGATGAGTCCCCTGTGACTTGTTTGGAGCTGCAGGGGGCACAGACTCAAGTCCTGTGGTCTCTGAGTGGTCAGAGGGGCCTGCTTCTTCTCCCGCCCCGCCCTGCTCCTCTGCCTGGAGCAGGGGACCCAGGCAAGCCCTGCAGAGTCAGGCTGCCCAGGTTGAAATCTTGACTCTGCCACGTACAAGCGAAATGACTCTGAGTGGCTCCCCCGTACCGTCTCCAAACTGTGATTTCTTTGTCCCCTCAATGGGATACCAAGGAATCGGAGCACTATCTCAGGAGTCCCGCTCACAGTGTGTGTGCAGTCCGGGGGAGGGGGAGGATGCTATGAGTCTCTAAATACGACCTCTGGTGGAGATTTCTGCCTGTCCCCAGCGAGCCAACCCTGTTTGCTTTCATTTCCCTGTGCAAACCTGGTAAACCATTGGGGTGAACCTTTGGGGCAAACCTTGGGGGGGACCATTGGGAGGGGCAGACACAGCCTGGGAGCTCAATGACCTGGGGGGACACTGGGGAGAGGCTCTAACGTGGGACCCAGAGAAGCCTGTCCCTTCCCCTTCCACCCCATCCATCCGACCCAATGCAAAACTGCCTACATGGCTGATGGAGGCCCGAGAAAGGGGCAGGCGGCTCCTAGCACGACCGCCTTCTTGCCACTGCTCTCCGTCTAGGCCCCACTCTCTTAACATCCCGCTTGGAGAGAGAGAAGATCCCCCAGCTCTACCATCCTGGGAAGGGGACACATTTGGACCCCACTCTCCAGGGACCCTCCTTGCCCAGATAGCCCCTACCACACCCATTTCAGAAGCAGAAATTAAAGTCTTTTGCAGGAGGTGCTGGCAGACCCAGGGCAGAGGTGGCGGGGAAGGGGGGCTCCCCAGGACCCTCTGTCCTCAGCTCACACTCCAGAGGTGGCCAGGCCTCCCGCCCGGGTCTCTCTTGCAGAGACGTGGGGGCTGAGGGCTCTTGGGGAAGAGGCAGGCTAAAAGTGTTGTGGCCTCACAGGGCCAGGTCAAGAGGGAGACAGCCCGAACCCCCCAGGGGGGAGCTGCCAGGGCGAATGGAAGAAAGAGAATGCAATGTACGTCACAGGGACTCTGGAGAAGCCTGGGGTGGCCCTCGGGACTGGCTGGTTGAAGGTGCAGGCACCTAGGGCAAGCGAATGTGGAGTCCCCTGGAGAGACATTTTCCCATGGGGTCTCAGGGTTTCCCCGTGTATGCAGTTGGGGGAAGACTGGGTCACCCCAGGTGCTGGGGCAGGGGCTGTGAACCGAACCTCGAGCCTCCCAAAGGAGACAGCAGAATGTTCCGGGGTCAGGGTCTCCTGCCCTGGGGGTTTCAGCGAATCACCCCTTCCCCCCAGTTCGGGAGGTCCAGGCTGGAGGAAGTCCCGGGGGTCACCCCAGGGGAGGGGGATGCAGTGGCGGTGTCCCTCCGCTCCAGGCCGGTCCACCTGCACCGCCCCACTCCATTTGTAGGACAAAAGTCCCGCAGCGGAGGAAGGAGAAAGAGAGACGGGGAGCGGTGGGGAACCGGTGGCTCTAGCTTTCCGGGAGGAAGGAGACCCCCTCGCGGGTGGGCGTAGAGGACGGGGGGTCGCCAAGGACGCAGGAGGCCCTCGGAATGGGGGACGGGACCCAGCTGCCCCGAGAGTCCCCAAAGCCCGGGTTCCTGGAGCGGGATCCGGGTGCCGAGGGGCTCGGGCCCGGGGGAGCCGAGGGGCCGCTGGCGAGGGCAGCGCTCACCGGCCCCGCAGGTCCCCGCCCCGTCCGGCTGGTTCGGGCGCCGCACC
The DNA here is from genome assembly GCA_028534135.1 of Potos flavus. NCBI lineage: Eukaryota > Metazoa > Chordata > Mammalia > Carnivora > Procyonidae > Potos > Potos flavus. The sequence goes on along the minus strand of CM052883.1, from coordinate 166,476,347 downwards.
CCGCCGGGCATCCCGGCCGCCGCCGCCGAGCCCGTCCGTCCCGGGAAACTGAGGCCAGCCCCAGGGCACCCAGCGCGGCATCACCCTCCCGTCCCCGGGAGCGGCCCGGCGCCCCCCGCGCCCGTGCGTCCCCCCGACCTCGGGCGGAGGGAGCCGGGGGTCCCCGCGCCCCCGGCCCCGGCCCCCCGCCCGACGGCCCGGCCGGGCCCCCAACTCACCACAGAGACATGGCGGCCCGGGCCGGGGCGGCGGCGGAGCGGGGCGCGCGGGTCGCAGCTCTGGGCGCCGCGGCTCGGGGACGGCGGGCGGGGACGGGGACGAGGCGGGCGGGAGCGAAGGCCGGGCCGCGCCCCCGCCGCGACTTTCCTCTTCCCCGCGGCCGGAGGAGGGGCCGGGAGGGGCCGCGGCGGCCCAGGTGCGTTAACCCCTTCGGCGCCCCCGCGCTCCCGCCCCTCGGCCGCACGGCCAGCCCTCCGCTCGGCGGCCGGCGCCAGTGGCCCATTTCGCGGAGGCGGAACCCGAGGCCCGACCTGGCGTGGCCCAGTCGGGACTTCGGAGCCCACGAGGGTCGCTCCGGTCCGCGACTACTCGGTGTGCCCCGCGGAGCTTTCCTGGGGTCGTCCGCCCCTCTGGACGCGGGTGAACCGGGACACCAGCCACCGCCCACCTTCCATGGGCCCCCAGGTCCCCACCATCTCCCTCTGGCCCGGTTCGGGACTTTCCGGCGGTGGGGGAGGCCGAGGAGGACAGGGCTTGCTTCTCCCCTTCTGCTTTCCTTTTCCCTTTCCCAGGTGGGCCCCCTTGACCCCCGCTGCTGGGGACCTTGGGTCAGCTACCTCGGCCGGTCTGCAGGGGAGAGGGACAGGAGGAGCCGTGTCCCTGGGAAAGAGGCCCCGAGGAGGCTGGGCTGTCAGTGTCAGGGGCCACAGCTCTGGAAGCCTTCTCTGTGCCCCCAGCCGGACGCCCTCCTCACTACCAAGGGAAGGCCTGCCTGCCTGGCTGCGACCTCCTCTCTTCATCCATCAACAAATGTTCCTTTCACTCAAACCCTTTTTGTCCCCAGCCTTTATTAATCGGCTGTGTGTGTACTCGACCCAGCCGTTCCTGGGGAGTGGGCTCAAGCACATGTCCAACACAGAGGGCCAGCCTCGGCCCAGCAGGGTCTGGGGTGATAGGTGTTTCCATCCAGGTGACTTCCAGAATCCTCTGGTAAAACACCTCCGCTGGTCTGGCTGTTGTCCATGTGTCTGTCATACTTTTGTTCCAGGTCAAGTTCCCATCGCTGAGCTGATAGGACCTCAAAAATGCCCAGAGGATTGAAATGGAAGCATTTCGCAGTCCAATAAATAAAAGCTAACATTCATCAAGGAGTAGGCAACGCACGATTCTAGGCTCACCCATGAATCACTTAATCCTAGAGGCACATACATTTATTATTCCTACCTTACAGAGGAGGAAACAGAGAGGCCCAGAGGGGGGCAGCCCAGTGGGCGAGGTCTCCTAGTAAACAAAGCCAGGAGGCCTGCCTGGCTCCAGAGGCAGGCCCTGAGCCCTTGGAGGATAGCAGCGACAGGGAGGTATTTTCCTGCCGAGGGGTGCCTAGGGAGGTCAGGAGGACTCTGAGTGCCGAGGCTGGTGGCAGGAAGCCTGATGAGGCTTCTCGTACTGAGCTGGGCCCCAGGACCCTGAGCCTGGGGTGAGGAACTTCTTCAATTCTTTCTTTAAGGCTCAGGGGCCCCTTGGAAGGGGAGGAAAAACCCAAGATGCACTAAGAATTTGCGAGGATGTTGTAAACTCTGCTCAGGGAAAGTGAAATTCTTCCCGGTGGAATTCCAGAGAAGAACCCTGGGGCCAGTGCTCTTTCTAATGGCCCTTCCCAAGTACCAGCGCTGGAGGAAGGTCTGGCCCGCAGACCAAAGCCCCCTTGGCTTGGCTGCCTGCCCCTGAGGGCCACCCGCACCCCCCATGGCCACCTGTCCCAGCAGGCACTGGCACTTCACCCCACTGCCCACGTTTCTGGGTTCTCCCCTTTCACCCTGCAAGCATGGCCTGGAGAGAGGGACAGGGCCTCCTGGCTGGGGACATCCCACGGGGCCTCAGCACTGACCCCTGACCCGGAAGCTGTGGGGTTTCCTCAGGTGCCCGGGGAGGGGCAGACACCGCTCCGGGAAGGGGTTTGGAGCCCAGATTGGAGCCTCCGGCGCCTGGGGGTTGGGGCAGGGCTCTGCACTTCCGGGCTGTCAGTAGGGGCAGGTGGCTTATCCCCTGGAGACCTCAGTTTCCTGCCACTACAGGGTGACGTGGGATGACGCACGCGAAGTGTGTAGATTGGTGTCTCCTACACGGTGGCTGCTGTCGCTATTACAATTGTCAATATTTGACCCAAACCGGAGGCCCCAGAACGCACCGGGGCGAGGAGGTGGTAAAGGGGGGCGCTGCTGAAGGCCAGCTGAGTGTTTACTGCGGGAATCGGGTCCACTGAGAGGAGCCGGTTGTCCTCATGGATTCATATGATCTGGGCCTGGGCAAATGGTTGAAAATTAAGTACTCGGTCCCTGATTGCGGCGTGGGGGTGGGGCGTGTGGGCGCCAGGCCGGACCCTGGTCCCCTGGTCCGCTTTCACTGTCACTCCGACAGGTTCCCCCGCAGGGTGCTTGGGCCGGGCCCTATCAGGAGCGCCCCATCCGGCTCCTTCCAACCGTCCTGGCGCCTGCAGGCAGAGCCCCTCGGATTCCTGCTCATTATCTCAAGCCTCAGCTGGGGTGGTTGAGCAAGGCCCCTGAGGAGGGGGCGGTGGGGCTGGACTCCGTCCCTGCCTCAAGCACCAGGGCCGGACCTCAGATCCCAGGAGGTGGGGGTGGGGCTGGGGGTGGGGACTGGTGGGTCTGGAGCCTGGAGGGAGGGCGTAGGAATGGGAAGAGTAGCTGGGTAGGCCGCAGGAGTCCCAAACCGTGGTGGCTTAGAGGTCCCTGGCCCCAGTTAGCCCCTCTTCCTCTCAGGCTGACGGGCTGCCCTGGGAGAGGGAGCTCTCCTTCTGCCCAGAAGCTCCCCTTCCCTCAGTCTCCCTGCCTTCCCCACACCTCCTGGGCACCTTCCCTCCCCCTTTCCGCCCCTGCTCCCTTGTCCCTCTCCCCTGTCCCTCTCTCCATCCATTTCTCTCATAGCTGTGCACCAACCCTCGAGAATTGGTTGGAATCCAGATCCTGCTGGTTTGACCCTAACACAGTGTGGGCTTTCATGGGGGAAGGGGTGGGGCTGGGGGGTGGCTGTGGGGAGACTGTCTGGAAGGCCAGAGGTTGCCCTGGGTCAGCCTTTGACTGGCCAGAGAGGGGCTGACTTGGGCCCTGGAGCACCCGGATGCCGGGTGTCAGCGGGGCGGTGGCCGCGGGGTAGAAAGGTGCCCTTGGCTCTCTTGGTAGTCACGTGGGTGCAGCCGCGCCATGTTGGTGAGTGTGGGACGGAACCCAGTTTGTTGTTTAAAGACCCTGAGGAGACGTCTACACCCCAGGGTAGTTACACGACAGGAGCAACCCTGGCCGGGGCTTTACGTGTGGCCGTCTGCACTCGAAGAGGGCCTGTTCATGGGCAGGGAGGTGTCAGAAGTCCCTCTTTAATGAAAAGAGTGTCCCTGAAGACGTGTGCTTAGCAAGAAAGACTGCACAGTCCCCTCTCCCTGAACAAGTCCAGCAACCCAGCAGAGCAGCGCCTCGGGTCCAGAACTTTCTCTCGTTGGTCCTGGATGCCCCACGCAATGACCTGACTGGAGGATTAGCCAGTCCTTGGCCATCACGTCCTTGAATCCACCCAGAGAGAGGATGGAGAGTGGGGCTCTGGTGGGAAATCTGTTTTGTGCTTCTCGGAACTAGATGCTTTCAGTGGGGGTAGCACTGATTTCATCGTAACCGGCCATCTGGTGAGGCGCTGTGGGGGGAGGCCTGCCATGTTCACCGACCTCTGGTCCTTAGAGGCCCCCCTACCTCCCCTGCAGAGAATGACCCCCCTGCAGGGCACCCTGGGAAGAACTGCCCAGTCAGGAGGACACAGCCCCAAGAAGGAAAGAAAGAGACCCAGAAGAAGCTAGCAGAGAGGTGGGGAGACGGAGGAAGGGAGGAGGAATTCGGGGGGCAGGGAGGACGAGGTTTTCAGAGCAAGGGTGGTCTGGTCTGGAGTCTGGGTGTCCCCTCACCCAAGGGTCAGAGCCCAAGAGAAGTTCAGATCACAAGGGGTTCAGAGAAGATGGCAGGAAGTTAAAAGGGGCTCCTTGCAGGGTCTCCTCTCCATGTGAGTGATGCAATGAAAAATCCTTTTGTGGGGAACCCCGAGATGTCCTCCTGTGGCCAAATGCTGATCAAGCCAAGACTGACCCAGCCAAGAAGGTAACCTTGCCATAACCAATGAAAATGTTTCCAATTCTAATTGCAGGGCCTGCCTGCAGGGAATCTGACGGAACCTGGGAAATGGGACCTCTCCAGTTTCCAGATGCTTCTGATGTACAGGCAGGTCTGGGATCCACTGGTGCTGAGCCCTCCCATTCCAGCTCTCTTGGTCAGCTGCGGGCGAGGGGCAGAGGAGGGACACAGAGGGAAGGCAGGGTGGGGAGGCAGCTGTGGAGGAAAGTGGGGGCAGTGTGGGGAAGGTGACGAATTCACTTTTCCCAGCCAAGCCGGTGGCAGTTGAGGAAGCACAGGTGGGTTTGTGAGCTTGACAAGA
>CM052883.1:166445952-166471137 GCA_028534135.1 Potos flavus | reverse complement strand
ATACAGTCCTGCTTCTCCGGCCCTTTCTCCCACTTCTTGCCCTCTTCTGCTCTTGCCCTCCTGTCCCCCCATCCCGGTCTGGCCTCACCCAGCTACTCCTCGGAGGCCCCTCACAAGTGACTTGCGACCGAGTCTGCCCTCCCGGCCTGCACTCGTGCTGGGAACTCCTGCCCCACCTCAGACCCAGCGAGAAGGCGCCAAGGTGGCCTCCAGCCCGTTTGCTCAGGAAGCTCTTCACGCCTCTGCGTTGGGTCAGTGCTGAAGGGGAAATCTCACGATGAGGAACCTGTGGGTTCCCCCAACCACTTGATCAGTTGACTGCGGGGCCAGAAAGTACATTCTTTTTAAGCAGAGGATCTTAGCCCCACGGAGCCAAAAGGAAATAGTTCCCAAAAGGAAAAAGCCAAGAATGTGCCTCCGAATTTTGTAAGACATTGGCCTCAGGAAAGTTATTCTCATTCCCCCGTCAACCGAGGCTATCTGGATATCAAAGTCGCACGCTTTGTCAGTGGCCTGGACTGAAAATGCCCAGCCCTGTCTGAGATGGATCCGCAGGCGAGGAAACAGTACTTCGTCCCAGGAAGCCTCTGGGGCATGCACACGGCTGCTGCCCCCCCCTCCCCCCCCCCCCCCGACCTTCGGTGGAGGGAGCGGGAAGGAGCGGAGGAGGTGACTGCTCTTTGGTGACAGGGTCTGAGGAGAGCTCAGCATAGCTCCCCCCCTCCTGCCAGGGGGCTTTCCCTCCCACCCCCCCAACCTGGCCCTCCGCCCACACCCACCGGGGAGAGCTCCCGACCCTGGAGCGCTGTCTGCGCCTGGGCTCGGTTCCCTGGGGTGGGCTTTTCTCCGTGTGTAGCCCAGCACACAGCCACACACCTAAACACTATGTCCTGGGCCCGACTGGAAACGCACGGAGCAGAGAGCGCAGACAAGCAGGCCCTTTGTCCACCGGAGGACAGGCTAGAGGAGTCTCCATTTCCAGTTCCAGTCCCGGCTCGAGGAGGAGACTGGCCGGTATGGTCCATAAAGAAAGCCACCCGTTGGGTTCCATCCCGGAAACAGAGTCCCTGTTCGGGGGAAAAGACCGTTACCTGGGAGTCAAAGCTGCAAAGAGGAAAGATTATATTTAAGATAAAGTAGAGGCCACGTTGCAAAGGTACCGGGGAGATTTTGAAACGAAAGGGCTGGAAGGAGCTTGGATTAAGGAAGCAGCAAATCTGGACTTCATCACAGAATGGCTCCGGCATGGCATGGACCCCTTTGATGGAGAAGGAGAAGAGAAGTGGGGCCGGAGAGAACGGGCTCATGGCATTTGAAATCCGGAAGAGGCTCTCAGGAGGGCTCCCTGGCAGTGTCGTCGGGGACTTCTCTGTCACTTCCCTGTGAAGGTCTCTGGGATGACCCGGTCCTTGGCCGTGAGGTCAGCACGACCCCTGCTGGGAACGAGGGCCGTTCCTGCCCATGGGGGTGGGCTGAGGGATTCAGGCCTGAAGGGGCCTGGGGCGGCTCAGGGGGAAAAGAGCCCCACCCCTGGGGCTGTCGGATTTGGCAAATAAAAATCAGGACACCCAGGGGCACCTGGGTGGCCCCGTTGGTTAAGCTGACTCTGGATCTCAGTTCAGGTGTTGATCTAGGAGTCGCGAGTCTGAGAGGCAGAGGCGGGCCAGGAGAAGCAACAGGGCCGGCGGTCTCGGCCTCCCTGTGCTGGTGTGCTCCGGCCGGAGCACTCAGGCCGTACCCCCGGGTTAAAAGTCCACCAAGTGGCCCCTGGAAAGTTCTCAAGCTGTGCAAGTAAGCAAATCCTCATCCATAAGCTCTGGGGAGCTATCAGGAGCTAGCCTGGGCACGTGGTTTTCTTGGCTTTTTGGTCTAGCCTAGTAAGGAACATCCTCAAAGAGGTTCCAGGGGCAGAGCTAACTGACCTGTCTCTCCTCCCCAGCCACCGAGGACATCAGGCCAGGAGAATGGTTGCCAGCAGGACCTCAGGGAGAGGTTCGCCTGCCCTCCGCGGAGGTTCCCGGCCAGGCCTCAGGCCGTGGAGACACCACCAGGTAGGGATCGGGGGTGGGGTGTCCCAGGAGGGCTCTTCTCTGGTCCAGCCTCTGACTGATCGCAAAGGAGTATTTCACTGGGGTCTGAAGCTACCTACGGAGATGCCCTGGGGGTGGGGGGGATGAGGTCACCACATCTGTCAACCTCAGAGCCCAAGGGGAGGCACCTGCCCCCTGGGAATTATCGGTTTTCAGACCAGAAGGAGAAGAAACTCATAAACGTGCCCAAAGGACTTGTTTTAAGAACTGCAGGCTGAACACGTTTGTAGGGACGTGTGATTTGGAGTAAACTGTGAGCAGTGTCCAATCCCGGCCACTCGTTTCTGGAGAAGGTGGGATGGAGGGGAAAAGACGGCGAACAGGATTAGTGAAATGGTTTGGCTCACATGTCACCATCCTAAAAGAGAAACTGGATCCCACACGGAAAAAAGGGTGTTTTCTCTTCCTCGGCACCTAATGAGTACGGCCTGGCCTCTGAGAGGTCACTTGGGGTTCTTTAGAAGCTAGAAGGTCTGGGTCTCCTTTCGGATTGGAGGCAGACCGCTCAGGGAGAGGCGCCTAGCCTGGTGTCAGACCCAAGCCCAGGGCGAGGCACCCGGCTGCCCCCGCCACTTCCTCCTGGCCACGCGCTGTCCTACAGCCGGAGTCATTCCAAGATGGCGAAGCCAGCCTCCCGCAGGAAACCACGGGACCCGAGCCGGGCTTCCCATGACCACACCCTCGGAGTCCCTGAATTAGAGTTTTGCCGTGGTGACCGGCTCCTGTGCCTCCGCCTTTCTGTAGAACTGGGAAGTGTTGGCACGAGTGTGTCTGCAGTGAGCAGGCCCCCCGGCCGCGGGGGGGATGGCTGACCTCGGCCGCGGGGGGGATGGCTGACCTCGGCCGCGGTGAGCAGGCCCCCGGCCGCGGGGGGGATGGCCGACCTCGGCCCCATCCGGAGCTCTGTGAGCCACAGGGCCTTGCGGAGCTGGAAGAGACGGGGCGGAAGGGCTGCACTCCAGACCCCTGAGACCTGCAGCTGTTCCCCCTCACAGTGTGCAGGGCTCAGAGTGTACGGGGGGCCCACCGGCCCCCACCGACTCAGGCCTGGCCGCCCCCACCCGGCAGAACGGCTGAAGCTGTGCCCCGAGATTGGGAGAGTGGGAGCGCCCGAGGCCCACAGGCTGGCCCACGGGTCAGGGGTTCTCTGGATCTTGGCACCCTCCTGAGTTGGGGGGCTCAAAAGGAGAGACCTCAGAGGGCGGGGCCAGAGCTGAGGCTGGGCCCCTGCCGAGCTTGCCCCCTACCCCCCGGGCCGGGACCCAGATACAGTCCGCCTCTCATCCGGGCCACACCTGCCCTCCCGGCGCGGGAATCAGGTCTGTGGCCTTCCCGGGAAGGCAGAATTCTCTTCTGAGGCTTACCACTGGAGACAGCCCTCTCTCCCCAGAGTAAGTGTTTTCACAGCAGGGGACCCCGAAGTCACTCCTGAGAAACATTCCCCCTCGTGACACCACGTGGAGTGACCTAGTTGGCCCTCCAAGGTCCCATTGGGCACAAATCCCCGTGGGCTTCGGTCCATGGGTGCTCTTGCCCTAATGTCTGTCATGTGAATTCAACTCTTAAGTCTGGGAGGAGTGGGGATGGGTTCTGTCTGAGGATGAGGAGGGCGGGAAGAGGGAGAAGTAGGGAGCTGGCGCACCCACCTCGCTTCCCCTCTGGCTCCGTGCCGCCGCCTGCCAAACTCCCTCTTCACCCCAGCCTCCGCTCCCCCGCCGCCCCAGGCCTCCGCCAAGCACCCCTTCCTCCTCCTCCCTGACCCCAAAGTCCAGTCCCACAGCCCCGTTCCCTCCCCAGTCCCTGAGTGTCTCCCGCTGTCCTGAAAGACAAGGGCCGCAGAGAGGGTGTCTGTCCCCGTGTCCCCACCTGGCCCCGAGCAGGCTCGCAAAATCCCTGGTGGATGAATCAGGAGAAAGGGAGAGAGAATGGCCCTGTGCATAGCTTCAGTGGGGCACGTTTGTCCCTCTGCTTTCCCCAGCTCCTCTCTTTCTCTGTCCTTAGAGTGAGGACAGCCCCTGTCCCCAGAAGACGAGCCACTGGGCGGGCATTGCTTGACTGACCGTTTCCTCGGAAGGCCCTGGGGCTGCAAGTGCAGGGAAATGGTAGATTGAACGATATTCTCATTGTTTAACCCCAGAGATGAGGTGCTTTAAAGACAACTGAGGCTCCAGCCCCACTCCTCTGGCTTCCAGCCACTGGTCTTGCTGGGAAATCGCCTTCCTGAAAGGCAGGGGGTAAAAGCTTCAGGCCCCGTGAGCCCACTGCCTCCCTCCCCGTCCGTACACCCAAGTGTTCCTGTTCCCACGTTGCCTGTCTGCTGCTTGGCGTCCTTACCATCGAGTAGCTGGGGAGCCATCGAGTAGCTGGGAACCATCGTGTTAAGCAGGCCGCCCCACGGGCCCTGCGGAGAGGAGCCCAGCTCGACCGACTGGCAGGCACTGGCCTGGCGGGTGCCTCCCTGTGTCCCAGGGACCCGCGGGGGAGCGGGCTCCCCGACCCAGGCCCGGGCCCAGCTCAGAAGCACACAGGGTCAGAGTTCCTGTCCTGCCGCCGACAGGAAATGACTCTTCGGCAAGTACTACGGCTTCTAGAACGTGAAGAAGAGAGAGATTTTACGTACGTCTCCATATATGCTTTATCCCCCTCACATTTGTCCCCAGAGGGTGAGCGGCAGCTCTGAGGACACGTCCAGTGCCTCCCGCTAAAAGAAACTGGAAACTGAGAACAAGCAAGTCAGGGGAATGAGGACAGGAGCCCTGCGTGTTCACATGCACACACGCACGCTCGCACGCTCGCACGTGAACTGTTGGCCAGTCTGTGTATTTGCCTTCATCCGCTGTCACCCCACACCTCGCCCCTTTCTGGGCTCTGCTGTAGCGCGGACGAAATCTCCATGGCAGTGACCGAGAGCCCACGGCGAGCCCTGATGCCGGAGCCCGGAGCACATGCCGTCCGTACCTTCCTGCAGACGGTGGTCCCGGAGAGCGGAAGGGACACAGGGTCCCCTGCCCTGGGGACCGCTCAGCTGGGAGATGATGACTCAGCAGCATTCCAAACACAAGTACAGATTAAATATCTCCAGAAGCCTCTGATTGCTCTTCCCTTCCACACAATGCCCCCATTGATGAGCCCAGATCGTCTCAGTGGGCCCCGCCTCGCTAATGAATAATTTGCCTATCTCGCAGGCCCCGTCCCAGTTTCCCCATACCGTGAAGTTGACCTACTAAGCACCATTATTCCCGCAGCAATTGACTTTCCCCCATCACAGGTCATTGCCATCCTGAATCTCTTGTCCCTGTGCTTGCTGTTCCTGCCCTGCCCTCATCCGGCCTCATCTCCTCCTAAACCATCACCATTTCCTGGCTCTGGCTCCCCGCTGCTCAGACTGCTGAGCTCACCGTTTGAGGGGCCTGGGGGCCTGGAGGCCACGCTGACCACCCCCACCCCTGCTTCCCACAGTCCTCACCCCTGCAGGAGTCAGGGGCGGTGGCCAGCACCCTCAGTCAACACCACCACCTGCTGCAGCAGCCCCCCCACGTGGTTTGGGCTCGGCCAGGCCAAGGAGTGGCTCTTTGGTGCTCTCCAGTCCCAGAGCAGGGCCAGAAGGAGCCCCTGTCTGAGGGTGCTCTTCCCACCCCCCCCCCAGCAGCACGGCTGCCATGGCCGAACAAAGGTCGTGCCCTAGGGCCAAGAGGAGGCTGACTTTGAAGGTGTATAAGTCAGGGTTCTCCAGAGAAAGAGAACCAACAGGGAGGGGGCGGGGAGGGGGTTGTTTTAAGGATTTGGCTCACATGATTGTAGAAGCGTGGCCAGTCCAAACTCCACAGGGCAGGCCAGCCAACTAGAGACCCAGGAAAGAGTTGCAGTTGGAGTCCAAAGGCAGTCTGCTGGCACCATTCCTTCCTGCTCAGAGGAGATCTGTCTTTGTCTCTTTGTGCCTTCAACTGATTAGACGAGGCCCACCCACGCTGCGGAGGACAATCTACTTTGCTCAAGATCCACCTATTTCAATGTTAATCTCATCCAAAAAACACCTGCATAGAAATATCCGGAATCAGGTTTGACTGAATATTTAGGCACCATGGCCCAGCAAAGCTGATTCATAAAATGAACACACATGTAACAGTTTTCATAACACATCGACAAAACACTCTCCCAAAGGATGGGGCCCTTTTCTGGTTGCTCGGGAGTTGGGAGATTACAGATTCCTAGCCCTGCGACCCAGACCTTTTCTCCCTTCACTTCTTGCCCACTCACCTCAGCATCCCCCATCCCCGAAAGCTGACCTTGCTGCCCATTGGCTCTAAGGCCCTGTGCAGTGAAGCTGCCCAACCATCCTGGGCCTACCCGGCTAGCTCCTTCAAATCTGGCCTCCCTGTCCCATGACTCTGTGATGGACGTCGCTGGTAACCCAAGGCTCCCACCCGCGGCCAGGAATAGCTGCCAGTGCCCCCTGAGCAGTTTGTGCTGGTTTCTCTTAGCTGTGCCTTCTTAAAATGTAATAGGGCTACATTTTAACTGACTGAGCCACCCAGGCAGCCCCAATAGGGCTAATTTTAAAATGGTCAAGATGGTCATTTTTTTTTCTTGGAATTACTTTATTTTTTATTATTTTATTTAAATTCAATTAATTAACATATAGCATATTATTAATTTCAGAGGTAGAGGTCAGAGATTCATCGGTTGCATAGAACACCCAGTGCTCATTCCATCAGGTGCCTTCCTCAAGGCCCGTCCCCCAGTTACCCCACACCCCCACCCCTTCCCCTCCAGCAGCCCTCAGTTTGTTTCGTATGATTAAGAGTCTCTTATGGTTTGTCTCCTCTGATTTCGTTTTATTTTATTTTCCCCTCCCTTCCCCTATGATCCTGTAATAATCCACTGCTGTAACAATAATAAAAATATCAAAATTAGAATAACAAAATAGGGGGGGAAAGTCATTTGAACCAAGTAATATTAAAAGAAAACCACCTCGGGGCACCTGGCTGGCTCAGTCAGTAGAGCACACGACTCTTGATCCTGGACTGGTGAGTTCAAGCCCCACGCTGGGTGTAGAGCTTACTTACTCACATACATATATACATACTTTTTTTTAAATAAAGAAAAAAATCATTTTAAACTTTAATAAAATGCAGTAGGGCTAAATCTCCCCCTATCCTTTTTCTTTTTCTTTTTTTTTTTTTTTAAGATTTTAGTTGTTAGAGCGTGAAAGAGAGCACTAGCGGGGGGGACCCGTATCTTTTTCAATCTGGTATCAAAGCTTTCTTGCCTAGGGCCGCCTGGGTGGCTCAGTTAAGCAGCCAACTCTGTATTTCGACTCAGGTCATGATGTCAAGGTCCTGGCATCGAGCCCCATGCTGGGCTCCACGCGCAGCAGGAACCTGCTTCAGGATTCTCCCTCTCCCTGTTCCTGCCCCACCCTCGCCCACTCGCTCACTCTCTCTAAATAACTTTTTAATTTTATTTATTCATTTGAGAGACAGAGAGACAGAGAGAGCATGAGTAGGTGGAGGGGCAGAGGGAGAGGGAGAAGCAGACTCCCCACTGAGCAGGGAGCCCAACTCAGGACTCGATCCCAGGACCCTGGGATCATGACCCAAACTGAAGGCTGACACTTAACCATCTGAGCCACCCAGGCGCCCCTAAAATAAATACATATTTTAAATAAATAAATAAATAAATAAGGGATGCCTGAGTGGCTCAGTCGGTTAAACGTCTGCCCTCGGCTCAGTTCATGATCTCAGGGCCCTGGGATTGAGCCCCGCATCGGGCTCCCTGCTCAGCGGCGAGTCTGCTTCTCCTTGTCCCTCTGCCGCTCCCCCTGCTTGTGCTCTCTTTCTCTCTCAAATAAATAAAATATTTTTTAAATGAATAAATAAACTAATTTAAAAAATAAAACAAAGATTTCTTACCCAAAGTATGGGCACTTCTCATGCCAGTTTTCTCCTAAATTTGAATTTGGAAATTTTTCAGATGTTTAAGTTTTATTTTTCTAGTGATTAAAATGTTCTCACTGTAAAAAAAGGAGGGAAGGAGAAAGGGAGGGAGGAAAGGAAGGAAAGAAGGAAGGAAGGAAGGAAGGCAGGCAGGCAGGCAGGTATATGGAAATATAGAATTGATTCAAATAAGAAATTCCAGTTTCCTTCCAGGTCCCACTCCCCAGAGCCAGAACCCCCATTTAGGGGGCCCACGATTGACCTCAGGGCACAGCCTCCCTTACAGAATCATCACAGCTGTTCGAGCGACAGGTGGGGAAACCGAGGCTCCCCAAAGGTCGACGTACTTGCCTACATTCAGTCACCAGCTGGAGAGCAGCAGAGCAGAACTGAGGGTCTGGGCCCTCCCAGTGAGCACGACCCCCTGCCCCCGCCAACCTGCCTACGCGTCCCACCCCGTGTGTGCACACACACAGGTACACTCTCCGCACCGTTCACCGAAGGGGGCCTCGCTCTCCAAGCTCAACAGCTGCTTGCTGCCACCGACCGTGTGAAGCGCACGGGCTGAGGGACCCGCTTAGGGAAGGGGAAACGGACCTGCCACGGACGGAGCGCGTGCCCGCTGCTCGCTGAGCCGATGCGTCCATTAGCTCATTCACTGGGGCGGCAACCCTGGGTGACAGCCTGGGACTCCGGTCTTCGGAGTTATAGTCAGGAAAATGGGCACATGGATAGCGGGGACCCCAGAAGTCGAGGTGGGAGCAAGGTGTAGACAGCCCCATGACAGCCAGGCAGCAAGGGCTGGGCGGGGGGGATCCCACAGAGCCGGGCCCCTGCTCCCGGGACTTCTTGTCTCGCGGCGCTGAGCTGAGGGTTCCGGCTCCAAGACTTGGTCCACCGCACTCTGGGAGGCCGCCCCTCGGGGCTGGCAGCCCGGTGGTATTTGGAGAAGGGCTGGCTAGGGGATCCCACTGGGCTCAAATCTTGGCCTCACAACCTGCATGTTATGTGTGTGAGCTTGGGAAAGTTCACAAACTTGGGGCCTCAGTTTCTCCATCCGAAAAATGGGGAAGTAATGCCGGCCCCCACCCCCCGCAGGACTGTTCGGGGGGCTAAATGTCACCCTGTCCGCGTGGCCCTCCCTGGCCACCGCATCTACAATTATTTTCCTGTTGCTGCTGTAACAGATGACCTCAAACGTAGACACCTGAGCACACAAACGTTGGCCTCACGGTTCTGTCGATCAGAAGCCCCACACGGCTCTCGTGGGGCTGGCGTTGAAGTGTGCACAGGACACACGACTTCCCCGAGTTCCACAGGAGAATCCCTTTTCGGCCTTTTCTGGCTTCTCGAGGCCTCCTGCCCTCTTCGGGTCCCGGCCCCTTCCACCGTCTTCAAAGCCCGACAGGCTGGTATCTCTGTGCCTTTCTTCACAGTCATACCTCCTTCTCTCTCTTCTTCTGCCTCCCTCTCTCACTTTTTCTTTTTATGATTTTATGTATTTGTCAGAGAGAGAGAGGGAGCGAGAGCACAAGCAGGGGGAGCGGCAGGCAGAGAGAGAGGGGGGAAGCAGGCTTCCCGCTGAGCAGGGAGCCCGATGCGGGGCTCTATCCCAGGACCCTGAGATCATGACCTGAGCCGAAGGCAGACACTTCACCGACTGAGCCACTCAGGCGTCCCTCCTTCTCCCACTTTTAAGGACTCTTCTGGTTTCCGTGGGCTCGCCCTGATAGTCTAGAATAATCTCCCCGTGGTAAAATCAGCAGATTTGCAACCTCAGTTCCACCGCAGCCTCATTCTCCTTTGTCATAAAAGGTCCCAGGAAGTAGGACACGGACAGGATGAGGGACCGTTACTCTGCCGGCCACACCTTCCCAGGCCATCCTATCTCACACTTCAAGAATCCCCCAGGCTCCCTGTCCCCCTTCTCAGCTTCATCTCCTCCTTCGCCTTTATTCCTTTTTTGTTATCTTCCTCCTCCCCCAGAGTGTGCGCTCCGTGGGGGCAGGGATGTATGCCGCCGGGTGCCCTGCCCTACCCCACCCCTACGCCGTGCCCCGGACCGTGCCTGCCTGGCCTCTCCGCGCTCAGAGGGGGAGATCCTTCTTTCCTCCTGCGACTCCCCTAAGTGTGCAGTAGCCGTGACTCTAGATTGTACCTGTCGTTCCAGGGAATATACATCGGCCTTCCCCTGCGAGCCCTGGACTCCCAGCACCCCGGCGATCCTGGACCTGAACCCACCCAAGGCCAAGGCATCTGCTCTGGCCCCTCGGTTCTCTCCGTGCGGCCCCCAGCAGGCCAGCCGCCCCGGCTCCGTGTCATCCTCCACGAGGGGCCCACAGAGTAAGTCATACTCTGGAGGGCAGGGCGCTGTGTATCTCTGAGCCCCGCAGGCTGAGGGAAAGCCAGAGCCCCGCCGGTGTCTCCTCCTGCCCGAGAAACCGGTTCTCCACTCGTCTTCCTACATATGCAATTGCCACGGGCCTCGGGGGCTCACCCCCAACCCAGCAGACGGGGACCATCCGGGCCGTGTCGCTCAGAGTGAAGAGTTCCCCCCCTCTCAGTGGGACTCTGGTGGTCGCCCCTGAAACCTGGACCTGTGTCCCGGTGGGGGGCAGCCGACAGCTACTGAGGCAGCCTGGAAACCAAACCGGAGCAGGTGCCTTGGAGGCGGGGCCACCAGAGGGACTGAGGGTAGGGGGAGCCCCAGGGACCACTTCCTCTCTCTATCCCCTCCTTGCCTGGGCCAGTTGGCCACTCTCCTCCACTCCCCAGCTGAGCCTGGACCTTTCTAAAGAGTCTTAACTAAAAAGAAGGGAGGGGCGCCTGGCTGCCGCAGTCAGAGGAGCACTCGACCCTTGATCTCAGGGTTATAGGTTCGAGCCCCAGCTTGGGTATAGAGATTACTTAAAAATAAAATCTTAAAAAAAAATACATAAATAAAATAAAGGAAAACAAAAGCAAAACAGGATCAGAGGATGTCAAGCAACAGAAAATCGGTCACACTCAGGATACATGCATTTCTACCACTCTGCTGCCCCCCACTCCCCTGCCCCCCTCATTTCCTGCAGGAGCCCCGGGCTCTCTGGTCAACCCGAGACCCGCTGGGCGGGCCGTGTGGTTAATGGGCCATGGCTGGAAAGCCGGCCCGGCCCTCCCTCTTCTCCGGTGCCTCCCTGGGGGGAAACACAGAGCCAAGCCCCGGCCCCCTGTCCCCAGCTGCCGTGCAGCTCCTGCTGCCGCGTCACACGGGCCGAAGGAAGCGCCCGCAGGTGCCGGGAGCGGTGGCCGGAGAGAGGTAGCCAGGCCCGGCCCCGGCCGGCGGCAACCCCAGCAGCAACAGCCGGGACCCGGCGGGCTCCTCGGGGCCCTGCCCGCGCCGAATAGCTCAGCTAGCAGCAGACCCGTGTCCCGTGGCCTCGACAAACAACAAA
The DNA here is from genome assembly GCA_028534135.1 of Potos flavus. NCBI lineage: Eukaryota > Metazoa > Chordata > Mammalia > Carnivora > Procyonidae > Potos > Potos flavus. The sequence goes on along the minus strand of CM052883.1, from coordinate 166,459,677 downwards.
ACCATTGCCCCCCAACTCAGCGAGTGCCCCCCCCGCAAGCAGCCTGCTCCCTGGGAGGAAAGAGCGTGGCCATGTGAGGCGTGCCCCGGCCGCAGCGCAGGTGACCGGGGGAAGGGAAGGTTCTCTCTATTCTGTCTGCACAGAGCCAGCTGAAAGAAGGGCCTGTATGGGACAGAGGGGACTCTGTGCGGACGCCGCCTCCGTGCTGGCAGCTGGCGCTGGCTTTTCTTCTCCAGGCAGCCCGTCTTACAGGAAGTGAGGACGGTGTCACCCTCCCGTTGCCCAAGGACCAGGCAGCTTCCCCTTCCGGGCCAGCCGGCGGCTGCAGGTGACAGATGTGGCGGTGGTCTGTGAACCCCCAGGTGGCTTCAGGAGCTGAGGGAGGCCGGCTGTCCGGGCAGCGCCCCCCGCCCCCCATGACACAGGCTCCTGTCGCTGCCCATCTCGGGTCGTCCCCTCACGCACAGAGGACCGTGGCTGGATTGGCAGCGCGAGCCCCACCAGCGGGCTCCTCACCTCGGGAGCCTGTGCAGGGGAGCGGGGGGCTGAAAACCCGGCCAGGGACAGGGGGGCACTCGGCCTCCGCGGAAACCAGCGCCGCTCTCTCCGGCCAGCTGGGAGAAAACTGAGGGGGACCTAGGACAAGGGACGCTCATCCTCAAGCCATATTCCTGAGTCGCAGATCTGATGTTCTCTTCCTCTTTTGAAATCTGTAAGACTGTGATCTAGTCCCGCATACAGCTTGGAAGCCACAACCGCTCCTGATCTTCTGCTCGCGTGTTTTAAAGGCCTCCTAGGGTTGACCCGCGTAACCCCGTCCCCTGCCCTCCTCCTGTAAGACAGTAAACACAAGCAGTTCCAATGGCAAAATGACTGGTCCCCGCTGGGGAGGACTGTGCTGGCCCCTTGCGGAGGGTGACGTCAGAGCCCATGTCTGAGGACAGAGCCAGCAGTGTCACCCAAGCAAGGAGCAGGATCTGACCTCTCCTAAAATAGGAGTATTGAAATAAAAGGATCAATATTTAGATGGTACTTGCGTGTGGTATGGGCTGTGTGTGTGTGTGAGAATACAATCGCGTATTATCCCCTAGGCACTGCGTCTGCCCCGGCTGTGCCCTTAGTGAAGACACCTTTGTGGTCCAACTGGACAAAAATAGAAGATGAGCATTGCGTTTTTCAGTGGCCTCCTCACTCCTCAGAAAAGCCGGCAGAGGGGGCAAACCGAAGAGCATTAGAGCAGCGAGTGGCCAGGTCACCCCCGAGACGTCTGTAAACCCATCGGGGGCCAGGGTCTCGGGTTCACCTTGTGACTTCTCACAGTGGCACGAGGCGGGGTGCGTGAGAACGCTGAGGTTCTGTGACTGGTCCGGGGGCCGCATCCGGATTCTCTGGGAATGTCTGAGCCCCTCCGTGTTCCTAGGGAAGACAGCCGTGGAGAGCAAGGCCCCACCTGCTCGGGAAGGCCCACCTCCGGGCTCTCTCCACCTCCTGACTGGGAGATGCGGAGAGAAAACGCCAAGGCTTATCTCCGGCCCCTGTCGACAAGGGCACACATGAAAAGCAGAGACTGGGTCCCTGAAGTGGGATCGCTCGTGGTGAGACTTGAAAAAGTGGCTGCAAATGAACAGCAGGGGAACGTCGTGGAAAAATCTCTCCTGGTCTCCCCGGTAAATCCACTCCCCTTCGGATTCCTCAGATGCCTTCCCCCTTTTCCTCCAGAGATCCGGACGGACTGGAGGAGTCACGGTATATACACGTCTCCACGGTATAAAGGCAACGGCTGTTTCTCCCCCAGACCTATGGACAGGCTAAAAACCTGATTTGTAAACGTCTGGCCACTTCAGGAGAAGAAAAAAGTCTCTTAGAGATTTGGGACGTAGCCAGCTCCGTGTGAGTACGCCGAAATCACCAGGTACGGCCCGGGCGGTTCTCGGGGGTGAGTAAATACCGCCCGGTCTCGGCTCCACGCCCGGGGAGACTCCTCTCGCCAACACGCGAGTCCGCATCCCCAGGCTGCTGGCCAGCAAGAGCCTTGGTGAGACACCAACAGCTTCTTCATAAATATCCCGGCTGTCTGCCGGCCTCACTGAGTTGACTGGGGTCGCACATGAACATGACCTGCGGGGGAGAGAATCAAGTCCATGAGTAAACCCAGACGGTTTCAGAGGTCATCTGGACATCTGGTCCTACAGCTGGCTGCTAGGATTCGCCCAGGAAACCCACCCAGGGAGCCACGGTGGGGAGCCTGTGGAAATTTTGAGAATGGCGGGCCTTCGGGAAGATTCCTTCTTCCCCCGGGGAGCTGAGCCCAGCCCTCCGGGTACCCGGCCCCCTAATCTCTCCGGAGTAGAACTCGATCTCGTTTTGCTTCCTTCACAGCAAGGTGTCAAGGCCTGACAACAGCTTAAATTATGACCCCTGGTGGGAATATAATAGACAGGTAGGGGTTTGAGGGTTGAGATTCAATGAGATACCAGTAGGTTGGGAGGATTTAGCCCAAATCAAAAGAAGTAAACCAGAAACAAAGGCACAGGTAGGATTAATGCAAAAATTCCATGACAAAGAATCAAACTTTTTTAATAAAAACAAGAGCTGACCCTGTGCTTATAGGATCTTACCTTGCTTGCCAAATCCTAATCCCGGCCCCAATTCCAATAAAACTTTTTTTTACAGAAATGGGCAGCCAGTTCACGAGCCACAGTTCGCCGATTTGATTTCTCTAATATTACGTTAAAATATCACTCATCTTGATTCCTAAGTTTTGGGATACCACCTTCCATTCTGTGTGCAAGGCGAATGCCTCGCTTGCCTTACCCGTATCCTGGCCCAGGATCTAGGGGGTCCTCCGGGGCCCCTCCTCGTGTGCCAGTGGCCCAGCCTCACGGCCGGATGGCTGGCCCGCCCGCCGGGTCACCTTCCTCTCTCCAGATACCGTTTGTGGTACATCGAGCTGAGGAGTGGTTCGCTTTGCTTTGCACATAACGAACTACACCCAAAACATCGTGGCTTAAAACAACAACTTACTAGCTTTACGGTTGTGTGGCTCCGCGATGGGGCTGGGCTCCGATGGGCCATTCTGTTGGGTCTGGCTGGACCCAGATGTGCGTCTGTGCTCAGGGGGCTGTCAAGGGCCTCGCTCATTTCTGGCAGCTGGCTGTCGGCTGGGTCCCGAGTTCTCCCCCAAGAGGCCTCTCGTCCCGCAGCCGCCAGCTAGCCTGGGCGCCTTCCCCGGTGGCCGCGGGGCTCCAGCTGCAGGGAGAGAGACATGAAGCACCAGGGCTGCTCGGGGTTTCTCCCTGCATCGTGTTTACTCTTCTCCCGTTGACCAAAGCCAGTCACACCACCGAGGCCAATGGTCCGAGCGGAGAGATGAGGCTATGGGGGCCTGAACAAACCCGGGTCCCGACCCAAACAACGCGCCACACCGAAGGCATTCAGAGCTCACCTCGCTCCTCAGAACCAAACCTTTCAGGGTGGTTTTCCCCCCGTGGTGTGACATTTTGATTCAGCAAACAGCCTGCGGGGCCGCTCTGTGCTGGGCTGTGGAGTGTTGCGATTTTGTGGGAATCCCATTAGCTTGGTGGGGCCTCCACCGGCAGGAGCAAGTGAAGTGGGGGAGGCGGTCTCTCCCAGGTCCTCGTGCCTCGACAGGCCCCCCGGGGGGTCATGGCAGGGTTCAGGCCGAGTGGGGGCCGCAGCACCATAGGGCCAGCGGCGCGGAGTGTTTCTAGGGTTCCTGGGTTAAGGCCAGGCTGGTCCATCCAAACCAGAAAGAGCAGGGGGTGAGGGGCAGGGGGAGGGCTTGGTAAGCTCTGCAGGCGTCTTATCTGAGGGGCACGCCAGCCGAGGAGCTGAGAGGCAGGAGATACCGGGGCCTTGGGGAAGTCGTATCTTATAAGCTTCTGCCTCGGCGGACTTCCTGGAGGAGGTGGTGGGGTTGAGAGAAAGGCCTCCAGCAGCCTACGCCGAGTGCCCTGTTGAAGGTGACGGGGGAGGAACTGGGAGTGTGGCTGTGGTCTCAGAGGAGCGCGCTGGAGAAGTGAGAAAGTGGGGGCAGAACGAGGGGTGAGAGAAAGAAGAGGGGCTGCTGCAGGAGACCCTCTCCTGGGAGGGGGACAGGCGACACACACTCTGGAGGGGGCAGAGCAGGGCATCGGGGCAGTCACCACTGTCCAAGCGGGGGGACATGGAGGAGAGTCTGGCCGCTGAGGCACCTTCCCGAGAGCTGTAGCCCCGAGCGGTGGGCCAGGGCTCAGCCTGGCCCCAGGAGAGGCTGCGGGAGGGGTGTCCTGCAGAGGGAAGGCGGGGTGTCCAAGGCGACGCCATGAGCTCTGAGAGGGGAGGCCGGAGCGAAGGCCACGGGGCAATGACCTCGAGGGGTGCTGGGGAGCAGGGCTTCCGCCAGGCCCTCCTCTGGATCCTGGGCGGGAGGCAGTGTGTCCCGAGCCACCTTGTGCCCGCTGGTAAGAGCTGATCGCTAAATTCTCGTGAGTTCTGTGAGCAGCCGTTAAACATAACCATCAACGAAACTGAAATTATAGAAACTTACAATTAAATAAATTCTATTTTAGAAAGGTAATAAATACTCAAAACTCATCCCTTCCGAGTTATTGTCTGTGTCCCGGGGGTTATTCCCATCTGTCGTATCTGTAAGGGGGAGATAGGCTATAATCATGGCTATGGTGCTTCTCTTCCCAACTCTGTCTTTGGGGACATCATGTTGATAGCTTGGAATTGGCCGTGCTGGGCACACATACACCCCAAAAACTGGGAATCACTATCCCCCAGGGCTCCCTGACCCCAGAGAGCTGGTTGTTATTTTTGCCAGCACACCACTGTCAGGAGCGTGCGGAGGCAAGCAGCCCGAGGCAGAACGTTGGGTGGACCGAGACTGCACAGGGGGGTCGGAAGCAATAGAGTAGCACGTGCCCCCAAAGTGGCAGCTGTTCCAGAAGCTTCCATCCACACCTGTTGCGCCACGGCCCCGGATCCCGGTGTTGGCCCAGAGTGCGAGCATCACTTCCCTTGCAGGCCCTCGCCCCACCGGAAGCAGCCGGCCGCCTTTGCCCCTGGATCAGGTGACCGGTGAGGATGGCGTCTGGGTCCCCGGGGTGTGCCTCGGATCTTGCTGCTTGGTGTCCTGCTGCCACTCACGCCTCCGCGTGGAAATGTGCCGGCCCCACCTGCTTAAGGACACAGCGCTGCTCTGCCTGCTGGTCCCCGGGGCCGAGAGCTCACCGGAGAGACTGCCAGGCTCCTGGGACTTGGTGTTCTGCTCGGGGCGGGGGCACCGACGGGGCGGAGCAGAGATGGGGGGGCCCTCTTCACACTAGCAGGTGCCCAGGCAGTGCCCTGGTCAGCCTGGAACTCCAGCAGCAGCATCTTCTGGGGAAAAGCCAGGCAGAGGACCCCAGGGACTTAGTAGGTCCCGAAGGGCAAGGCCTTGGGTTTACTGGGGACGCTGGGCTTAGGGGCAGAAGGCAGGGCGGGGAGCCTGGATTCAGCACCTGAGTCGAAGGCAGGAAGAGTCGGGGCAGAAGTGGCTGGGGCGTGAGGTGAGCGACACTAGCCCTGGTCAGATTCAGGGGCCCGCCTGGGGAGCAATGTGATCGTAGGGCTCACAGAGCCTCGGAGGAGCTCCGGGGCCCCGAGGCTTGAGGATGCAGTAACGGTCTGGCACAGGGAGCCCCGCTGGACCGGCACTGGGAGTCTCCTGGTGGGTCACTTCGGGGGAAGCCGATTTCTGCGCCCAGAGCATCACCGACAGGATGCCAGGTGGCCCGGGGGAGAGGGGCCAGAGGCTGGGGGAGTACCAGCAACAGGCTCAGGGGACAGTAGGGAGCAAACCAGGGATGGGGAATCCGTGGGCAGAGCCCTCCTTCTGCTGAAGGCGTGGAGTGGCCAGCAGGTGGGAAAACACAAAAAGCAAGCAAAAGAGGAGAGGATTTCTGAGCTTTGGTGGGACCCACCCCCCAAGGGAACACATGGAAATAGTGAGGGAGGTGGGGACCCAGCTATCACTGGCCTGTCTTAGAACCCCGAGGGGTCCAACTCCCCATCACAGCAAAGGAGGCCGAGCCAGGCCGGGCCTCTCTGAGCAGCACCCCGATGACACTGTCGTCAGTGTCTTGCCACGTGGTGCAAACAGGAACTCAGGTCCCCGCCCCGCGCCCACCTCGCCAGGTGGCCAGGTCGCCAGGGGCTTGCAGGGCGGGAGGTGCCTCCGAGCCTCCTGGCTGAGCCGAGAGCCTCTTTCCTTCTCGCTGGGGCTGCTGGAATGCGGGTGCCGGCGGCCCCGTCTCCTTCTGTGGAGGGAGAGAACAGGGCGCCCCCCCAGGAAGAGGCGGCGTGGCTCCGGCTGGCCTGTGCGGGGCCCCTGGCGGCAGTTGTCTCCCGGACCTTTTCTGCTTATCTGGGCCAGTAAATCCCTGCCTTTCTTTTCTCCTTCTAACGACTCTCGAAGTTGGATGTCACGAGCAACCCAAACACTCGCGAGTGAAGCCGTGGCCGGCATTTCCATGTCGGGTTCTGTGTATTTCTTCCAAACGCACCTTCCATCAGGGCCCAGGTGTGACTCCGGCCGTGAACCTGTGTGTGGAGCAGTCACCCCCCCACACACACGTGCTGCTTACCCCAGCCAGCGGGAAGTGTGTCAACGGCAGCGGCTCTGTCTCCCGTCCTTCCAGAGGAAACCCCGTGTGGCTGGGTCCCTTCTGATGCTTCAGCAACGAACCCTTGTCTCAAGAAGTTCCAGACCATTCCATCCTTCACGCTTGTGAGAATAACTTTCCACCTTCGTTGTTACTGCAAAACGGTGAGGGGCGCGTCTGTGATGTGTGTAAATCTAAGGCTGAGAAGGGACAAGGGAGGGGACCTCGAGATCAGGTGGCCGGGGGATCCGCAGTGGCCGTAAAGGTGGGACAGACGGTGATGCCGCAGAGCCCCGCTGGTGGTGAGATCAGCCCCAGGCTCTGCTGGGGGACTAGACTCACCCCGCAGCCTCTGTCATGAGGGGTCGGGGCTCCTGAGGATTCTGGGGTCGCCACGAGGCAGGAGCAGCTGCAGGACAAACAAACTGGACCAAAAAGTTCGTGATCATGGTTAACAGTTAAGTACAACTTCTCAGAAACCGTCTGGCCCAGGCATGAAACATACCAGCATCTTCTTCCTACACAGTCAGGTGCCTAATAAAAAGAAACACTTAGTGCCGGAGCGCGAGGCTCTGTGCCTGCTGACTAAGGCGGGGGCCGGCAGGCGCTGAACTCTGCCCCAGCCGGAAGAGCTCTGGCTGCTCCCCTTGGGGCCCTGGAGCCGGCGCCCCCGCCCCCCGCCCTCACTCAGCCCCGTTTGGTGGGCTACTGCAGCCTCAAATCCAGGATCGGGTTTTCTGTTTTTTGTTGGTTCTCTTAACACCTATAACCAGTGATGCCCCTGCACCTGAAGGGACCATCCCATGTTAAGGAAAGATGCTGGGTCCCAGTCTCCAAAATCATGGGTCCCCTGGCTCTGCGCCTGCCCTTCATCCCATCCACTCACTGACCTGCTTCCCTCCAGCCCCTCCTTCTCATCTACCCAGGGCTCCGCTCCAGGCTCCAATCGAAAGTTCTGGAAGGGCGGGCACCAGGAACTCCACCCGTGGACAAGAGGGTCTAAGTAGAGAGGAGGGGAGGGGGGCCTCCTAGCCTGTACTCATCCTTCTCTCTGGGTGCCTCTGGCTCCCTTAAGTCTTGGAAGAGAGACGTCTCCCTGTGTCTAAGGACAGCCTCAGACAGAGATTTTAGAACTGCAGTCCACGATCGGGCAAGAGCGCAGTGAGCCACAAATCCAGAGAGAAGCTCCCAAAGGAAAAATGATCCCATCGGGGTATCCTTTCCCCGTGTTGATGGGACGAGCAGGAGGGGTTAGGAGGAGGGAGATGTGGCCTCCCTCGGCCCTGAAACTCCTCTGGAAGTGGTCTGCCTCAGCCTCCGCGGGGAGCCCAGGGCCGTTTGGATGGATGTCCACCCTGAAAGCTTCCTTGGCCAGGCAGGTCTGGGTGTGCGGATGTCCCCTCCCCAACCTGGAGCGACTCTGGGCTGCGCCCGCTGCTGGGCGCCCACTGCCTTCCCCGCAGACCACACATTCCCCAGGGAGCCTGTGCACAGCGGATTCCTTGTTCCCTTTAACAGCTTTACTGAGGTTTCACTCCAGGCGCCAGCAGAGCATGTGACTCTTGATCTCAGGGTCGTGAGTTCAAGCCCCAGGCTGGGCAAGGAGCCTGCTTAAAAAAATAAATACATAACAGCTTTCCTGAGGTATCACAAAAGGGTACAACGTGGTAAACTTTGGTAGATGGGAGCACCCAGGAAACCATCACAAGCAACCCATCACCCCCAGTAATCTCCGCGGCCTCTCGTATGTAATCTCTCCCTTCCGCCCCTGCCCCGTCATTAGGCAACTTACTTTTCTGTCATGATAGATCTGTTCGCATTTTCTAGAATTTTATGTCTATAATGTAATCCCACGCTATGTGTTCCTTTTTTTCTCGGGCTTCTTTCACTCAGCATGCCTAGTTTGAGATTGTGACATCTATCAGTAACTTTACCCTTCTTATTCCTGAGCACGGTTGCATCGTTTAGACCATCACCGGTTTATTTGTCTCCTACAGATAAAGCTGTTGCGAGCATTCACGTCTAAGTCCTCGTACGGACACATCTCTCTTTGGGAAATACTTAGCAGTGGAATGGCTGGGTCAGGGGTAGGTATACGTTTAACTTATTAAGAAACCGTCCAACTAGGGGCGCCTGGGGGGCTCAGTCGGTTAAGTGTCCGACTCTTGATCTCGGCTCAGGTCTTGATCTCAGGATCGTGAGTTCAAGATCCACGTTGGGCTCCATGCTCCGCATCAGGCTCTACGTTGGGCATAGAGCCTGCTTAAAAAGAAAAGAAGAAAAGAAAATCTCTAACTGTTGTCCAAAGCAGACGCACCCATGTCCACTCCCGCCACCACTGTATGAGAGTTTCGGGAGCTCCGTGTCCTCAACAACACGTGGTAAGCCAGTCTTGTAATTCAGACATTCTATTAGACGTGTCTGTCCATGACCTTCATTCATGGCTCCCCAGTGACGGTGGTGAACACCTTTCATATGATTACTCGCCATCTGTAGACCTCCCCTGGTGAGAAATCCAGTCTAGTCTTTTGCTCATTTTTTTATTGAGTTCTTTGTTTCCTGATTATCACATTTGAGAGTTCTTCCTGTGCTCAACAGGCAAGTTCTTTATCAGAAACCTGCTTTGATGGGGCGCCTGGGTGGCTCAGTGGGTTAAAGCCTCTGCCTTTGGCTCGGGTCATGATCTCAGGGTCCTGGGATCAAGCCCCGCATCGGGCTCTCTGCTCAGCAGAGAGCCTGCTTCTCCCTCTCTCTCTCTCTGCCTGCCTCTCTGCCTACTTGTGTGTGACCTCTCTCTGTCAAATAAATAAGTAAAATCTTAAAAAAAAAAAAAAAAAAGGAAAGGAAAAGAAACCTGCTTTGCAAAGAGTTTCTCCCAGTCTATGTTCATTCTTTTCCAAATGTCTTTCAAAGAGTTTGGAAGTTAAGTTTGTTGAAGTCCAACTTATCAAATTTTTCCTTTTACGGATCCTGCTTTTGGTCTTGCAGCTAAGAAATGTTCGTTCCCATCCCAGCACCTGGCAGTCGGCCTGTATGCCCTCGTTGCTCAATCGGTGCTTGTGAAAAGCACAGCCAGGGCGGGGGAGCCGGCCGAGGAGCTCGGGCCCCAGCCGTAGATTCCGGAAAACATGGCTCCAAGGAGCTGCTAAGGACCCACTGGGAATAACAACCAAACATTCTGGTGGTACCTTGAGAGTTTCCAGAAGGAACCGAGGGGGAGCAGGTCGAAGCTGCAGGAGGGCAGCCTGGGGCAGGGAAGTGGACAACTTAGGGACTCAGATGCCACTGTCTCCCACCATTCAGCGAAAACTGGCATTTCTCCCCTTTCTTCTCTTTTTTTCCCCCAGCTTTATTGAGACATAATTGACAATGTAAAATTGTAAGATATTTAAAGCGTACATCACTGGGCACCTTGGTGCCTCAGTCGGTTAAGTGTCCAACTCTCGGTTTCAGCTCAGATCATGATAGGGTCATGAGATCGAGTCCCGCATTGGGCTCTGTGCTGAACCAAGAGCCTGCTTCAGATTCTTTCTCTCCCTCTGCCCTTCCCTCCCCGCCCCAGCTCACACACTCTCTCTCACTCTCTCTCTAAATAAAAATAGGGGCCCTGGGTGACTCAGTCGTTAAGCGTCTGCCTTCGGCTCAGGTCATGATCCCCGGGTCCTGCTCAGCGGGGAGCCTGCTTCTCCCTCTCCCACTCCCCCTGCTTGTGTTCCCTCTCTCGTTGTGTTTCTCTCTGTCAAATAAATAAATAAAATCCTTTAAAAAAAAAAAAAAAAAGAATCCACGCATGAAGTCATACCAGTATCCGGCTTTCTCTGCCTGGCTTATTCACTTAGTGTAATGCCCTCAAGGTCCACCCAGGTTGTCACAAATGGCAGGATGTCCTTTCTCGTGGCTGAATAATATTCCGGTTGTATACATATACAACTTCGTCCTTACCCATTTATCCATTGATGGACACGTAGGTTGTTTCCATGTCTTTGACTATTGTGAATAATGCTATAGTGAATGTGGGCCTGCATCCATCTGTTTGATACTCTGTTTTCATTTCCCTTGAATACATAAGCAGAAGTGGGATTGCTGAATCGTACAGTAGTTCCATGTTGTTTTTTTCTAAACCTCCATATTCTTTTCCTTTTTCTTCCTTCCTTCCTTTCTTTTTAATTTTTTTTAAAGATTTTATTTATTTATTTGACAGAGACACAGCGAGAGCGGGAAGACAAGCAGGGGGAGTGGGAGAGGGAGAAGCAGGCTTCCCATCTAGCAGGGACCCCAATGCGGGGCTCGATCCCAGGACTCTGGGATCATAACCTGAGCTGAAGGCAGATCTCAATGACTGAGACACCCAGGATCCCCTCTTTTTAATTTTTTTAAAAGATTTTATTTACCCATTGGAGAGAGAGAGAGAGCGCAAGTAGGGGAGAGGGACAGAGAGAGAGGGAGAAGCAGGCTCCCCACTGAGCAGGGAGCCCGACATGGAGCTCAAACCCAGAACCCTGGGGTCATGACCAGAATCAAAGGCAGACGCCTAACCAACTGAGCCACCCAGGTACCCCCACTTTTTTAAGGTAATCTCTGTGCCCTACACGGGGCTCAAACTCACAATCCCAAGATCAAAAGTCGCATGCTCCTCCTACTGAGCCAGCCAGGTGCCCCCACAGTATTTTCATAGTGGCTATGCCCGTTTACCTTCCCGCCAACTGCACGAGGGTTCCCTTTTCTCCACATCCTCACCAGTCCTTGTTATCTCTTGTCTTTCGATGACAGCCATTCTAACAGGTATGAGGTGATAATTCATTGTGGTTTTGATTTTCCCTTCCCTGATGATTAGTGACGTTGAGCACATTTTCATGTACCTGTTGGACATTTGGATGTCTTCACTGGGAAAATGTCTATTCAGTTCCTTTTGCCCATTTTTAACCAGATTTTTTTGCTGTTGAGTTCTATGAGTTCTTTATATATTTTGGATATTAACCTCTTACCAGATATAGAACTTGCAAGTATTCTGTAGGTTGCCTTATCAATTTTTGGTTGTTTCCTTTGTTGTGCAGAAGCTTTTCAGTGCGAGGTAGTCCGGCTTTGTTTAATTTTCTTTTGTTCCCTTTCCTTTGGTGTTAAGTCCCAAAAAATCCAAAAAAAAATTGCCGAGACTAATGTTGAGAAGCTTACCCCCTATGTTTTCTTCTAGAAGTTTTATGGTTTCAGGTTGTAATTCATCCAAATCTTTAACCCATTTTGAGTTGACTTTTGGTCTAATGTAAGATGAGGGTCCAGTTTCATTCCCTTGCCTGTGAATATTCAGTTTCCCCAACACCATTTATTGAAGAGATTATCCTTTCCCCATTGTATATGCTTGGTTCTTTTATTGTAAATTAATTGACCATACATACGTGGGTTTATTTCTGGGCTCTCTATTCTGCTCCATTGAGCTACGAGTCTGTTTTTAATGCTGCTACCACACTCTTTTGATTCCTATCACTTTGTAATATAGTTTGAAATCAGGAATGGTGATGCCTCCAGCTTTGTTCTTCTTTCTCAGGATTGCTTTAGCATTTTAGGGTCTTTTATAGTTCCATACAAATTTGGGTGTTGCTTTTCCTATTTCTATGAAAAATGCCATTGGGATTTTGATAGTAGAGCCCTCGGTTGGAGGGTGGGGGGAAGCCAGTTAAGGACTCTTTCTCTGTTTGCTCTAGTCTGGTGGGTCTCAGGGACGCAAGCCTTGTAGGTTTTCGGAGCTAGGTGTTTCGGGGACCCATCCTTCAGGTGGATGGGGCTCTATTTCCCCGACCACCAGGCCTCTAGAACCATGGTTCTGGCCCCACTCAGACTCTGTTTCTGTTTCGCTCCGTGGGTGGTTTTGTCCTCCCTGCTGCGGAGCGAAGGGGGCATGAGGCGCACGTTACGCATTGCCAATATGTTGAGTCGCACCCTCAAAATCCCCACGGTCAGGAGGGAGGTGGCCCTCTCCTCGTCCCACTGAGAGACCCCCCAGGGGAGAGCCCTCCTCGGCCCAGTGCAGGTCACGGGCCCATCCCTGGGACTGAGCCCACCCTTGGGGGCAAGAGGAGGCATCAGGGACGGGGACAGGCCCAGCCCGGTTGCGAGCCCACCCCAAACCTAAACGGGGACGTCTGTTACCAAAAGAAGGGAAGGGCGGTGGACATAAAACCCGGAACCACTTCTGTGCCCATCATCACGTGGGGCGGAGTCGAGGAACCCTTCAGGCTGCCTGGCTCGGCCACCCCATCACGTCCGGTGCTGTCCCATGAGGTACACTGGGTTACCAACCCCTCTCCCACCAAGACCGGGGCCCGGCTCCGCGGTTCACCAGCAGGCGGAGGTTTCTCCGGTCCTCAGCTGTTTCCTCAGTAAAATGGGGGTGTTTAGCGCCCTGGAAGGGGCAGCCGGGAGGAGGGGTGAGGAGGCCTCTGACCAGAAGCCTCGCCTCGCCGGCCCCTCTGGCTCTCCCGCCCCAGGCCCTCCAGCTTCCCGGCAGCCACAGGCGGCCGCGGGGCTGCCCCGAATGCACCTGGCCAGGCTCTGGGCCATGAGAAGGCAGCCATTCAAGGCTGGCTTGGACAGGAGCCGGGTGACGAGAGACAGGGAGCCCTGTGCTCCGGAGAGGAAGGAGGCCTCTGCGTGGCCTCCCCGTGGGGCCGCGCTGCCAGGCTGGGAGGGCAGGCCGGCTCTGGGGAAGGGGAGGCGCCGGCCAGGGAAGACTAAGCCAGTGTTTGAGGCCGAGGGGCTGAAAGGAGGCTGTGTGTGCGCAAGCAGACCGCCGGGCGGGTGGGGATGTGAGTCACTGGTGGCCGCGGGGGAGGGGCCGCCCAGCTGCCCAGGACAAGGGGGCACGACGCCCACCTGCCCGTGAATGCGTGTCAGTGTGCATTCCAGCGTGGGTGCTGGGGGCGGGGCTGGGGCTTTGCACGACCGTCTGGGGTGCCCCCGCCTCCCTGGGGCAGGCACACGCAGCCATCGTCCGAATATGACTGAGGCAAGACGGCGGCCCTGCCCGGGGGTCTCCTCCGGGTGGCCAATGCTAGAAACTCTTTCCCCGGGCTATTCAACC
>CM052883.1:166414430-166445452 GCA_028534135.1 Potos flavus | reverse complement strand
TTTTTTTTTTTTTTTTTTAAGAGTACATGCATGCATGAGCTGCGAGGCGGGGCAGAGGGAGAGAGAGAGAATCTTAAGCAGGCTCCATGCTCAGCGTGCAGAGCCCGACTTGGGGCTTGATCCCATGACCCTGAGATCATGACCTGAGCCAAAATCAAGGGTCGGACCCTCAACCCAACTGAGCCACCCAGGCGGCCCTCATCAAAGACATTCTTAAATGAAACTCTGTCTACCATCTTTCTATCATTGATCTGTCTACCATTTTTCTGTCTATGCATCTATTTATCCATCTGTCTATCCATCCATCTATCCATCTGTCTACCTGTGGTCGCAGCGGAGAATACAGTGATGGCTACTCGGGTTTGGTAGCACTGCCTGATCGACACTCAGGCTCCAGTGGTTTTACCCTCTGTTGCATCTGTACCATGAGTGTAAATGTCAGCACAGTTGTCCCAGGACAAACCAGGAAAGTCAATACATTAAATGGTTTATCTAGCAACTCTTGTGTCTTGTTGCCAAGCAACAAGAACAATAAAAAACTTTATGCAAACAATCTTTGATGACTAGTCGCTGTTGATACTGGATGAAGACGAACCAAATAGCAAGTCCAGGCATACTTCTGCGGATGAGATATTTAACTCAGCAGTCAGGTTTGCAGCTTAATCTGTGCTTCAACAAGCTACTGTTTCATTGGAAAGTAGCATGTTGTAATTTCTTTTGTTAACTTTCCTTTCAGCAGGCATTCAGCAGCGTAAGCTCTATGAGGCTATTGTGTATGTTTCTTCAACCAAGAAAATAATTACCTGTCAGGATTCTTCAGTGGCTCTGTTTCTTATTAATAATTCGGGTGGGGGGATAATTTTAGATTGGCAGAAAAAAATAATACAGAGTTCCCATATACTCATCACACAGCTGCAGTCGCTTTTTAATTTCTAGTTTAAAAGAAAGTTAAAACAAGTTTTTAGTTTTTGACTTTTAAAGAACTTATTGCATCCATGTTTAAGTTTTTCAGATCCTGCTTCTTTCAACTCGCAATGATTGGTCTCAAAATTATACCTCAGCTTAATTGGCATCATAATATTATCCACAAAGATTTTATTCCGTAAGACACAATAAGGCAATTTGTTGATATCTATAAAACTGAGGGAAAGATAGCTTCCGTGTAATTCCATTTATTTGCCCAGCTTCTTTGGAAAACATCCCTCCCTTCCATGTGGCAGAGAACTTCCTGATAAGTCAGTTTCATTTTTCTCAGCATCTTTTCCTATAAATGGTACAGCTTTGGGTTGAGAAACGGGGTCCTCTGATCTCCCTTTTTAAGCCAATGATCCATCCTTACAAATATAAGAAAAAAATACCATAAACAGGTTATCTTTTATTTTAGGATAAATGATTCTTAAATTTTAAAATAACAGGGTTTTTTTGTTTTTAAGGATTTTATTTATTTGAAAGACAGGGAGAGTGAATGCACGTGTGCACACACGCGGGAGCAATGGGGAGGGGCAGAGAGAGAGGGAGAAGCAGACTTCCCGCTGAGCAGGGAGCCCAGTGTGGGCCTCAATCCCAAGACCCTAGGATCATGACCTGAGCCAAAGGCAGTTGCTCAACTAACTGAGCCACCCAGTCACCCCTAAAATAACAGTTTTAGAGAAAACCGTAAAAATTAGGAAAGTTCCTGAAAAATTATAAAAATAATATTCCAAAATAAAACAATAAGTGTACTCATGGTCTGTTTCCACAGAGGAGCAAGGAAAGATTTGATTTCAAAATAATAATATATTGAAAATATATTGAGTGATAATGAAGTTACATCAGTTATAGTAGATGTAACCAAGATAGCTAGTAAAAGCACAAGAGAAGAACAGAGAACACATATTTATATCCTAAACCTTAGAAGTTTCTAGAAAATATAATACCCAAACGTACATTATATTAGCTATCAGAGTGATACCATCACATATCATGTAGCCTCTAGAAAACTTCACTATATCCTAAGAGAATGAGAGTAAAAAAGGCAAGTATTATTGCTATTAAAATAATTATATATTATTTTATATTTTATAAATTATAGTGTATAAGCATATTGTAGTTGTGAACATGATGTAGACTTCATAGACCCTCTGAGGTCCTAAGGCCTCCAAAGTTTTCCCAGACCACACTCTGGGAACCACTGGTTTACAGTTTTGTACAGTGTTTATGAGTTTAAGTATTACAGTTTACTCTTGACTTTATAAAATGGATAAGGGTTTTTAATCTCTTCCTAAGGGCTGGAATTTGTTTCGTTTTATTTTGTCTTATCAATGCTTCTGCCCCCACCCATTCCCTATGGCCCAGTGACACATGTTCCTTCTCTCCTGAGGAAATAAAGCTGCTCAGGTCCAGGAAGGAGGATGGCTGATGGGCGGGTCTGTGGGGGACCACCGACCCGGGTGGCCGCAGTCAGCTCAGACCCAGTGGCCATCTCATGTTGTTGACTGCGACTCAGGAGGGCTAGACGTTTTCTTTTTTTTTTTTTTTTTAATCATATTTCCTACAACACCAATGCGAAAAGCAGAAAACTGGGTCTTATTCCTTTAAAGTAAAAATTCATATAATTTTCAACATAGAACTCAATATGATACTCTCTTTAGATCTATTTTACCAAAACAAGGCCATGGGTAGAAACATTAATATCCAAAGAAAGGTGGCAGGGTGTAGAACAGAATCAGTAACTTTTTTTTTTTTTTTTTAAGATTTTATTTATTTATTTGACAGAGAGAGAGATCACAAGTAGGCAGAGAGGCAGGCAGAGAAAGAGAGGGAAGCAGGCTCCCCACCGAGCAGGGAGCACGATGCGAGGCTCGATCCCAGGACCCTGAGATCATGACCTGAGCCGAAGGCAGAGGCTTAACCCTCTGAGCCACCCAGGTGCCCCCAGTAGCTTTTATAACATCCCTGTATGTTATATGACTAAGGAATAATTAAATTCAAATCACTTTTCACAGTTTCTGGAACATTCTAAGCCCTTGGTGAATGTTAGCTCTCATTATATTGGCGTGCTGATTATGATCATCGCCATCAGTATCTCCTCCAGCATCAGCTCCAGGCTCACCAGGCCTGGCTCCAGAGAAACACATATACTGGGGTTTCTGCACCCGGTGTCCCATCTCTGGCCCTGGTGGTCGCGTGGATGCCATAGAGAAGCCCTAGATAAGGATACAGCCTCAGGTGTTTTAAAATATAGTGTATTAATAGAAAATTTGAGGTTCACTAAGGCTAACAGATCAGAAGACAGGTGTCTTTGAAAAGATAGCTTGTAATGTCCACAGTACCCAAACTATGGAAAGAGCCCAGATGCCCACAAACAGATGAATGGATAAAGAAGGTGTGGTTCATATATATATACAATGGAATACTACTCAGCCATTCAAAAAAATGAAATCTTGCCATTTGCAATGACGTGGATGGAACTAGAGGGTATTATGCTAAGTGAAATAAGTCAGAGAAAGACAGTTATATGATCTCACTCTTAAGTGGAATTTACGAAACAAAACAGAGGAGCATAGGGGAAGGGAGGGAAAAATAAAACGAGGAAATCAGAGGGGGAGACAGACCGAAGAGACTCTTAATCATGGGAAACAAACTGAGGGTTGCTGGAGGGGAGGGGGGCGAGAGATGGGGTAACTGGGTGATGGGCATTAAGGAGGACGTGATGTAGTGAGCACTGGGTGTCGTATAAGACTGAGGAGTACTGAACTCTACCTCTAAAACTAATAATACACTCATGTTAATTAACTGAATCTACATTTAAAGAAAAGATAGCTTGTTACTCACAGTTCCCAAGAGGCAAGGGCAGCTACATCCTGGGGGGCTATGCAGGGAGCACCAGGGTCAGTCGGGAGGCAGAGGGAGGGAGGGGAAATGTGGCCAAGAGCATTTACTGTGGTTTCCACAGGAAGAATCAAGTGAGGCAGGGTAAGCAGGTTTAGGATTTGCTAGTTTGAATAGATTCACTGGGCTCTAAGCCTAGAGGCTGTCCCTGGTTATCTGGAGCCTGGGCCTGGGGGGATGGGGGCAGGTGGATAATGGCCCCCGAGTGTGAGAGCCTGAGGCAGGAGGTGGCTGGGGCATGGGCTCTGGATTGGCTGGCTTGCCTTTGAAAGGTATGCTCGCAAGCTGGTTGTTTGCTGTCTCAAGGAAGTGGCGAGCCCCAGGAGAGCCAGGCCTCTGAGGACCAGCAAGGGCCCAGATGTCAGAGCATCAGATAGAGAAAACAGGAGATGCAGTCACTACACGAGGTTTCCACAGCTGGATCTGCAGAACTTCCAGTCCCCTCTCCCCCCTCTCCCTGAAATGGACTCTCCAAGCACGGAGGGGCTCCGGGGACATTACATGGTCTCAAACCTCCCCACCCCCCGAGTTTCCCACCTCCAGCAGCCCGCCATTGCAGTCCCCCGGGGTTCCAGGCCTGGGACAGTTACAGCATCTGGTTATACGATTCACCCTCATCCCCTTAATATTCACCCCAACTGATAAACACTAGTCTTCCAAAAAGAACTTTTATTTAAAAACCAGAGGAAGAAACTTAGCAAATAAGAGAAGTATCCGTTAGGGTCCAGAGCTCCACTGCAGAGCGGTGGGCATCAGGCCGAGGAGTGGCATGAGCCCTGAGCGCAGGCCTGACCCAGCCCAGGATGGTTCACTTTGGCCTTGGCACAGGCTGTGCAAAGCAGGAGGGCGGCGCTCTGCAGCCGGGCTGCAGGCAATGGAGAACCGCCGAATTCTCCTGCGCCGGGGAGGAGTGTGAGCCGCGCTGTGCCCTAGGAGGATTCATCTGGCCTCGGTGTTCAAGGGAACTACCGATCCAGAGGGCTCAGAATTACTCAGCAGGCGCCATCTTCTGAGGGCTTATTATGTGCGGGACTGGACCAAGAGCTTTATGAGCTTTTTTCCAGTTATTCGTCATACCTCTGCCGTCAGGAAGGTTCTGTTATCAGCCCTATGTTACTGCATGAGAAAACCCAAGCTCAGAGAGGCCCAGGAACTTGCTCAAGGTTACAGGCATAGTCGCTAGTCGAGCTGAGGCTTGAACCCAAGCTGGTGGGACAGCCGGGGGCCTGACCCCCTTTCTGCCGCGCACTTCAGGGGGGAGCGGCCAGTGGCGGGGAGGTGCTGTGCGGGCCGCTCCTGCGGGCTGAGCCCGCCCGAGTGCGCCCCACCCCGGTGTGTGTCACGAGGAGCTGAAGGCTGGGATAACTTGCGGAGCGTGGCGACGCCTTTAGCAGAAACGGGGCACGCGGGCTTAGGGGGACACACCCTGCGCAGGGTGAAACTTGGTTTGAAATGGAGCGGCACGTCCAACGAGCCACGAGAGAAAACGACAGCCCTAGAACCAGTCCGTTTCTAGGCAGGAGTCCCTCGGCGGCCTTGTGTCCCGCAGACAAAGGCACACGGTCGAGGGCCTGGGCCACGACCTCCTTTCTCTTCTGCCGCCTTCCTGTATGACCTGTGAGACGGCGGACCCCCCGGAAGCTGCGCCCTTCCAGAGAGCCGCCGGCGAGCTGCTCGCCACGAACCTCCTCTGCCGGGTCGCCCACGGCGGTCAGCTTGCCGCGCCCCGTGCAGATGTGCTTTTCATTCCCCGCCACCTAATTAGCAGAGACATGTCCGTCTGTGTGGGTATTACTGGCAGGCCCTTTCCGTTATTGAACCAAGTCAAGAAAGAAACCAGTGTTTCCCCATGAAGGCTTTTTGCTTTTTTCTGGTTCTAAATGCGTTCATTTCTCTAACACGGCCCCTGTGCGCTCAGACCTTGGCTGGGATGAACCACCCAACGGGCTGACTCATGGCTCCTGCCCTCATTTCCACTCTGGTTTCTATGGAAATAGACATCAGAAGGCCCAAAACAAGGTGAGGGCTCGGAGACACCTCATGATTCTGGGGCTTTCACAAACCCTATTTGTCCAACATCTGTTTCCATGGAAACGGATGCAGAGAGGGTCAACCAGGGCTCCACGATAGACTTGTCTTCCCTCTTATCTAATTTTTTACAAATAATGAAACAGTGCATGGCTTTTTCCTATTATCACAGAGTTTTGGAATAATAGTACGTTACCTATAATGATGCATGTAGATTTTGAATCTTGACCTATTGGATAAACCCTTGTGCTGAAATACGCTCCTCATTATTTCATTTTATAATTTTTATTCAATAAATACACTTGTTTTACTTACCTCATGAAATCCCTATCACTCGGCATTCAACCAACACTTAGCGTACTGGGTCTGGGCGTGTGACCGGAGGGAAAAATAGTCCCCGACCTTCCATGGCTTCCGGCTTCACAGTTCAAGGCCTCTGACCCCAGGGGGTAACTGAGGCCCCCGCCTGCGTCCCTGGGGCTCGGTTGCAAGGGCTCAGGGTCAGTTTGGCCCCAGGTGAGCCAGATTCTGTCTAAATTCTCTGTACATGTATGTTCTATAAAATATTGAATACGGCTGCTATGTAAAACAGAGAAATAGGGGCAATCTTCTGTTACGCTGAGCAAAATGAGCAGTGCACCGCGCTCCATTGTGTAGAATGACAAGAGTACAGAAGTGAGCGACAGTCAGTAAGCAGTTGCAGGGCCTGGTGTACTAACGATCTGCTGCCAAGAGCAGTCAAATGGCTGTCAGTCAAATCTTTCAAAGGAAAAGCCGAGCAAGCTCACCTGAGATAGAAAAAACCAGAAGCAAAGTGAAAGTCATCGTTGCTCTGTGGGAGCCTCACTACAGAGAATCAGTTACGCACTTCATTTAGCGGCCAACTGTATGCTGCTTTTTTTTTTTTTTTTAAGATTTTATTTTTAAGTAATCTCTACACTCAACGTGGGGCTCGAACTCACAACCCCGAGATCAGGAGTCACCCGCTCCACTGACTGAGCCGGCCAGGCGCCCCTGTGTGCTACTTTTTGGCATTTATTTTGATATTATCTTTCATGATTAATTCATCTTTTTTTTTAATTCATCTTTCGTTGTTGCCGTTTATTCGCACTGCCTTTTATTCTCCGGTAATGACCTTACAAGGCCACCAGGGCAGGGACAGTGTCAGCTTGGCTCGCAGGGCACCCCCGTCACCTAGCACCATCCATGGCACATGCAGGTGGCGGGGCAGGGACCTGCTGAGGGAGTAAGTGCTCGCAGCGGACAGTTGTGCAAGAGTGCTCACAGTTTCTCCCTGCAGAGAATCGTCCCGAGGAATGTCATGAGGCAGAGGCCCCTGCTCCCGGGCCCGGAGAATTTTCACAAAGTGCGCATGCCTGTGAGAACCCGCCAGCTCGTTAGAACCCCCATCCCAGCAGGCCCCCTTAGCTTCCGGCTCTGTTGTTGAAATATTTCTAAGTGGAATCATCCGGTATGACATCCTCTGAGTCTGGCTCATTTGCTCAATGTTACATTTGGGGGCACACCGGGTAGGCTTTGCTAACTGATACAAGGCACCCCAAACCTTAGTGGCCTAAAGAAGCCACAGTCGTGATCCGGTGTTGGCTGGGCAGATGCTAAGCTCGTTTCACGCGGGCTCACTCCTGAGGCTGCGTCTGGCTGGAGGTCAGCTGGACACAAGGGCCAGGGCGGTTTCACGGTCTGGCGGTTGGTGCTGGCAGAGGAGCCTGTCCTCCCCCTCCACGTGGCCGCCCCTCTGGTGAGCTCACTGGGCCTCTTCACAGCACGGTGTCACCAAATTCCCAGAGGCTGAAGGCAGACGCCGCCAGGCCTCGTGAGGCCTTGGAAGCGTTGGGCCTCGCTTCTGCCACAGCCTACTGGTCGGAGTCCCGGCCAGCCGCACCTAAAGGGGTTAGGGACGCGCGTTCCACTCGCAGGGGAGGGTTTGCAGAGCGCCCTGCAAAGGGGTGCTTGCCAGAGTAGAGAGTTGCCATGTGTGGCACAGTCCGCCCCAGTGAGATTCATCTCAGAACAAACCATTTTAAGATCGCCTTTGTGCACTAAAACAGAATAGCCGTTTGTGGTTTCACAGGACAGACAGACAAAAAAGACAATAAACCAGAAAGTTCTTTCCAAATGAAGTTAAGAGTTTTTAACAGTCTGAATGGACACTTTGTTACCATCTAAACCTTACCCGACGTGGGAAAATCCAATCCATTTCCTTTTTATTAAGTTGTTTATTTTTAATTCCAGTATTGTTAAACATACAGTGTTATATTAGTTTCAGGTGTCCTGTCTTTCCCTTTTCTTAATGGCATCTTTTGAAGCACTAAAGTTTTTTATCTTAATAAAGTCAAATTTACCTTTTTTTTTTTTTAATGGTCTCTGTTTTTATTGTTGCATCCAGGGACTCTTGGCCCCACCCAGAGTTTATCAGCTTCGGCATCGTTGACATTTCGGGAGAGCTAATGCTTCACTGTGGGGCTTTCCTGTGTGTTACGGGGGTTTCACAGCACCCCTCACCTCTCCTCCCACCCCACTGCAGAGCCGGGACAACCAGAAATGTTTCCAGACCTTGCTAACTGTCCCCTGGGAGGGGACAGAATCACCCCCAGTTGAAAACCATTGGCCTAAACTGACATTGCCAAGATTTTCTCCCGGGTTTCCCTCTAAGAGTCTTGTAACTTGTAGCTCTTACATTTAGATCTAGGACCATTTTTAGTTCATTTTTATGTTTGGTGTAAGGTAAAGATCCAGATTTACCATTTTGCATGTGACTCTCCCAATTGGCCCCATGCCATTTGTTGAAAAGATACGCTGTGACCTGTTGAACTGCTTTGTCAGATTGTCCCTCTGTAAAAAAACAAATCAGTCGACATAAACAAGCATTTATTTCTGGGCTCTCATTTCTGTCCGCTTGATGTCTGTGTGTCTTTGTGCTGACACCACATGGTTTTAGTTACTGCGGCTCTATAGTAGATTTTGAAATTGGAGTCCTCCAGCTTTGTTCTTTTTCAAAATTTTTAAATTTGTTTAATAGTCTTTCGCATCTAACGTAATTACAGATCTACTTGGGTTTAATTCTGCTATTTGCTGTTTTCTATGTCTGTCCTCTTCTTATTCTTCTGTTCTCACCTTCTTCACTTGGCTTGCCTTTGGTATTCAACAGGTATTTTTTGGCCTGCCATTTTAATGACCCTTAGCTTTTTAGCTGTATTTGCCCTTTTCTTTTTCAGTCGGCTCTAGGGATTACAATGTGCATGTTTTACTTCTCACAATCTACTTCTGGTCCGTACTGTCTGTTTCTGGTAAAATAGGAGAACTTGGCACCAATTATGGCTCCATTTCTGTTCCTCTTTTGTGCTCTGTTGCCATTTATACTCCGTCTATATTTATTATCAACCCAGTGTTGTAACTCTTTGCTTTAAATAGTCACGCGTCTTTTAAAGAAATTCGGGGGAAAGAATCTGTCTGTATCTCCACCCACATGTTTACCGCTTCCAGAGCTCTTCATTCCTTCCGGTGTGAAGTTACCACCTGACGTCAGTTCCCTTTCACCTAAAGCTCTGCCTTTTTAGCATTTCTGGTAGTTCAGGTCTGTTAACAAATTCTTCACCCATTACTTATTTATTCAGATATTCTTTCTGCTGCTTTCTCTCCTCTCCTCCAAGAAATCCAATTACACATATTTTGGAATTCTTGATATTGTCTGACAGATTTCTGAGGCTTTCTTCATTTTTCTCCAGCGTTTTTTTTTTTTTTTTTTCTCCTCTCTCTCTCTCTTCTTTAAGCCAGATGTTTCTGTTTCTCCATCTTACCATTAAGTGACTCTTATATCTGATGTCGAGGCCTTCCACTGCATTTTTCATTTCAGTTATTATGCTTTTCAGTTCTGGAATTCCATTTGGTTCCTTTTTACTGGGTTTTTGTTTGTTTGTTTGTTTTTTACTCATTTTTAGCACATTTGCCTTTAGCTCCTAAGCATGCTTTTCTTTAATTCCTTAAATGTTTTTGTGGTAGCTGCTTTGCAAAGTCCAGCACCTGAGCCTACTCGGAGTTCGTCCTGCCGACGGCTTTGTTTTTCCTGAGTGCCGGCCGGGCTTTTCTCTTTCTTCACCATGTCTAGTAATGCCTTTGGTTGAAAACTAGGCCTTGTAGATAGTATGTTGTGGTGACTCTGGCTTCTGTTTTGTTCTCCCAAGTGGTGGTGTTTTGTTGGCTTTAGTAAGTAGCTCCCCGGCCTCGTTTCTGACCGGGCAGTCTCGCTCCCCCTGTGCTGCGCAGCCAGTGGCGCCCCTGCTCACTGTCCCCCACCCCGGAGCCCCCCACCCCACATCGTTGGCCAGCCAGTCAGTGACATGGGCAGAGATTACGTTTACATACCTCAAGTCAGGAAGAATTTCCACCTGCTGCCACTTGAACCGCATGTGGGTTGAGGGATACATTTAAACGAGCAGAAAATGTGCAAGTCCCCCTGCCCCCCAGCTCTTCATTTTCTCTGGGCCCCTTGGGGTTTTCTGCCTGTGTCCGCATTTTAGCAGTCAAGGATGCGTGAAGATTTTATGACCTCAGTCTTTCTGTGGCCCCCTTGCTTCTGGCTGCTCTGCTTGCTACCGGGTCACCCCTTCGGCTGCTAAAGCTGTGGGTTTTCAGTGCTCGAAACAGACGGGAACTCCCCCAGGGCAAGTGGACCATAAATACACCATTCTCGCCCAGCCGCCAGAGCGCTCCCCCGGCGAGCAAACACTTCTCAAGTTGCTGCCTGCCATCGGTCATTTTCCAGCGTTCTGAAATGATTGTTCTTAATAAAAGTGTCACATTTTGTACTTGACGTCTATAGAGGGGAATTGCCTGAGCGACGCACGTTCCCACGACCAGACATCAATCACCAGGCACTGTTCTAGGCCCTTGGGGTAGAGCAGTAAGTAAAATGGATACTCTGTCAAGAGAAATCAGACCTTAAGCAAACAAGCAGCTGGAGCTATCGTATGTCCGATGATAGTGAGGGCCTTGAAGAACAGTCAAGTGGGAAGGGCACGAGATGGCGGGAACAGCAGACATCCGGGCCCTGAGGTAGAAGCATACTCGGGTGTTCTAGGAACAAGGAGAAACAGGCTGGGGAGAGGATAGCGGGGAGAGAAGGTGGCAATGGTCAGATCAGCTAGGGCCTTGAGAAGAACAGGAGCTTTTATCCTGAGAGAGGAGGCAAGCTGTTAGAAGGGATTTTGTGAGAAGCGACATCTTCGCTCCTCTGGCCTCGAGTGCAAGCGCTGCTGTCAGGGAGAACTAGAACGGCCAAGCGAACTCCGTCGGTCACTCATGGGGCTTGACGTTCCTGTACTTGAACTAAGCTCTGAGGCACCGAGACCAGGCAGCCCGCGGACCTCATGAATTCTGGGCTGGGGAGGCATCGGGGCTTAAAAAAAATCACCCACCTTAGAACCAGGGACCCTTGTTGGGGTCTTGACTCTGCCGCAGACAAGAGTCAGGTTCTCTAAACGGGCCAGTTGCTAAGCCCCGCACGAGAGCAGCGCTGAAGCCAGTGTCTCATTCGTGATACACATTCAGGACATGCGTCTAAGTCACACGTGGACACTAGCAGACTGTGAGGCCACCAAAGCGCACACACACTCTTCAAACTGCTAGGTGATCTGCGGTCGTTCCTTGCCGCTCCTACTGTGTCATCATCTTCCAGAAACTGAAGCTGATTGTTCCGAAAGTCACTTTCATCTTCCCGTTCGTTTCCTTTTCTGCTGCACACCCTCACTTGAGGCTCATCTCGGTGCCCTGCCGACGGCCCAGGCCCTTCCCTGCCTGTCCGGCATGTGGCCACCTGACCGTCTTCCCACCGCAGGGCTTGGGGGCACGCAGGGACACGAGCCCTTCATTGCAAACTGGGGAACGTTTTAATCTTTCCAGAAAGTACAGAAAATAATATAACAGCCGTGGCTCTATCTCTTCAGCCTCCGCCCCTCCCTACCTCCCTAGCATCAACCAGTGTCTCGAAGCTGGTGTATAAAATTTCAGGGAAGATTCTATACTTTTATAATATCATTATGTTTCCACAAGCAAATACACTAGTGTTTTATGGCTTTTAATTTTACTTAAATGACGTGGTACTCTGTGAATCATTCACCAACTTGCTTTCTCCGTTTCATATTATGTGTCGAGACCAATACGTGCCGCCCGAGCTCATCTATTAGACCGCTGTGTGGCCTGGATCCATCCTGTCCTGGGGGATAGCAAGCTGTCCCTGCGTTTTCCACGGTGCAGCGAGGAGCTTCCTCATACACGTAAATGCTCCTCTCGAATGCACACCCGGACCTGGGCTTGCTGCATCGCACGTGTCCGGAAGGGTCTCATCCTTACCAGCTCCTGTCCTGCTGCTCCCCAGAGTGGCTGAGCCCTTTCACACTTTCCCTTTTAAAAGACATTTCTGTGCTCCCCATCACCTAGCAAAATTAAGTGGCTAATGGTGACATTCAAAGCCCCACTCAGTGAGACCCCAGTCTACCTTTATCTCTTTTTTTAGATTTTATTTATTTATCTATGAGAGAGAGAGTGAGCAGGGGAAGGGGCAGAAGGAGAAAGAATCTGAAACGGACTCCGTGCTGAGCGCAGAGCCTGCATGCGATCTCACAACGGCGAGATCACAACCTGAACTGAAACCAAGGTCCCACGCTCAACCCACTGAGCCACCCTACCTTTATCTTGTCTTTCACATGACTAGATTTATTTCTTCATCTCTAAACAGAAGGATAAATAATCATTACGGAACCATTGTGAGATTAAGGAGTTCATCTGTGGCACGTAATGGACACACACAAAAATTATAGTTTCCTTTTCTTCCTTTCTGTCCAGTTAGCATCCACTTGCTCCTCCTCCTGGAGCTGTGCAGCTGGGCGGGGGCGGGGGCGGGGGGGAGGGGAGCAAAGCCAAGGCCGGGACGCTATCTTACTTCGATAGGTATCTTGGCAGGTCGGTTTACTGTTGCAGCTCACTGGGGTCTTGGGTCAAATTCTTGTCTCGCGTCATGTGTGCTGCGCATATCCTCATTCCAAGTCCCAGGTGACAGGGAACAGGTGGGGCCAAGCACAGAAGCCTCTCTGTATTCCCCCAGAGACCCTCAGAAATGACAGACCCTTGCCGACTGTTCGACAGTGATTGGCTGAATCTAACTACGAAGAAAGTGGTTCAGGAATCAGACTGCCTGGGTCTGAGTCCTGCCCCACGCTTTCCGGCTGTGTGGCCTTGGGCAAGTGGGTTAACCTCTCTAGGCCTCAGTGTCCTCATCTAGAAAGTAGGGATATAAATACCCTACTTGTAAGGATCGAATGACGTAATCCCGGTAAAATGCTGGTGCGGATTCCATACCTGTGAGCAGGTTTTAACATTGTAATGCAGAGCCAGGCTAGGTTGGAGTAATCCAGAGTGTTCTAGAGTAGAGGTTCCTCCCATGTTGCCTGGCCAGAGCTGGAACTGGGGCCAGTGAGCGGGTGGCCAGGGTGGAGTGGGGGGGCGGGGCGGGGTAGAAAGCAAGAGGAAGAGAAGTTGGGCTCCCTCAGTGGGTAGAGGAGGGGAAGGAGGCTGTTGGCCGTGCAGACTTCCAGTAACAGCGGGCCCATGACGGTTTTCCTAGAAAACCAAACGAATTCAGATTCCTGCCTTCCATCCCCACCCCACCCTGGGAACTTAAGAAAACAAGAGGCTTACTTTTCAGATCTCCTTCATCTAGACTCTGTGAGGTCTTTGAGGTTCATCTAAATGTCCAGAACATATGTGGTTCATGGAATAATAGTTTTCCCTTATGACATTCTTGCTGGCACGTAAGAAAATACCTTCATTATGTCAGGGGCATGGTTTCCACTTCTCGGGTGGTGGTTTCTTGTTAGCTAGCCCTACCCCTGCTCACTCCTGCGTGGGGGCACACCAGGCTTGGTCCCAGGGTCCGTCGTCCCCCTCAGCCCCCCATCTCCTGAGCACACTCACAGGACCCGTGTTTAGGAGGAACTACGATTCAGGTTACCCGAGTCCTCTTGTCTGCGTAAGGCATGGTCTCTGGACCCAGCCCTGCTGCTGGCTACTGTCTTTGACTTCTGGTCCTGTGAAGCCTCCCAGCCTCCTCCTGATGCTGTGTGTTCCGCGCTGTAGGAAGCTCACTTTTGACAACCGTGCCACCTTCTCCATACATCTTCACTTAGACTTCAGAAATTCTAAGTTTAAGCAAGCAGATTGAGCAGCTGAAGCAATGAATTACAAGACTCAAGAAAGGGGCACCTGGGTGGCTCAGTCAGTTAAGCATCTGCCTTTGGCTCAGGTCATGATCCCAGGGTCCTGGGATCGAGCCCTGCATCGGGCTCCCTGCTCAGCCTGCTTCTCCCTCTCCCTCTGCTGCTCCCCCTGCTTGTGCTCACTGTCTCATGGTGTGTTAAATAAATAAATAAAATCTTTTTAAAAAATAAAAATGAAAGAATCAGGGAAGTGAAGGGTGCGGGGTTTTCGCTGGTTTCTATCACGCGGTTAGTTATGAACTGGGCTGGTGGTTAGACCAGCTGTCATTATGCCGGGACGCCTTCTGTGAATGAGGAAGCTGATTCTAGAACAGCTTCTCGGCATCACCGTGAGTCCTCCAGGGTCCAGGACTCGCCTGCACCCGCAGTCCCGGGCACACACTCAGAGCTGCAGACGTGGGAAGGATCCATTGCACGGGGAAATCTGTCGGTTCTACCCCCTGCCCGCTCACCTCGGTCCACCCTTTCTCTCCCATGTGGAGTGTTTTTCCCTTATTTTTACAAAGAGTGAGATTGACAATTCAGTGTTCTGAGAAAGTGTCTCAAATTTAAAGGGCTGGTAGAAGTCTTATAATTGTTTCAAAGTGGAAAACACACTCGATACTTTCACTTGTCGTATGTAAAACCACTTGAATACATTCTGCTCTCTGCGTTCTATCTGGAAGAATCTGAGTTTTCAAATGCATTTAGTGGTCAACCTTCTTTTGTTTTCAGGCCAACTGCTTAGAATCTGGTTTGTCTGGAGTATTATGTATCTAAAGCCTCCAGTTAAAAATCTTGTCGTGTCATAAGATCACCGAGCTGCTGCGGGGAAGCTTCGTATTAGAACATCTAAATTCATCTCAGCTCAAGTGCCTTTTTTACGAGGCATTCTAAATTTCTGGAAGTAATCACTTATCACCAAGCTGTACCTTTAGTAATCTGATACATTCTGCTTAAGTACATAAAGACCAGTAATTTTAGTAAAATTCCTCCCAACAATGGTATTTAAAACCCACCCATAGATCCTACTAGCTAGAATCTTGTTGAGAATCTTGGCATCCATATTCATCAGGGGTATTGGTCTGAAATTCTCCTTTTTGATGGGGTCTTTGCCTGGTTTGGGGATCGGGGTAATGCTGGCTTCATAGAAAGAGTCTGGAAGTTTTCCTTCTGTTTCTATTTTTTGAAACAGCTTCAGTACAACTTTTGTATCAACATAGACGGGACTGGAGGAGATTATGCTGAGTGAAGTAAGTCAAGCAGAGAGAGTCAATTATCATATGGTTTCCCTTACTTGTAGAGCATAAGGAATAACATGGAGGACATTAGGAGAAGGAAAGGAAAAGTGAACTGGGGGAAATCAGAGGGGGAGACGAACCATGAGAGACTGTGGACTCTGAAAAGCAAACTGAGGGTTTTGGAAGGGATGGGGGTGGGGGGATGGGCGAGCCTGGTGGTGGGTATTAAGGAGCACACGGATTGCATGGAGCACTGGGTGTGGTGCATGAACAATGGATCTTGGAACACTGAAAAAATAAAATTTAAAAAAAAATGAAATGCACCCTTAGGAGGCATTTCTTCTTGAACCGTTTCCTTATCCGTCACCTCCTTGCTTCACAGAGGAGATTTCAAAATATGTTTCGTTTGGAATTCATAAGCAGCTGGGGAAGGTTGGGGTGGCTGGTGCTGTTTTCACACGGTGCCTTCTGGCCCCGGGGGCCACCGCGCTCAGCCTCTTGCCCTTGAGCGGGGCAAGGAAAATTCTTCCCAGCTACACTGGGGGAAACGGATGGAAAGTAGCTGCGTCTCTCCCAGGCAGACGGCATAAACTCTGGTTTTCAAGGAATGCCTCCTAGGTTTGTCCATTTCAGAAAGTTCTTCTACATCCTCCGTAGTTTTAATCCACTTGGCAGCAGCTATCAAAGTGGAGCGAGTGCCCCACTATCAGCAAGCATCGTTTCTGGTAGGCTCTCTGCTTACATTTCCCAGCGCATCTAGTGCTTTCCTCTGCCTTCCCAGTCCTCCCTCTGCACATAGTTTCCCAAGTGCTACTAGAAGCGGATTGAATAGTATTGAATTAAGCCCTTGCTTCTCTTTGTTACATTGCATTTTCCAGCTCAACTAGCGCAGCTCATTTTACTTTTAGCTCTTTACGTTTCAGAAGTCCTAACATGCCTCCGTTTCCCTTCCACTGATACGTGTCTCTTAGGAAAACAGGACTGTGACTTGTCTAGGTCTGTACAGTATATGGCTTTTCAAAATCAGAGACCTTAAGAAATGTCCTCAGTCAGGAAGTCACGATTTTCAAGGCGGCAGCAAGATGATCTCATCCACCAGATGGGGAAACAGACACACTGACAAGAGCCCCGACATTCCGAATGACAGCCTCAGCACCAAACTTTCCTGACCAAGAACTATCAATCGAGTAATGATTTTCACGTCCGTTTTCCTGCCTTCACGCGTTCTGCACTAACATACTGCTGCAAGCACTGAGTATTGTCCGTGTGCTGCCCATGAGCGACTTTGGCAAAGGAAGCCAGTTCTCCAGGGGCTCAGCAGAGGGGCCGTGGTGCCCTGGTGCTTTCTCTGGCCCCACGTTCCCAGGACACATGGCAATTTGAGTTCCCTTTCATTAACGGTTGTCCATATTAGAGACCAAATGCAGAAAGTGTCCTGAGTTTTTGGAGGTTAGGGAGGGCCTATCCATTATCAACGAATTTAACCATCAGGTAGTTGTAATTAAAAAAAAAAAAACAAAAAAACTTCAACTCGTTTTAACTAAAAAAGGATAAGAATAAATATTTCAGTGAGCCTCTTCCTAGTTTTGCAACAAGTTAATAAATCAGACTTTAACTTGGATGAGAAGCACTTGCCAGTGTGTGTGCATAGCGTCTTACAGACGTGCTTGTTGTCTGGGGTAAGGAAAGAACTCTGGCTGGCATTGGCCAAGGTGAGCCACGGACCGGTTATTTTTTCACCGAAATGGAATGTGGACATTTGTTTAGTTTCTTAACGTTTCATATTCCACCCTTGGCAGGGAAGTGGTGTATCACCAGTCCCTCCGTGAAACTGTGATTCATATGCCCATTTCCCGCCCGTGCCTCCAAGGCCTCGGCCCCTGGAAAGGGGTTGAAATTCTAACCCGCCACCCAGAGCTCCCTGCCACTCACTCCGACCACAGAGCCTGCCGCTTTTGTTCACAGAGAGCAATCGTTTTCCTAAAATAATCCCATAACGTACACACCTTTTGATCACTAAGATGTTGGCCTTTTAGTAAACTAAACGCTAAGCCACAGCCGCACCGTAGCTCGTACCTGGCTGTCCCGGAACTGACCCCAGACAGGTCCTCGCAGACCGCGTCACCGTGGAGGGGCCCCGAGTGGAATTCCGGGATGGCGGCTGCACTAGCCCTTGGCCGAGCTAAGGGTTCCAGGAAGCAGCGGGAGGAGAAGGCCGCAGCCGAGTCAGGACGGGGGCGGTTAGAGTGCCCATGAACCTGGTGTTCTAGCAGGACAAGAGTGCATTCTCTGTTTGGGATTAGACGGGACGGGAAGGAGAGGGATGAGACCGAGGGTTCCAAAATGCCGCTGCGGCCCTGCTCTTTGCTCTCTGCTCCACTGAGCTCCATCTCAGCCCGGCGTGGGGACCCTCGGGCCTCAGGAGACCCGGTCCGATCGACTGCGGCCTCCTCGGACACAGGCTTCTCTGCAGGTCCCAAGCGGCCGAGTCAGAAAGACCTGGGCAGAAAGGGGCTGCCTCCGGCTTTAAGTCTAGACTCCTGGCCTCCAGCCCAGCCTGTCACCGTGGACTGGTCACTTGTCTCAGGTTCGGTCTCCGCACCAGACAGAATAGGCAGCGTAAAAGGAATCCCCATGAGCCATTGGGAGAGCTAAGATGCAGAGTACCACGGAAATCAGTGTGAGGGGGTTTCTCGGTGGGCCTGTGGCCAGAGTAGCACGTGCTAAGCTGTGCGTGCCCCGAGTAGACAGTGCTGACAATTCGAGAAGGTTCTGTGCTGGTCTGGGACCTGCCTCTCCGTCTCCCTTGGGGACCACCTAGAATAAGCCAAACCCCATTTTCTTGAGACAGCCCATGCTGGGTGACACTGTCTAGTGATGGCAGACGGTATTATCCACCTGTGTACTAAAGAGAGCTTGGGGACACAGCCTGTCCTCCCTGCAGCGGCTCTGCCCAGAGGCAGGCCCCACAGGAATGTGAGCCTTCAGATCCCTTGGAAACAGACTCCGGTAAATGAAATTCACAAACGACCGGGGCATTTGTGACAAGAAGTTAGAATGACAAGAAGTTAGTTTGAAAACAGGAGAGGGTACATGTGTTTGCAGAATGGAGCTCTCTCTTCCTGTTGGCAAGTTTAGAGGAGCCAAATTGTCGAGTGGGCAAAGAAATCAGGGGAAGGATTGGTTAGATGAGCTCAGGGACCCTTGGTACCAGGCCTGGGGCACCCCTAGACCCTGAGGGTGGGACGGCCCTTCTCCCCTGCTTCTTCAGGGCCCTGTCCTCCCTTTTTCTCACTTCCGTAGCCAGCCAGCTCTCCTCATAGACACACTCTTTCCCTGGTTAGTACCTGTCAGGTGAAGGGCTGGTCTGTTTTGTATCAATCTTTATAATTTAACCTCAAAGGACAGCGTCCTCTCTGAAGTGTGGCAGAGGACTACAGGTCCCCCTGTCGCCCAGTTCCATACAGGGCTAACATTTTGCAAAACCATAGTATAATATCACAGGCAGAACATAAACACTGAGCACTCAGGGTCCAGAGGATTTCCCTGACCACCAGGATCCCTTTTATGGCCACACCCACTTCTCTCCCACCCCCATTTCCTCTGTAACCCCCAGCAACCACTAATCTGATCTCCAGTTCCACAGTTTTGTCATTTCAAGAATGTCCTGTAAATGGACTCCTACAGGTTAAAACCACGAGGAATGGCTTGTTTCCCACGACACGAGTCACCGGAGATGCCTCCAGGTTTGTGTGTGTCAGGAGCTCCTGGAATGGAGGTACCACGGTTCGTTTAATCTCTCGTTCCCTGTTTTGAGTCATTACAAGGAGAGCTGCTATGAGCATTCACGTACAGATTTTTGTATGACGATCAGTTTCCCTTTCTCTAGGCTAGATGCCCAAGAGTGTAATTGGGTCGTAGGTAGGTGCAGGCTTAGCTTTTGAAGAAACCGCCAAACTGTTTTCCAGAGCGGCTGGACCAGCTTAATGTGCCCACCAGCGACGCAGGAGTGATCAGTTTCTCCGCATCCGCATCAGCGTTTCTTCTGTTAGCCCTTCTGACAGATGCGGAGGGACCTCAGTGTGGGTCGAATATACATTGTCCCGATGCCTAATGGTGTAGAACATTTGTACGTGCTTATTTGCCAACCATAGATCCTCTTTAGTCTCTTCGGGTCAATTGCCCGTTTTCTTAATAGGTTGTTTGGACTTTTTCTTGGGTTTTGAGAATAGTTTTGTATGGTCTATATATTTAGATACTAGTCCTTCGTCAGATACGTGGTTTCCAGATTTTTTCTCCCAGTCTCTAGCTTTTTGTCCTCTTCACAGGGTCTTTCAGCAGAAGATTTTAAAATTTCAAGGTGCCTCGTTAGTGCAGTAGGTAGCGCATCAGTCTCAGAAAATTTCAGTAAAATCCAATTTATCAAATTTTTCCTTTTATGGATTGTGGTTTTGGTGTCAAGTAGAACTATTTGCCTACCCATGGATCCTGAAGATTTTCTCCTATTTTTTCTAACAATTGGATACTATTACATTTAAGTCCATGATCCATTTTGAATTAGTTTTTAGATAAGCCAGGAGAATGAGATTGAGGTCTATTTTTTTTTTCCTGTGCATGTCCAATTGTTCTAGCACCATTTATCAAAAAGGCAGTTCTTCCTTCATTGAATTGCTTTTGCACCTTTGTCAATCAGTTGGACACATTCGTGTACGCCTGTTTTGAGGTTCTTTATTCTGTTCTATTGATCTATATGTCTATTCCTCTGCCAATCCCACCTAGTCTTTAAACCTGTAGATATGTAATAAATCTTGAAATTGGGTATACTGATTCTTCCCACCTTACTCTTTTTCAAAATTTTCTTAGCTATTCTAGTCCCTTTGCCCTTTCCACATAAATATTTGGATAATCATGTATATACCTGCAGAAAAATCTTGCTGATATTTTGATAGAAATTACATTAAATTCATATATCACTTTGAACAGAACTGATGTCTTAACTCTGTTGAATCTTCCAATTCATGAACAAAGTATGTCTTTTTCATTTATTTAGATCTTCAATTTCTTTCATTAGTGTTTTATAGTTCTCAGCATACCAGTCCCACACATGTTTTGCTAGATTGACTCCTAAGTATTTTTATTTTTGTGAACGATTGTAAATGATGTTGTATTTTTCATTTCAGTGTCTTAAGTTCATCACTACTATATAGAAATGTATTTTTGTATATTTATCTTGTATCCTGTGACCTTGCTGAACTCACTTAGTTATAGGATTTTCAAGGGATTGATTCCTTGGGATTTCTACATGATTTCTACATAGATAACCATGGCATCTGCAAATAGAGATAGTTCTATTTCTTCCTCTCTGTATGCTTTTATTTCCTTTTTTTTTTTTTTCTTTGCTTTATTGCTCTGGCTAGAACTTCTGGCACTATGTTGAAAAGAATGATGAAAGCAGGAATCCTTGCCTTGTTCCCAGTCTTAGGGGGAAGGCATCCAGTCTTTCATCATTAAGTGTTATATTAGCTGTAGGCTCTTTATCAAGTACCCCTCTGTTCCTATTTTTGTCATGAATTTTGTTGAACTTTGTCTTTTTTTTTCATCCAGTTATATGATCATGTGATTTTTCTTCTTCACGAACCTCTTAATCTTATGGATTATAATATTTAAATTTTAGATATCGAACCAAACTTGCATCGATGGATCAAACCCCACTTGGTTATGGCATATAATTCTTTTAACATATTGATCTATTGCTCTATTCTATTTGTTAAGGTTTTGTTAAGGATTTTTCCACCCTTTTTTGTATCAACATGGACAGGACTGGAAGAGATTATGCTAAGTGAAATAAGTCAAACAGAGAGTCAATTATCATATGGTCTCACTTACATGTGGAGCATAAGGAAAAACATGGAGGACATTGTGAGAAGGAAAGGAAGGGTGAATTGGAGGAAATTGGAGGGGGGAGATGAACCATGAGAGACTGTGGACTCTGAGCAACAAACTGAAGGTTTTGGAGGGGTGGGGGTGGGGGATTGGGCGAGCCCGGTGGCGGGTATTGAGGAGGGCACGTATTGCGTGGAGCACTGGGTGTGGTGCATGAACAATGAATCTTGTAACACTGAAAAAATAAAAGTATTTGGGGAAAAAAATTTTCCCCCTTTTAACTTGATTAAGGATTTTTGCATCTTTATTCATGAAGGACATTTGTCTGTATTTTTCTTTTTATGGTACTGTCTTTGTCTGGTTTTGGTAACATGAAAGCTTTATAAAATGAATTAAGAAGTATTCCTTCCTATTTTGTTTTCTTGAAGACATACAGACTTGGTGTTACTTTTTTAAAAGCTTGATAGAAATCTCAAAGGGAGACCATGTGGCCTGGAGATTTCTTTTCAGGGAATTTTTAAATTGTGAAGCAATTTCCTTCATAGTCATACTTTTTAATATTACTCGGATAGTCCTGTGTCACAATTTCATATTGAGAGGCTTGTGATAATTTGTGTTTTTATCTAAGTTGTCAAGCCTATGTGTGTGTAGTTATTCACAGTAATCCCTTATCCTTTTGCTATCTACAGGATCTGTAGTGATATCTTCTGCTTCATTCCTGACATTGGCAATTTGTGTCTTCTACCTTTTTCTTTGTTGGTCTTGCTTGAGACTTGACATTTTTAAAGATTTTATTTATTTATTTGACAGAGAGGAGAGAGATCACAAGTAGGCAGAGAGGCAGGCAGAGAGGGGGAAGCAGGCTCCCCGCTGAGCAGAGAGCCCGATGTGGGGCTCGATCCCAGGACCCTGAGATCATGACCTGAGCCGAAGGCAGAGGCTTTAACCCACTGAGCCACCCAGCCACCCCAAGACTTGACATTTTTATTAATCTTTTCAAAGATTAATAAATTTTTTTTTGTTTGACTGATTTTCTCTACAGTTTTTCTGCTTTCCTTTTCATTGATACCTGCTCTTCTCTTTATTATTTCCTTCCTTTTGCTTGCTTTGGGTTTATTTTGTTCTTTTTCTGTGTTCTGGAGACCTATTTTTTCTTTTCTTTTTTTTTTTTAAGATTTTATTTATTTGACAGAGAGAGAGAGATCACAAGTAGGCAGAGAGGCAGGCAGAGGGGGGGGAAGCAGGCTCCCTGCTGAGCAGAGAGTCCGATGCGGGGATCAATCCCAGGACCCTGAGATCATGACCTGAGCCGAAGGCAGAGACTTTAACCCACTGAGCCACCCAGGCGCCTCTATTTTTTCATTTGTTTCAAGAAAGTCTGTAATTGTTCACTGAAGCCCTTTTGTGATGACTACTTTAAAATCTATGTCAGATAATTCTAGCAACTCTGTTATCTTGATGTTGGCATCTACCGATTGTCTCTTTCTGTTCAGGTTGAGAGCTCCCTGGTTCCTGGCATGATGAGTGGTTTTATTTAAACCCAGATGTTTTGAGTATGATAAGACTTTTGATCTAGACGCGCCTGTGTGGCTCAATCAGTTAAGTGTCTGCCTTCGGCTCAGGTCATGATCTCAGGGTCCTGGGATCGAGCTCCGCGTTGGGCTCCCTGCTCAGCGGGAAGTCTGCTTCTTCCTCTGCTGCTCCCCCTATTTGTGCTCTCACACTCTCTCACCCTCTGTCTCTCTGGCAAATAAATAGAATCTTTAAAAAAATCTTTTGATCTAATTTAAATCTTTTGTTTTAGCTGGCTGCGTCTGACAGCTCTGGCAGGGGGAGCAGGGGCTCCGCCTCATTACTGCCAGGTGTGACTAGAAGTCCCGGATTTCCGCTCAGCCTCCGTTGACACCCATTGGTGGTGGGGGATAGAGGAGACTCCTTGTTACCGCAGGGCCGGGTGGGAGTTCCAGATGCCTTCTAGGCCTACACCAGTATCTCCCTCACCAGAATAGGTAGGAGCACCTCATTAGTGTGGCCCACAGTGCCTCGCCTGACACCACAGGGACATGGTGGGCAGTGGTGAAGGCCTTGAATCTCCACCAGGCCTCCTCTGACCCCATCAGAGCATGGAGAGGGGGACATCTCATTACTGCCAAGTGGAAGGCTAGGCTCTCCACGTGGTCTCCACTCTCGCCTGGGGATGGGGGACCTCATTACTGCCCAGCAGGGATGAAAGTCCCCCTTCCTCCTCGCTCTTCTCTCATATCACCCCAGCCGGGGCTGTGGGGGCGCCCGATGACAGCCTAGTGAGGGTAGAAGTCTGGGCTCCCCGAGGCCCTTGCTGGTATGGTTGGGATGGGACCACGATATTTTCTGTGGTGTCAGGTTATTTTCTAAAACTTCCGTCATGCCGGGCTATCCCTTTCATGGTCCTCTGGCTAGAGAGAGTGGGTTTTGGGGGGGATTTTTTTGTCTTCACCATTCACGTTGCCAAGTTGCTGGCTTCTCCGGCTCCAAGTGTGGAATCTATAAGGAACAAAGGAAACCCAGAGAACGCGGCACCCTTCATTCCTTGAGTCTTCGGCGATCTAGCCAGTCTGCCTCCTTCTCGCCTTGTCTCCATAATGCCCAGTGTTTGGGGTTGTATTTAGTGGAAGGAATGGGAAAAGTATACCTACTCCATCTTCCCAAAAGCAAAGCAGCTCTTCTCTTTTTGATGAGTCTTTTTACTTACTGACCGTAAACTACTAGAGAAGAACAAGTTTTGCGTGGCTTGTAAGGCCTGTGCATAGGAAGGCGCGTAATAGTTATTGGTAGACTGACTTGGCTGTTCGTATGGTTCCTGGACCTCACAGGGGGCACTTCTGAGAACTGTGACCAGGGGAGACTGCTGGTGTCTTACTGAACCTTTGCACACCTGTGGTCATGGAAGCGCTCCCTAGGTGCCCAGCTTCCGGAAGAGGGGGGCTCGCGTTTCCCCTTCCGTCTTCACGGAGAGGTTATAAAGCAGAGGACAGACTGCCCTCGAAGCCCTTGGAAATGCAAACCCATCAGTTGCCGGGGTTGGACAGAGGACTTCTCTTTCCATGGCGGGTGCCCATGTGGGGAGCCAGCTCTCCGAGAATGCGTGGCCAGGGGTCCAATGTACTCACCTCGTGTGTCCTTTGAAACAGGAGGACCGTGACACTATGGAAGCCGATCTGGACAAAGACGAGCTGATCCAGCCGCAGCTTGGAGAGCTCTCAGGCGAGAAGCTTCTGACCACGGAGTACTTGGGAGTAAGTACCACGTGAGGGAACGAGGGAGAAGTGGAAAGGAGAGACGGGTCATTGATGCTTCGAGCCCTTGCAATGACACATAACAGTTTGGTTTGGCGTGTTAGGATCCTGTGTTGATGGGACGTTCTGCGCCGGCCAGCTCGCCTGCACCGTGGTCCCAGCTACCTGTCCCAGAGCTGTTGGGGAGCAGAAAGAGATTAGGCTGGAACTAGAGGACCCAGGCCGGGAGCCTTCCTAGCATCTGAAGTGTGCCCATCTTTAGTAATAATCAGCCTGTCCAGCTTCTGAATTTGTGTGCCTCCTCTAGTAGAGGGCAAGAGCACAACGGTGTTGGAAGTCGGCAGCACACACGTGAGGTTGCCCGACGAAGCGGAGGGTGGAGGGGGAGAGAGTGAGCGGCTAAGGACGGAGAGGAGGACCAGTTGTCAGGAGGGGGAGCGAGAAGAGGGGCCCCTGAGGAACAGTCAGAGGGGCTTGAAGAAAACCAGGGGAATGCAGTGCGCTGGGCAGCAGAAGGAGGGAATGTTTCGGGAGGGATGGAGTGGTCAGTCCGAGCACCCAGGAGGCCTGCGGGGTCACACGCCCCAGCTCTGAGCGCCCCCGCTGACTCACGCTCAGCCTGCTCCGGAAGCCCGGTCACCAGCCGCTAGCTAAGCAGGGGAGGGCGTGAGTCAGGAGGGAGCCGCCCGCCGACGGGCCAGGAGAGGGCGGCGTTGTGAGGGGCCTGCTGGGGTCTCACGAAACCGCGACCAGAAGGCACACCGGTGAACAGCCGGAGTGTTGGAGTGTGAGGTGTCTGAAGACAGCAGCAAGGGCGCGGGCTTGGGGGCCAGTTGGGCCCAAAGCCCCACGACGGACGGCAGAGCACGCGGGAGCGAAGGCCACTGGCGCTAAAAGGAGCTCCTGGAATTTTGAAGCTGGTGGTCGGCTGGGTCTGTCGCACGGACTCTGACATCTCCTCAGAGTAGTCGGTTATTGTCAGAGCCGAAGGCCGGGAGCCAGTCTCTCAATGATCGGCCAGCGAGGACAGTGACTCGCGAAGGGAAAGGCTGTGGGTGCAGGTGGCCTGAGCCTTGTAGGAGTGACTGGAAGCAGAAAGTGCCTCCCCCCGCCGCCCCCAGCCCGGGCCTCCGCGCCTCACCCTGGGCGCCGCTCTCCCCGCTCACCCGCCCCGGCCTTCCTCACCTTCCGCGGAACTCCCGGGGCCCCGGGCCGGGCTCCGTAATCTGCTGGCAGAACGTGAGGGTAGGGGCCAGCCAGAGGCCCAGTTGGGGGAGCTTGGTAGGTAAGGGTTTGGGGTTTTATCCTGCACGAGCTGGGAGACTCCTGGAGCAGGGGAGTGACTCGGTTTGACTTGTTTTAATATATGACCTTCTGTTTTCACTCTGGCTGCCTGATGGAGAATGGACCGCAGCGAGTAGGAGTGAGAGAAGGGGGATGACCCAAGGAGGCTGGGCCAAGGTGCCACCATTACCCCCCGCCTTGCCTCTGGCCACGGTCAAGGCCTATAGCCTGTCAGAGTCCTTGGAATGTCTCCAGGATCAGAGGAGTCTAATGGACCGTGGAGGCTCTGATTACGTTAGGTCAGAAGGTTAGAAGTGAGGCGGCGGGTGCCAGGCTGCTGATGGGAGCCCGGAGCCCTGACTAGGCCTCGTTTCCCTTTGGAAGAGCACTGGTTTTGTCGGAAGGGACTGGGCTCCATCTGGTAGGATGTGCGTCTGTGGAAGGCACACTCTCCTGCTTCACGGGCAGGAGATGAGGAGAACACAAGAGGCGAGTCCGGGGGGCTGCTTTGGAGGGTGGGAGCAACAGCCGGGGGGCACACAGCCCTGTGCTCTGGGGATCCCG
Organism: Potos flavus; assembly: GCA_028534135.1. Lineage (NCBI taxonomy): Eukaryota > Metazoa > Chordata > Mammalia > Carnivora > Procyonidae > Potos > Potos flavus. Next base: position 166,419,037 of record CM052883.1, on the reverse strand, counting down.
TTACATAAATGCTTCCCAGGGCAGCACAAACCGGATGGCTGAGAACACCAGACGTGTATCCTCTCACGGCTCTGGGGGCCGGGAGTCCAGAACCAAGATGTCCCCACAGCCAGGCCCCCCGCGAAGGCTCTGGGGGAGAAGCTCTCGTGCTCGCCCGGCTTCTCGGGGCTCCACAGGCCCCTCGGCTTGTGGCTGTGTCCCGCCCGAGCTCTGCCTCTGTGTCCACGGGGCCTCCTCCCCTTCTCTCTTTCGTCCCTTGAATGGACACCTGTCATTGGGTCTAGGATATCTACGATGCTCTCTTCGTCTCAGGATCCTTAACTTAATTACGTCTGAAAAGACTGCTTTTCCAAACGTCCCGTTCACGGGTTCTCGGGGTTAGAACACGGACCTCTCTCTCTGGGGCCACCCCTCCACCCTCCGCACCAGGTCACTGGAGGATCTCATGGTAGAAGTGGTTTTAAAGTTTCATTAGAAAACCGTGTGTGGCGCAGTCATCACTGAGGGGCTGCATGCGCCCCCGGTGTCGCCGTCTGCGTCCGTTCGCCATGCCCGGCCGCCCTTGGTCACCCGGCCTCCATGTGGAACGGACAGCCTGCCAGCCTCTGGGCGGGGGTCACCGACTTCAGCAGCGGGTCACTTGCCGCGCTTGTGCTCCGGGTCGGGCAGGGCTCTGAGTTCACATCGTCGTGTCGCCTTGTGCTAGCCGGGGAACCTGCTCGAGGCAGCAGACGTTTCACTGGGGCCTCTGTGCCCAAAAGTCATAACTCCTGCCTCCTATTTGGATGCACCGGGCAGATGGTAGCTTTGTCAAGATCCCTTGAAAGATGCGAACTTTTTGAAACATTGTATTAGACCATTCAAAAAGTTTTTATTGAATTCTGGCGTTCGCCTAACACAAAGCAGAATGCCGAAAAATTGAAGACCTAGCTGTCGCCTGAGTTTACAAAAGAAAACACAGAGCCAATGAAACCACGCTGTTGGCGAGGGGTGCAGATGACAGCGAGGGGTGAGGCGGGTGAGTGGCTCGGCAGAGACCCCTGCACGACAGAGCCAGCCCAGGGTTCCTCAAAGCCCCGGACCCTCGGACCCTCGAGTGTGGCTCAAAGGTAGAGCCAAGGACCCACCCCAGACCTCTTTACCGTAATCCCAGGACTCAGTTCCTGTTCACACCAGTGATTTGGAAACTGTGGCTTGGGGGTGGAGGGTGGTAGCTGGGGGCAGCAGCAGCCCCCCTGCGGGGCATTTGTAGCCACACCCTTCCCCGGGAGGCCACGCCCACCCCCCACCCCCAAAGTGCATGGATCCTCACCCTCCCAAGTACAAGTGTAGAGCTCCTGTGCACCGCAGAGCCCCGCCCTCGAAAAATGCTACAGGCCACAGAGAGCTCAGAAAGCTGGCGACAGGAGGACTAGTCCCTTTTCCTAAGCTTGCACGAGAGTGGCAGTGGTCAGATGAGATGTGTTGCTTACTCGTAATTCTGGGGAAAAGCAGCATGCCTTGTTTCTTCCTGAGGCTGTGAGCGTCAGCAGAGCAAGACTGATGATTTGCCAACTTCTTGCTTGGTTATTTCTGAATTTTTTGTGTGTCACCCATACTATGCTGAATAATCATTTAATTCTTCCTAAAAAGAATGCCCTGATTTAAATGGCTTTGTCGCCTTGGTTAAAGGGGCATAGATATTTATCATAGCATCTCAGTTTTTTGTTTTTATTTCAGAGTTTAAACGTACTGTTAGTTACCTTTAGTAACAGTAATAGGCGTGTCTTAAGTTAGCAGAGCCCGTGTCACAGGCCAAGCCCTGTGCTGACTGCTTCCCACATCTGACTCCCAGCAAGCTATGGGGGAATTCTGTTAGCGTAGCATTTTCTAGACAGGAAGCCGAGGCTGAGGAAGGGTAAGGAACATTCTCAGGTGGATTTGAGCCTGCTTGCCCTTGCTCTTTCCCACTAAGCTGTGCCACCTCCTGGAAGAGCCGTCGATTTTCCAGTGAATTTCATGCTGTATTTGAAGGTTGAGAGAAGACTGAGCGGTCTCGGTTGTAAGCATAGACTCCGTTTGGGGGGGGGGGGGCGCCGATTGTAAAGGCTAATCACTCGCTTTCCACACTTTCTTCCCCCGTCAGTGAAGGGCAAATTCATGCAGTTTTCCAGAGACGGCCTGGAGGACTGGTTAGCCTTGTCTCCAGAGAATGTGTGTTTGGAGGTGCGCCTGGGAGTCTGCAGCTCAGCCCAGGAGTGCCGGAGTCTGGGCTGCAGAGACTTTGCCCCCGGGGCGGTGGGCACGGCTGGCCGGGTGCAGGGCTGAGCCCCTCGGGGGGAGCGGGCTCCGGGCACTGTCATCCCACTGCCCTCAGAGGGGAGCACGAGGCGCTGGCAGCAAAAACCACAACCGGAGAAGGAAGGGCCTCAGTTTGCAATTTTGGCTTCTAGATCTTTTTTTTCAAATGTGTCTCCACTTGGGAGCTTTTTCCAATCACTTTCCAATCCGTTTTTCCTGCTCTGCCTGAGGGTCAAAGACTCGGTGCCCTCTACAGAGTGGGGGAGCAGTTGGGACTAGAAGTCCACATTCTCGTGTGTGAAAACACAACCGAACAAGCAGGGCGAAAAGATCCCCGACCCCCAAATGCGTTTCTAAATTCTAAATGCGTTTCTTTTTCAGTTTATTTCTTATATTCTTTTTATTTTTTTTACTTTTATTTATTCATTTTAGATTTTTTATTTGAGAGAGAGAGAGCACGAGAAAGAGAGAGCACGAGCGGGGTGAGGGGACAGACGGAGAAGCAGACTCCCCACTGAGCAGGGAGCCCGATGTGGGGCTCAATCCCCAGACCCCGGGATCATGACCTGAGCTGAAGGCAGACGACTAACCCTAACTGACTGAGCCACTCAGGCGCCCTTATTTATTTATTGTTAATCAATGTCTACATGGGCTCAAACTCACAACCCTGAGATCAGGAGTTGCACACTCTACCTACTGAGCTAGTTAGACATCCCACGTATTCTTCTTTCTCATTGCTTATTACTCAAAGTCCGAAGTAAGCAGCACAAACAACCATAATAGGCACTGTTCCCTTCCATTCGTCGTTACGTCGTGTCTTTCCTCTATCAACTGCAAACAGCAGAGAGTCCTGCCTCATCAGTCCCACTGATGATGCTGGGGACATCAGACCCAGGCTCTGTCCGTGTCTTTCTACACTGCTGTCAGTACGAAGGGAAGACCCAGGTTTTGTGGGACCTCCGATTTGCAGGGCTTGGGAGGCCTTCTTTATTTATTTATTTTTTTAAGATTTTATTTATTTATTTATTTGAGACTGAGAGAAAGATAGCAAGAGAGAACACAAGCAGTGGGGAGGGAAAGAGAGAGAGGGGGAAGCAGGCTTCCCGCTGAGCAGGGAGCCCAATGCAGGACTCGACCCCAGGACCCTGAGATCATGACCTGAGCCGAAGGCAGATGCTTAACCGACTGAGCCACCCAGGAGCCCCAAGTGGGGGAAGCCTTCTTTAAATAAAGGAATACAAAGCTAGTTACGAAAATGAACACCTACTTTAGAATGAGAATGAGAAAATAAATCACAGTGAATTCAAATTTTAAGAATTGACAGATACCACAGACAGAAAAATAGTGTTTTTATTAATTAGCTGCTTTGCATACCTCATAGGGGCTTTTTAAATTTTTGTTTTATGCCTTTGATTGCTTCTATATATGTGACCATGAGTTTGTAACGTATTCTACAGAGAGAAAAGGAAATTAGCCCTTCTTGTAATGTACTTGATCACATTTAATCAAATTTGATCAAGATTAGAAAATCTTCTGGCCTCACATTTAGTTTTTGGTAATGCTGTATACCTTTCTAGGATTGTCACTAAATTTGAGAACACCATCCTCAAGTTTCTTCCACAAATAAGCTGCAAGATTTGGAGCTATTTCTAGTTTTCTTGGATGCTGATTATTCATAAATGCTCTGACAACATAGCGAATTCCTAGAAGCTCTTCCTACCCCAAGACGGCTAGCGATTGTTTGGCTGTGCACCGGAGTGAGTGGGAATCTATCCCAGGAAACCCGCATTAAATGTCACCTGGACTCAGCGTCCCCTTACCTAAGTCCTAAATTCTAGCATCATGTCACCAGCATAAAGGGAAGTCAGAGTAGGAAGAAACAGCAGAAGGGAAGTCAGAGTAGGAAAAAACAGTAGTAGTAAGTGCTCGCAATTAAAATATCCTACTTTCGCAAATGTTACAAAAAAATGTGACACAGGAACACATTGCCAGGGCCCCTCCTGGGCCTTGAGGCTCCAGTTCCATCATCGCCACGGCAGGCCTGCCTCCCTGCATCGCCCCCCATTCCCACGGGTTGCCTCTTGGTCATGAGGCGACCGATGCGGCTCCTGGCACAGACCCATGAGAAGGTCAGGAAGAGGGCCACATCTACCCCCTCGACAGCGCTTGTCCCCAGAGCTCCAGCTGGCGACTCCGCTCCGCTCTTCCTGGTCAGAACCGGGTCACAGGACCCCCAGCTGCAAGGGAGTCTGGGAAAGGAGGTATTTTTAAGTGGAAACGTTTCTTTGCCAACAAAATCAGAGTACTGTTGGCCCAGAGAGAATGAA
>CM052883.1:166394364-166413930 GCA_028534135.1 Potos flavus | reverse complement strand
AAATAGCAAAGAGAGGCAGAGAGGGGATAAGGGACTTGTTTATGGTCACATTCCCACAAGTGACAGAGTTGAGATTCAACTCGAGTCTATTTCTAAATCCCATGATTCGTCCCCAGAGGCCAGGATAGTAGCCATGGCAGGCAGAGTTCCTGAAGGCGCCATGGTTCACGGCTAGACTGTAGAAGAGTTTACAAAGGGGATAACAGCACACTGGAATCCAAGAAAGAATGAACCTCTGTTTCTTCATCAGTGAAATGGGTATCAGACCACCTACTTCCCAGGGTGGTTGGAGGGATTTTATAACATGTCGGCACTACACCACCTGGCCCAGGGCCGGGCACACAGCAGGTATCACACAGACGTTTGGTTGCTTTCTCCTCCACGAAGACTTCCCTGATCCCTCACTGAGCAGTCACCTCTCTCTCTCTGCTGAACACACTCAGCATTTTCTCTAGACAGCACTGTACTCGTGTAGTACTAGACAGTACTGTAGTATAGTACCAGATGGTACTGTAGTAGACAGCAGCACTAGACAGCACTGTACTCGTGTAGTACTAGACGGTACTGTAGTATAGTACCAGACGGTACTGTAGTAGACAGCAGCACTAGACAGCACTGTACTTGTGTAGTACTAGACGGTACTGTAGTATAGTACCAGACGGTACTGTAGTAGACAGCAGCACTAGACAGCACTGTGGTAGACGGCAGTAGTAGATGGTACTGTAGTAGACATGACCCTCATTCTGAAGGGAAGGGCTCCATTGACATTGCTGGACCAAGGACGGCAGACGTGGACTCCTGTCCCCACCTCAGAGGGGCCCGCACGCCTCCCTGCCCATCACGCTCCCCCCCTGCCCCCCACCACGGTCAAGGCCTATTAGGCAAGTGCCTTTCAAAATGGGCTTGCGGCTACATCCATCGATTACAAACCTTTGCAAATATGGAAATGCCCTCTCCCATTTTTTTTAAAAAGAATCTTTGACATTCTGTGAGGCCAAAGGCTGGTCTGGCCACACTCCCTCCCCTGAGTCCGTTGGCTCTGAGGCATCGTCTTCCCAGAACGATCCAGTCCTGAGAACTTAAGAGCCTTACAAACCTCAGCTCTTCTCTCGGGCACGACGGGGGCGCCAGCCCGGTCTCCTGCACTGCTCGCCCGGCTCCGGCACAACCAGCCGCCCTCCCTCCAGGAACAAAGGGCGCGCGGTGTGGGAGCTGCCGGTCTCCTCGCCGGGGGCCCGGTTGGTGAAGCTGGCTCTGCCCTGCCCTTGTCCTCTCTTCAGTGACTGGCTCGTCCCTCCCGGTCCCCCCTCACTGAGGGCTGGTATTAGGGACAAACCTCCCTGCTGTCGCTGTTGGTGGTCACCTCTGCTTGTCACGTCACCAGCTTTCCCCTAAGCTTCCCCAGAGCAGTCCTTCCCCACCCGTGAGGTGAGGTTCCTACAATACACTAGAAGCTTTGTATTTGGAAACCTTAAAACTTTATAAGAAAATAGTGCTAGAAAAAAAAAAAAAGAAAAAGGAAAAAAAAAATAGTGCTAGAGAACTGAGATGGGCTTGCATATCTGAAAACCCATTCACATGTTTTAAGTGGATACTAAAATAAAACAAGAAAGTCAAAAAATAAAGATTGTGGCAATGCCACTTCACATATCTCAAACTAGTAAAGTGCTACTAATTCGTACTTTCCTGTTCCTGCCCACTCGAGGGCGAAGCCTGGGCCGGGTGGGAAATACAGCTCGGCCCTCTCTGGCTTTCCTCACCATGCCGGTACATTCATCCAGCCTGACTCTGTGCTCGTGACACACAGCCTACGGTATTTGTGTGTGTACGTCTGCTCCTCGTCTGCTCCTCCATCCAAACGTTCGATGACTTTCTAGTTTTGTTTCAAAGTAGCAGACTCCTAGGTAACGGTCTCTGGGGACCTGCCACTGTCCCATGAATACAGAATAACTCAAGTGCTTGAGATCAAAAGAGAAATGCTTTTGACACTCTTTATTTAAACTGGAACTTACCGAGAGAGCAGGTGTATCTAAGGCCTTTCCTGGACACACAAGCCTATAAAGCTTGAGCTCTCCCCGTGATAACTTCTTGGCAAAGCACAGCCCTCGTGGAAATGCCAAATGACCCTTCCTCTTCACATTCGTCAGCACGCTGGCTCGAGGGCCGAATTTACGTAAGAGAAGGAGACGGTTTTGGCCAGAGAGCAAGGGAGACCTCCCCTGTGTCTGGGCTGCCAGGAAGGAGGGAAGACTGACAAAGAAATGGACATGGTTGCATCTCGACAGACTGAAACACAGAGTCAGCCTTGAAGAATCGCGGCCCAGATGTGACCCTGGGGCCGCACAGAACCCCTGGCCTGGGATGGCGGTCTCAGGGTGGCTGATGAGCATGGAGCAGAAAGGGACCAATGTTCCCTGCCTTTCCAAACTTGCCTACCCAAAGGAGGTTAGGGAGCAAGCTGAGCCGCGACTGAGGTTCAGGTTTTATTTAGTGTTATTTTGTAAATATGCCTGCCCAGTAGAACTGGGGCTCAGAGTCAGAAATGAAGCTGCTGCAGGGGCGCGTGGCTCAGTCGGTTAAGTGTCTGCCTTTGGCTCAAGTCATGATCCCAGGGCTCCTTGCTCAGTGGGGAGTCTGCTTCTCCCTCTCCCTCTGCCCCTCCTCATTGCTCATGCTCTTTTTTGCATATGCTCTCTCTAATAAATACATAAAATCTTAAAAAAAAAAAAAAAGGAAAGAAAGAAATGAAGTTATTGCCGGGGTGCCTGGGTGGCTCAGCTGGTTAAGTGTCTGACTCCTGACTTTGGCTCAGGTCGTGATCTCGGGGGTCCTGGGATCGAGCCCTGTGCCACGCTTGGCGCCCAGCAGTGAGTCTGCTTGAGGATTCTCTCTCTCCCTCTCCTTCTGCCCCTCCCTTCACTCCTGCGCGCACACGCTCTCTCTCTCTCTCAATAAATAAAACTTAAAAAAAAAAAAAAAGAAATGAAGCTGTTGCGGAAAATAAAGTTCTATTCCTTGCTCACCTGAATTTGGGATGAATCACATTTGCTCTGTAAGAGCCCAGGGGGAGGATGTTCAAATGCTGACGGGCCCTAGCCTGAAGGGAGCCGAGGTTTCACACCTCACTGGCTGCTCTCCCAGCTGCTTCCTGTTGATCAGGAGCCTCTAACGTCCTCTTTCTGCCTGGCGAGGTGTCAGGGGTCCACGGGAAGAGCTAGAGCTTCCCCTCCATCCTGGTCCCATCCAAGCCTTCCTGCACCTTCCTTTCTGCTTACTGTGGGATGTAGGTTGTCACAGCGTTGGAGGAAACCAGAGAGAAAGAGGATCATGTCCTCCCATGGAGCTAGTAGACAATACGAATTTTTCTTGAAAGAACGAATGCACACGGGAGAATGACCTTTTCTGCAGCGGTGCTAAGGAGACTGGCGTTTGTTTTTCTTATTGGACCCATAAGGGAAGCCTTATGAAGTGGGGGAAGAAGTAGGGGGAAAGGCGCACACAAAGAGAACGTAAGGTTAAAGCGGGGTGTCTGTGATTGCTTTTGAATCCTTTCTGTCGACTATAAGCCTGAAGTGTGATGAGAGATCACTGGTCTCGGGGGAAAGACTGGCCTTGAGTACCTGGGTTCGCTTGGGTCTTCCCGCCTCCCCTAAAGCCTCTTGAATGAATTCCAAGACACGACTAACCTTCCAAGAAAGCCCATGCATCTTTTTAGCTCATGTGAAAGATGCAAAAGATAGATCACAGATTCTTGCATTGAACGGACCTGAATTAAGCTGCTTGATGATGAATTCGATCTGGCGGACCATTTCAGCATTGCCTTCCTTGATGAAGCAGCGAAGGATGTCCTCCATTCCCTACAGGCATTGGAGAGAGTAAGAGTTAATATTTCAGGTTGTTTTTTTTTTTTTTTTTTAATGGGGTGAAAGTAGTTTTAAATGGAATAGTTCCACCTAATCAAAAAAAAAAAACAAAAAACCAGACAAAAAAACACAACTTCTATTTGGGGGAGGGGGAGGGATATACACAATAAAAATTCCTCTGCTCAGTATTAACATTCTTTTTGTTCTTTTTACAATTCACGGTGGAATTATTTTCCTCTTGGTTGGCTATCCGACCTAATTATAAAACATTTAGCCAACAGAAAAGCCTATTGTACAGAGAACTGAGGGTTGTCAGGAGGAGGTGGGTGGAGGGAGGGGTGAAATAGGTGAAGGGGATTAAGAGGTACAAACTTCCAGTTAGAGAATAAGGAAGTAGTCACGGAGATTTAAAAAAATAAATAAATTCAAGTACAGCATTGGGAATATAGTCAATAATGCTGTAATGACGTATGGTGACAGATGGTGGCTGTCCTTATCTTGATGAGCGCTGGGTAACATATAGAATTGCTGAATCACTATATTGTACACCTGAAACTAACGTAACACCATATGTCAACTACACTCTGATAATAAGTGAAAAAAAAAGCCCTGTAAAATTTTACTGTGTAAGTAAGTATCCCCTTTGGTTTGGGCAGTATGTTGTTTTGGGAGGTGGTTTCTTTCTTGTGATTTCTTTATACTCTTCCTTCTGGATTTTAGGGACAAAATGAAGAGTAAAACCATGCATGTAGACAAGTAAATGAATAAGCAGAACCTCTTTTTAAACAGCTATCATTCTTTTTCAATCAAAATAATTACAAAGTCACCATAGTGTACATTATTTACTTTATTACAAAACGGTGAAGTCAGAATTTTCAATATTGACTAAGAGAATTGCACGGAAGTTTAGAGGTAAGGCACTAGCTCGAGCACAGGTGTCTGGGCCCCTCCTTCCTCTTTCCTTGAGGGATGTGAAGGAGGATTTGTGGCTGGGGCTGGTGAGGCTTCTTGCCACTACAAGGGGAACGTGTATCTCATAATGAACCCAAAACAGAGGAAGCAGAGAGAAATGGGTCTACTAACGTGTGAACTCTGATCAAGCTCTGCCTGAAGCTTATGCCTGGACTTCTCGGTGAGATGAGCCACTATTTCCCTCCTTTGATGTAGGCCTGTTTGGACTCAATAACTCTAACTGAATCAAAGAAGGGCCAAGTGCAGTTTTGAATCTGGGGAATTCCCATCATCTAGAGCAGAGCATTACCTTCTAGAAGGCTAAGACTGGATTGTATTTGAGCTCCCTCATGAACTGTGTGACCTTGGTCAAATTGCTTAGTTCCTCTCAACCTGTGTCCCCAACTATAAAATAAGGATGACAACTCTACTTAATGTGACATTTTTAAAAGATAAAGAATGTAAATTGGGCATTGGTTATACAGATGTATGTTTGTCAAATGTACTGAACTCTGTACGTAAGGCCTGTGCATTTCACTGTTCATGAATTATACCTAAAAAAACAGCATCTAGTCCAAGGTCTGGCACACAACGGATGCTCAATAAATGGTTAAGATTGTGCTTGCTGTGTTTGGAAGGGTTTTGTGGCTTGGAAGAGACATCTGGTAGCTGAGGCCAAGGGAATAAACGAGGTTGCAGGTGACAAAAGAGTGAGAGGCTTAGGACAGCATCTTTGAGAACAGTAACACTGAACTGGTAGGCAGAGATAGGTAAGCACACAGAGGAGAACATGACGGAGTGCTCTGGAAGGGAAGAACAACTCTGGATAGCCCTTGGATCGAGGAAGAGGGTGCCCAGAGGGCAGCAGTCTGCTCCAGCCCAGGGCAGAATGTTCGGCTGGGGTCTAAATTCTATGGAGGAGCTTCGTGGCCGACAACTGCTCCAGCCCTGGATGCAGGAGGCTCTGGAGTAGGCACGAGGGCAGCCCTACTGATCTAAACCGCTCTCCTGCCCCAGACCTTGGCAGACTCTTCAAGTTCAAATGGGGCTCAGTGCACCCATTTACCGTTTTCTTCACTTTGGGGGGTATTATTTTGAGACCACCATAATAGCATTTGGTGCTGGTAACATTTTTAGGTATTCTTGGTCATTTTCCATCAGCACACAAACGTTTTACACAGTTGCAAAAACAGAGTTCTTATAATGTCATATTCTCCTCTCGTTTCCTCTCCCGGGACTCCAGTTACGTAAGTGTGAGACCTCTGTGTATCGTCGTCCCCCGGATCTCTGAGGCACTGTCCCTTTCCTCCACATTTTTTCTCTGTGGCCTGGACGATCTCTAAGGGTCACGCTCTCACATCTTACAACCTTGAGTCTTTCCTCCCCACCTGGTCCCTGTCCCTTTATTGCTGTTCTTTCCTGACTTCTCCGCCCCTCACCCCAGATGTCCTTCCTCCATGCTGCCTTTCATGCTGCTTGATCCGTATCACCTCTGTTCTTTCTTTTTCTTCAGCCTACATGTTTTCTTCCTTGTTTCTGCCTTGGTTGACAATTCCCGTCACTGGAATGACCATATTGCAGAATTTAATCAAGTTTATTTTCCCTGTTCTGTATCCAGATAGCAGATTTTATTTTATTTTTTTAAAGCAATAGGCAATTAAGTTCCATTGTTTACTGTGACCACACAGAACGGTTCTTAATTAAGTTTTTATCTCTGGCATAACTGCTGATGTAATTTTAGATGACTAAATAGGAGATTTAACAGTTCTTCTGGGTAAGCGAAATCAAGTGGAGGAACATGTTTCATTGGTCTCAAACTGAATTTGGCCTGTGTTCTGACTGTGGAATTACATTTAATCTCTTCATCATAGCATTTAATATGCACACTGTTAACCTGGTTTCACATTACAGGAAAAAGGACAAAACTCCAGTGCTTTTGCTGATTAGATCTAGAAACACTTGTCATCACCAAAGATGCTAACCGCCTGAAGTTTGTTTCATACTTCCAATATAAACACTAATGTAAACACATTAAATACTGAATTCACTATTTGCCAATCAAAGTAGCTACCAGACCATTTTATCATCTTTAGTAGGGTTTCTGCCCCCTTCGGCGGCCGTCAGAGTGCCTGCAGGTTACGGGCGTCTGGCCAGCACCAGGTCTCACTGCTGCCCCAGGCCCTCCGGGAATCCTGGGGGGTGCATTTCAGTGGGGACTTTCTCCATTTCACCATTTTCCTGCTAAGCTTCTCCTACTATGAAATCCACAGGCTTTCCCAAAGCCCCAAATTAAAATGAACCATTAAAAAGTCTACAACTTTCTAAAAATAAGCCTGCTGGGAACTTTCTAACACTGTCGTTTTTTTATTGTTCTTGCTAGAGAGAGAGAGACAGTGAACGAGCATGAGCAAGGGCGGGGGCAGAGGGAGAGAGAGACTCTTAAGCAGGCTCCACACCCAGTGCAGGGAGCCCTACGTGGGCTCACGACCAAGATCATGACCTGAGCCAATCAAGAGTCAGACACTCAACCGACTGAGCCAGCCCGGCGCCCCTAACACTGTAGTTCTTCTTTTGTTTTGTTTTGTTTTTTCTCTTTAATTTGAGAGAGTGGGAGAGAGCATGAGAAGGGGGAGGGACAGAGGGAGAAGCACACTCCTTGCGGAGTGGGGAGCCCGATGCAGGGCTCAATCCTGGGACTCTGGGATCATGACCTGAGTGCAAGGCAGTCGCTTAACTGACTGAGCCACCCAGGCGCCCCTCTAACACTGTCGTTCTTAAGATTAGGAGTTAGGGATCCCTTGAGAATCTGCTAAAAGCTACAGATTTTAGCAGAAAACTGCAAACGTGTGTCGGCATACGATTTCTGGGAGTTCACAAACTGTGTGAGCCACGCAGCCCAAGCCGCCCGGAGCCCGGTCTGGGAGCTCCCTGCTCTGACCGCTTCTGATCCGCGCCACTCACTGAAGCTTACAAAGTGCTCAAGCCCATTTTCTTACCATTGCTCTTGCTTCCTCACGAATGGATGGGATAGAAAGGATGCTGTACAGAGCTCCATTCACATATGGCTGTATCTTTAAGGAGAGAAAAAAACAATCATTTGCAAGTTCTCAAACTCTGCACAACTCCGTGATCAAACACCCCACTCAAGAATCATCTGGCTAATGAGGAGAGTGAGCGTTCCCTTCTTCTTGAACTCAAACCCGGTGTCTCCATCTGCATGTCCCAGAGACAGCTACAACTGAGAGTTTAAAGCCAAGTTCATTACTGGCTCCCAAAGCTCATTCTTGCTGTATTTCACCGCTTAATTAACATCATGCTGATCACTCAGGCTTCTAGAATCGCTAGAGTCATCATCGATTGCTCTCGCTTTTGCTTTCCAGTGTTTGGTCTCCAAGCTGCCTTTCATACACACACTGCCACTGTCCTTGCTCAGACATCATCCATGACCTAGGTGACACTGAATCTCCAAAGGGCCTCTCTCTGTCTTTGATGTTCACACTGTAGTCCAACAATCATATCAATGCCAAAATTCTACAACATGGGCCAAATCATCCCTCTTCCTACCTCAGAAACCTTCCCTAGAGCCTACCTGGAAAGTTCTAACTTCTTAGAGCAGCACACAGGCCTCAAGGTTTGGCCTTAATATCATGTCCCCTGCCCCTCCCTTCCTGCCACCATGAGGTTTACACTGTACAGACTGATCTCACCCCACTTATGGGGCCCCCCGCCACACCACACACTCCACTCTGCTTCCTCTATATCCCTCCACAGCTGTACTGGATTCAGTCTCTGTTTATATTTATACTTGTCTCCTGTGTTTTCCTCACACAGTAACGCCAATGTCAAGCTGCACAGGACATGGAACATGGCAGGTGCTGGATCAATGAGCGCTCCCCTTTGAGTAGAGTTTGTGCTACACTCTCCACACTAATGGAGGAGGGCCCATTCCCACCATTCTTTTCCAGCACTGGATTTTACTATCCCTTAATTTTTGCCAATCTAATGGGTAAAGAGAAAAAAAGGCATCTTATGGTTGTTCTTACTTTCATTTTCCTGACTATTGGCAAAACTAAACATCTTGTCTTTGTCTATAGGTCATCAAGATTTACTGTTCTGTGAACTGCCCATGTGTGTACTCTATCCTTTTCTTATGTCTTTTACTTATCAATTTATAGGAGCTCTTCATATATAATGGGTATTAAACTTTTATCCTATGTGATGCAAATTTTTCCTCAGGGTATCATTTGTCCGTTGACTCTTACTGTGGCCTCGTTTTCCATATACAAAATATTTAATGTTCACAGAGTCAAATATGTGCATCTTTTTCTTTATGGCTCCTGGCTTTCATCTTTCATGATCACGACTCTCTCACACAGGACGCGTGTATGTAGCATTTATTTGTGAAGCGAACACATTTCCAGGCTCTAACATGTATACAGGTAGATTTTCCAGCTCATCTTCAAAGCAAATATATTTGTAACAATTATGACAAGATTTAAATCCTTTGGACTATTCTGTCCTCAGAGGTAACATACTGGTTCTAACACTTGAAACCGACATTTACTATTAGAGACTGAATATATTTCCTACGCGTAGGCTTCAACTGCTTTAGCTGAATAAAATGGGAAACACATGCTGAATAAAATGGGAAACAGAGTCTAGAAGTAGTTAGGAGCTCTTGATTATAAAATATAAAAAGCATGGCACACACCGTAACCACCACCAACCCTTCACTTGCCGAAGCTGCCCAAGTCACGGAGCTGGTGGGCCTGGGCAGTGGAACATGCGAGAGAGAGGGACAGAAAGGGGCGCTGTCTGCAGCTAAGTGCCTCACTCTGACCCAGCAGCCCTCAGTCCTGTCCCGCTAAGACACCCCCGCACCTGATCTGGTTAAAGAGTCGGGTTTCTGTTGGGGCTTCAGGTGCAAAGCGACGGGCATCTGGAGAGAGCCAGTGAGAGCATACTCACAACATTTCAAAGTTTGTTACTTAGTTTATCAGGACCTCTACTATATTTTAAAAGGGCTTGCGGCCCATAGGCTAGACAACAGCAAATCCCACCATGCTGGGGAGGACACGGGGGAGAGCAGAAGCCTGTACAGCCACTGTGCGGGACAGAGTGGCGGGACCCCGACCTGTCGCCGACACTTGGGGCAAGCGAGCAGTGACGCGTGTGTCTGCACCCCAGGGGCCCTTGGGGGCCCATTACAGTGATGTCCCTGAGGACCCCTGTGGCGGCTGAGGGCTGGAGGCAGCTGAGGTGGACCAGCCTGGGGGACTGGAGGGGAGGGCGACAAACGGGCTGTTTCTGCAGTGGCGAGATTAAGGAATGAGATGTATACAAGGCAACACAGAAAATTTCTAAAAACACAGTGAAAAGGTAAGAAAAGAATGAGATCTAGAGTGCAATACTATTGACACAATTACACATGCAACATGTGTAATTAAATTTGCAGGTAACTAAATTTGCAGGCCACGCACCACCGTAGGGAGCGTCTGTGTGGGGGAAGAATGAAGCAGGGTAGGTGACAAGGAGGAGAATAAAGCCTGGGAGGGGGCTGGCACAGACCAGTGACGGCAGAGCGAGAGGAAACGGGGGTCGGGGATCAACCTCCGGCTTCCCAGTTCCAGAATGTGGAGGAGGGGGGTGCACTGACTAGTGGGGCCAGCCTCCCCCAGGCCCCGGGCTGGCAGCGCTGGCCCAGTACCTCGTGGTTCTCATGGCCGAGCAGATCCGAGAGAACTTTCAGCACCAGGCCCGCCACCTTGGCACACATGTTCTTCCCTTTAGAAAAAACAGTGAAACAAAACATGACGCGTCTAAATGCAGAAGCACAGTTTCAGGTCAGGCAGACTTGAATTCAAAACTTGGCTCCTCTGCTTATGAACTGTGTGACCCCGGCTGAGTCACTTGGCCAACGTGGGCCCCAGTTTCTTCCTCCCGGGACTCCTCAGGGAAGGAAGGAACTCAGTGTAGGCCGTGCGTTCCCGGCGCTCAGTCAATGGCGGCGCCGAGAGCACAGAGCTATTCAGGACGGTCGGCGGAAGTGGCCTATCACATAGCGGTGCTCTGCCCCCTGAGTGCTCGGACTATCATCACGAACACCACACGGGTGTTTTAGCCAATCCAGACATCATAACGAGCACTGCAAATAAATCGATGATACTAAGAAAAGCTGATTCAAATCTGGTAAATGTTTCAACGCTAAGATACTCGAATATGCTGTTCTCTAAGAGAGGGCTGAAATCACATTTACTCAGTCAGCAACACATGAGCAGTTCGGATTACAAAGCAGCTGAAGGCAAAGAAGCTTCTCACAAATACCCCTGAGCTATTTAACCACGTAAACTGCTTCTCCCAAAACTGAGGGGCTGCTCAGAGCGGGGTCAGCCACAGGCTGGACTTGCGACCTCTTCTAAAGAAGCTTCTTCCGTCTCAGGCAGCAGATCATTTGCATGGGATGGAACCTCTAGAAAAGCTGCAATCACTCCCTTTACTGAGCAAATGGCTTGAGATGCGCACGTGAGAATCGCATCTCGGGGGAGTAAAGTGGGCGAGCGGGCTGTGGCGAGGAGCGGGGAGCACGGTCTGACATCCTCGCTCTGCCACCAACTTAGCCCTGTAGAATCTTGGAAACATACTTCTCTCTCCTCGGATAGAATGGATCATAATCCTTAATTTCCTACCTTTGAATAAGGCAATGAAGAAGAAGAAAAACTAGTTGGAAATGTCTTACGCTCTACTTCTGTTTCAGTTTCTGTGAGGGAGACTGAAGGCACACCGCATCAGGCTGGGTGGTCAGCCAGGTTCAAGGGGCTGGCTCTCTCCCTCCCCTCCTCTCCCCCACACCAAAGCCAGAGGGCCCGGGGCCCGGGGGCTGTGAGACCTGCGCTCCTGAGGCAGAGGTTCATGAGCAAGGCCACCGAGTACTCCAGCGTGTAGTCTGACAGGCAATCGGGGTCCTTCAGAATATCAATCAGCCAGAAGATGAGGCCATCTCGAATCATCGCTGTCTGCAGTGGGCGCCTAGGAAGCAAAAGCCTACGGGTCAGCTAAGGCCGGCAAGCAGCTTTCCCGGTAAGAGCGCGCAGTGAAGCGCACGCCGGCTGGAAAAGACAAACTGGTGGGGCGCCTGGGGGGCTGAGTCCGCTGAGCGTCCGACTCTTGGTTTCGGCTCACATCATGGTCTCAGGGTCCTGGGATCGAGCCTCCTACCGGCCTCTGTGCTCAGCGGGGAGTCTGCTTGAGGATTCTCTCTCTCCCTGCCCCTCCCCACCACAAGTAAATAAATATATGTTACGAAAAAAAAGAGACAAGACAAACTGCGGAAAATACTGGCTCTGAAGAATATTTTGTTGTTAGACCCACACAACTGAAACAACAAATTCTTTACCTTTTGCAGGTATCCTTAAGGATCTAGAGAGAGACAAGGCAGTCAGGAGGCCTTCTACTTTGAAAATTTCTTTTTCAATATTTAAAATTAGCAGAGTACTACTTCAAATATTTAGTAAATAATTTACTGATAACTTTTGGTCCACTTCACTCAGGAGACAGTCACAGAAATAGTTCATTGACAAACAGATTTTGAGTAAACTCTAGTCCTGCCAGCACTTTGAACTGTGTAAAAACAAAGAAAAGCCAAAACCCAGCTCAATCTCATTTTGATTCAGGTCTCTGTAAAGTAAGGGTAGTTTAAGCACGTGGGCAATACAATTTATACAAAATTATTTTCCACCCAAAGTCCAGGTGTAAGATTTTACAAAATCCAACAGCTCATCCGAATGTGTTATGGGGAATGTCTTCCTGACAGAACTGATGAGATTGGGGGCGCCTGGGTGGCTCAGCTGGTTCAGCATCTGACTCTTTATTTCAGCTCAGGTTATGATCTCAGAGTGGTGAGATCCAGCTCTGCCCTGGGCACGGAGCCTGCCTAAGATTCTCTCCTTCTCCCTCTGCCCCTCCCCCAAGAATTGATGAGATGAAGCATGATGGTATCACCATGAGAAGTCATGTGAATTCTTTGAAAATCAAAACACCACAGAGGAACCACCACTGAACATCTCCTAATGAACAGGTTATGGTAAAACTCCCACCCAGGATAGAATCTGTGCTATTCTTTTGGTTGTTTTTTCTTTTTAAGATTTTATTTTTTTAAGTAATATCCACACCCAACGTGGGACTGGAACTCACAACCTGAGATCCAGAGTCCCATGCCCCACCCACCAAGCCAGCCAGGCGCCCATTTGTGCGGTTCTTAAATACCACACTCACCTCATCAGTGAAACTTACTGGAATACAAGGAAGGCTACACTCTCTTGGCAATCCTAAATACTTCCTACAGTCAGTGTCCAGACCCTAGAACATCGCAAAAACATTAAGCGTATTTCTAGAACAGAATAGCTTATTACTGTTTGAAGCACAAGAAAAAACTGGCAATAAATATCTACATTACCAGGAGGAAGTATTCCTTCATTATCTCTTATCTCTGTTACTATAGTTATTAAGTTTCCCAAAATTTTCCAAATATGCTCAACATCAAGCTAAATTATCTTTACAAACACACAAAAACCAAGTGCTCCTGTGATCTGAAGAAATAAGAACTCTGGAGTTTACTCCAGTTCTTTTCAATTCACACATAGTTCGAATAAGAACTTTTCTGTGGCAGGTACCTGAAAAATAGTAGGAGCTGAATACCTACTGCTTTCTCTCACTAAACGCACTCACTTAGAGTAAGTCACTTTGCAGGCTTTAGGTTACCAGCGAGAGTCAATCACATGTCAACCACATCTGACAGGAAGAAAGTATGTCCAGAAGAGGACTGACGGTCAGAAAAAAGCTGAGGACTCAAGGTACTAGAATTCTTACTAAGGCGAAGAGAAAGCGAGGCGTTCCCGAGGGAAGCCGCCTGCTGGAAGAATTCCGTATGACTCGGGGACTCCACTCCTAGACACTGACTCGGGGGAAGGGAAAGGATGCGACCACGCGAAGACTTGTGACCAGTGGTCGGAACGCGATTATGCGTGAGAGCCCAAGAGCAGACCCAATCCAGCTGTGCAACAGCTGGTGAGGTGACCAATGTGGTCTCTCCGTGAAATGGTGTGCCCTTCATCCTCACAAAGGAACACAGTACGGACACAGGCTGCCACATGGACGGACCTCAAGAACACTACGCTGAGTCAAAGAAGCCAGTCACAACGGGACACGCATTATAGGATTCCATTTACCTAAACGCTACAAAAAGCAAATCAGTGGTTAGGTGGGGCTGGGGGTAGGAACCAGGACTGGAAATGGGCATGAGGTTTCTTTGTGTGCTGATGGAAATGTTCTGAAGTTAGCCTGAGGTGAGGGTTGGACAACTCCAAGTATACTAAAAATCACTGAACGGTACATTTAAAAGGGGTGAATTCTGTGCTGAGAGTTCACTTCGATAAAGCTGTTCATGAAGAAAAAAAGCTCCAGGTGGACAGAGGATGCGAGTCGGACAGGGTCCAGACGCAGACTGCAGGGTGGGCAGCTGGGACGCACGCACAAGGACGCGGGAGGCTCCAGCCCTGCCTTCCACGGAACGAGCCAGCGCGCCCACCGCACTGTTCGTTTACCTGCACCTCCCACGACGCACTGTGGGCAATGTGCGGCCGAGCCCCGTCAGATTCTGCGCACGCGCACATCTCTACCCCGCGCACGTGGCCGGAAACACGATCAGCCCCTGGCCAGCGCCAGCCACCGCGCACGACCAGACCGCGCCAGTTTAAAGAGAAGAGCAAAGCTAACCCCATTTTGTGTTACACCCGCCATCTTATCTGAACATATTGTCCCAGCCCGCCCTTGCGTTAGGCAAAAGGAATGCGGAACCCCCGCCTCTAACCCGTCGAACCCGCGCACCATATCAGGTAAAAAGTAACTCAATTGGTCATCTGCATATGGCCTGACATCACCCTACAACTCCCTATTGTGTGTTACAAGGCCATTAGCCCCTATAAAACTGTTGCACCTTCTAAAACTAGGGCTCTCCTTTTCTCCACATCACACCGCTCGGTCGGTGAGTGTGGGAGGTTGAGCCCGAGCTAGCTCGAATAAAAGCTCTTTGCTTTTGCATCGGACTCAGCTCCCTGGTGGTCTTTGGGGATCTAAAAATCTGGGCATAACAGCCAGCACTTCCCCCTCTGCAGCTGCTTGAGCGGGACGGTTTCGGGGATTCGAGATAAGTTTTCTAGCTCCATCTTGGAAAGTCACCCACCCTCTCCTCTTGAGCTGCTACTGGGGCTAAACAGCAGCTCACACAAGGCCTATGTGCTTTCACAGGGGCCGCCATGACCCACTGCATGGTCAGCACCTGAGGCTGAACTTCTGCAAGGCCCCGAGAACGTTCTCGCGGGTGACGATGTCCTCATCCTCCTCCTTCAGCCTTTCCTCCAGCATCCGCAGCACCTTCGTGTTCTGGGCCAGGTAGAGGCGACCTAACAATATAACCAGAGATGCACGGGTAAGAGAATTTATTTTGTGTTAAATTCATGTCCCAAAACCACTCTTTATGAACACTTTGCATGTAATGCATGTAGAGTGTGGGTAATTTTAGGTTCTAAAAAAAACTTAAAACCTATTTCTTCTGCAAAGTTGGTTTTATCCAATCAACTATTTAATGAAGAGAAAGCCACTCTTCTTAAAATCGAAACATAATTCATCATGGGGCACCTGGGTGGCTCAGTCAGTTAAGCCTCCGACTCTTGATTTCAGCTCAGGTTGTGATCTCAGAGTTGTGAGATCGAGTCCAGTGTCGGGCTCCATGCTCATTGGAGCATCTGCTTCTTTCTCTCTCTCTATATATATTTACTATATATCTATATTTATTATAATAAATTATTATTAAATAATCTTTAAACATAATTCATCACTATGTTTCTGTAGGGAGCACTGCCAGATCTACAGGGAGAAAGAAGGTGAGGAATCTATATGTTATGGGCTCCTCAGTCTTTTTAATAGAGGCAGCCAAACAGTAATACTTTCTGGGCACACTCCTTCCTCCTTCTATAGGTACCTGTGGCCTGGAGAAGGAGCTGGGAACCATACCTGGGATCCTACAATATGCCTTGAGTTATCACTAGCCTGTTGTGGACTTGTGTCTTGATACAGGTATTACAAACCCTCGTTCATAATAAAGGTCCTCTAAATGGTTGGAAGAACAAGCAAATGAATGAGTGAACCAACTTCTGGAGTATCATATAGTCATAATTTGAAAACTCCCTTTATTCACATGTAAAAAGCTGAAACAATATAGAACTTATAGAAGATAATAATATTTTGTAAAATCGTTTTGAACTTAGCTTTGGTATGTATTATCTTTGGAATTTTCAAATCCTGGTGGTTTAAGAGGTTATCTGCTTTTTTTTTTTGAAGATTTTATTTTTAAGTAATCTCTACACCCAATGTGGGGCTCAAACCCACAACCCCGAGATCAAGAGTCACACGCTCCACTGACTGAGCCAGCCAGGCGCGCCAAGAGTTTGCATCCTCTTGAAGGAAACGACGCAGTGCTTATTGGGATCAGCTTCGATTATTTCACTGACCTTATTTTGCCTTTAGCAGAAAATTATAGAAAATGCATGACCTGTTACATACTTGAAAACAATCTAAATAGTACTGTTACAAAACCAGAAAGCATATAAAATAAAACCAGAAGCCTTATTAAATAAATTCCAAGACCATCAAAATTTATTCTGACATAAACTAAGCAACATGACAACCACCAATTTGCATAAGGCCCCTTCAATGCACTAAGCAGGAATCTATTGAGGAAACAGCTCCTTTAAGAAACTTGAAGAAGAATGTCCACTTTCAGGGGAACAAAATGCATTTAAATAGGACCTCGCCATTCTCTTTGTAGAAGAGCAGGCGACTCACCTTCGGCCAGGGACGCGAAAGCGTTGATGAGCCGGGCCATGTACTGCCGCACCACTTCGCTCCTGGAGTGCAGCAGCTGCAGCACGCTCCTCTGCAGGCAGAACCGTCCAGAGAGGGCAAGGATGAGGTTCAAGAAAACAGAGCTAAACACACGTCTCCTCTATGGGTCTGCTGTTCTCTGCCTCTGCGTGGATTTATTAGAGGTGAAATAAACAGACTAAAGTCAACACTTCATCTGGAAATCTCAATTTCCAGTGGGTTTTTTTATGAGCGTTGACAAAAAACAAGTAATCCAGACTTCTGAGCTGAGAGACTGAATTATACAGAGCGCTCAGCCCGTGACTGGCGCAAGGGAGGACATGCCGTTTGCGGTGCTTCCCGATCATGTTTTTCTAGGTTAGTGATAGATCCAATACCCGGATCTAATTTTGCTCCCTGCAAACCCCAGTAAAAGTACGGTGCGTGGATTTTTAAAAAAAAGATATAAATTCTGAAGGACAGAGAGACAGCACAAGAATGTTAACGACACAACTTCGGAATCAGGAGGGAAGGGTGGTGACGGACTTAGCAGACCCAAGAATGCCAAGTCTCGAAAGCAGCGATGGGCAATGAAGAATTACCCACTTTACAGCACTTAATCCTCCAAAGGAAAAAAAAAATAAAGAAGAATGAAGGAAAATAAAGAAGAATGAATGAAAGCTGTTACAGCAGCAGCTGGATCCCACCCTTGCCGCCCCTGCACCACTGTCCTCCTGCAGGCTCCCCACCATCGGTCTGGGGGCATTCCCTTTCGAGGGTAACACAAGAGGTCTCCGGAGGTGTGAGGAGCTAGTTGGACAGGGAGGCAGTCAGGGCCAGGATCCCCAATGAGAAAACATGGAATCAGGACAGCCAAGATCGAACAGCACTGACGTCCTGTTTTTGCAGCTGAGATAGGACCACACTCGCATTCTCTTCTGCAGCCTTTGCAGAAATGACTTCTGCAGAATGTCCTAAAATAAAACAATTAACCACAAAGCCTTTGTCAATATTATGGGCAAGGGGCAGTTACGACCTAATCCCCCAGATGTCAGAAAAAAAGACCCTCAGCACAGAGACATTAACCTAACCGGTAGACAGACATGTGACCAGAGCCCTGATTGGCACGACTCAGCACACCCTGATTGCTTAAGATAGTTCTGCAGAAGAGCTGATAAAACCCCTAAACTGAGAAACTCTAAGGGCAACCCTCTTGGGAAGCCCCTCGCTCTCCAGGAGCTTTATACTCTTGCTCAATCAACTTTGCTTTGCTGTCCACCACTCTTCGTCTGGTCTACCTCTTCATTCTTCGAAGTGGTGCGACCAAGAACCGTGGGCACTAAAGGGGACAAAAATCCTGTGACAGAGGGGGACACCCGGCACAGGTGAGCAGGGCTTCTCCACCCAAATGGGGTGAAGGGACAGTGCCTAATGCAGAATGAATGCTAAACAGAAAGCACCCCATCCTCTTCTACCTGGATCCCAGAAGCTTCACCCAGATCCTCACCCTCTAAGTCGATCAGAAGACTCTTCTTGGAGGAAAATGACCAGCCCAAGAGAAAAGAGCCAGAGATCTTAAAGTTCCTACTAGAGAGCCCACCTGGATCACCCTCAGTGGAGCTCTGCGCCTACAGGCCCTACCCTCAGCCTCAGAATTTCTAATTGGCTTTCATTCCCCCCACTCAAAACATTATGAGACAACCAAGGTCTACCAGAAACCCAAGGCAAATTTCCAATATGGGAGATAGGGTCAAAACAAATGGCAGGGGCAACTTAAAGGAAATGGGGCTGTGCAGGGAGAAGAAAACCAGAGATATGCAAAAATGTGTCACTCATAGTAGCCTCTAGAGACACAAGAGGCTATACCATATCCATGAAAAAAGATTGCCATAAAAAGGAGGGGTGAAAAACTCGACAGAAGGGTTGGATAATAAAGATGAGGAGATCTCCCAGAAAGCAGAGCAAGAATATGGAGAAAATGAATATGAGAGAAATATGAATATGAGAGAAATGAATATGAATATGAGAGAAATCTCAAGAATATGAGAGAAAAGAGAGAATCAGAGAACCAGTTCGAGAGGTCCAACATTCAGAGAGCGAGAACTGAGAAAACAGAGGAAATCATCAAGAAAATAAAAGCGAGAAAAGTTCCCAGGACTGCACTTGTCAGATGGAAAGGGCTCACAAAGCACTTAAAACAACAAATCAAAATACACCTCATGAAAGACATCAGTGGGACATTTATTAACACTGGTGATAAAGAAAAGACTCAGCCACTCTGGAAAACAGTATGGAGGCTCCTCAAGATGTTAAAACTAGAGCTACCCTATGACTCAGCAACTGCACTACTAGGTATTTACCCCAAAGATACAGATGTAGTGAAAAGAAGGGGCACATGCACCCCAATGCTCATAGCAGCAATGTCCACAATAGCCAAACTGTGGAAGGAGCCGAGATGCCCTTCGACAGACAAATGGATAAAGAAGATGTGGTTCAAGGGAACAAAAGCTACAAGAGCGAACCCGAGCAGATTACCTAGCCCGGCCCCTGGCAAGGGCGGTGCAATTCCGCCTCAGGCAAAGACAATTGAGAATCTCTGCGACAGGCCCCTCCCCCAGAAGATCAGCAAGAATATCCAGCCAAGACCAAGTTCACCGATCAAAGAAAACGGCGGAACTCCTGAGATAGGAAAAAGCAACACATAGAATTCATGGCTTTTTTTCTCCACGACCCTTTAGCCTTTCAGAGTTAAATTCTTTAAATTTTATTTTTTTCTTACTGTATTTTTTTATTTTATTTATTTTATATTTTTATTTAATTTTTCCTCTTATTTTAA
>CM052883.1:166339012-166386990 GCA_028534135.1 Potos flavus | reverse complement strand
GGAAGGTATTATGCTAAGCGAAGTAAGTCAATCAGAGAAAGACAATTATCATATGATCTCTCTGATATGAAGAATTCGAGAGGCAGGGTGGGGGATTGTGGGGGGTGGGAGAGGGAAATGAAACAAGAGGGGATCAGGAAGGAGACAAACCATAAGAGACTCCTAAACTCAAGAAACAAACCAAGGGTGGCTGGAGGGTAGGGGCGGGTAGGGATAGGGTGGCTGGGTTATGGACATTGAGGAGGGTATGTGCTATGGTAAGTGCTGTGAAATGTGTAAGCCTGAGGATCCACAGACATGTACCCTGGGGCAAATAATACATTATGCGTTAATTAAAAAATAAAAAAAATAATAAAAAAAAAAAGAAGATGTGGTTCATATATACAATGGAATATTACTCAGCCATCAGAAAGGATGAATGCCCACCATTTGCATCAACATGGTTGGAACTGGAGGGGATTATGCTAAGTGAAGTAAGTCAAGCAGGAGAGATAATTATTGTATGGTTTCGCTCATATGTGGAGCATAAGCAACAGCACGGAGGATCATAGGGGAAAAGAGGGTAATCTGAAGGCGGAGAAATCAGGGAGGGAGACGAACCACGAGAGACCACAGATCCTGGGAAACAAACTGAGGTTTTAAGGGGGAAGGGATGTGGGGGGATGGGTAACAGGGTGATGTAAGGAGGGCACGTGTTGTGATAAGCACTGGGTGTTACGTGCAACTAATGAATCATTAAACACTACATCAAAAACTAATGATGGACTATACGGTGGCTAACTGAACATAATACAAAAAAAATTTTTTTTAAAGATTTTATTTATTTATTTGAGAAAGAGAGAGAGAGAGAGAGAGCATGAGAGGGGAGAAGGTCAGAGGGAGAAGCAGACTCCCTGTGGAGCTGGGAGCCTGATGTGGGACTCGATCCCGGGACCCCAGGATCATGACCTGAGCCGAAGGCAGTCGCTTAACCAACTGAGCCACCCAGGCAGCCCCCCAAAATTTTTTAATGTAAAAAAAAAAAAGAGAGAGAAAGAAAAGACTCCATAGGCTGCTAGGGAGAAATAATCAGGCCACATACAAAGGATCAGGAATTAGAAGAGCTTTGGAATTCTCAACAGCAACACTGGAACCTAAAGGACAATGGAGCAAGATCTTCCAAATAATGAAGGCAAATTATTTACAACCCAGAATTCCGTACAAAGAATAAAGACATTTTCCAACATACGTCATCTCAAAAAATCTACTGCTTATCCAGCCTTTCTCTGAAAGCTATTAACTATAGGATGTGCTTCCCCAACCGAGAGAATAGGAAAGAACAGTGATTCTCCAAAGTGTGGTCCTGGCCCAGCAGCCTCAGCATCACCTGAAAATTTGTTGGGAATGCAAATTCTCAGGCCCCATCCCAGACTTACTAAACGGAAACCACAGGGGCCCAGGAATTTGTGTTTTAATGAGCTTCCCAGATGACAAGACCGCACGCTAAACTCTGAGAACGGCTCAGCTAGGAGAACTCACTAAACAACCCATCCAATTTCCTGGCTGCACGGGCCAACCTCTCCAGTGTCATGGTGACAAGGCATCCACTTTGCTCGAGTTTTCCTGCTCTGCAGATTCTCTGACATCTTATGATAGCTCCAGCTCATTTAAAATAAACCATGGCAATTAAAAATAATGACTTGGGGAAGAAACGACATGTCTTCGATGGCTATAGAGATCACAGCATTTGTGACAAATATCACCAAACCTAAGACATCTTTCATTAGAGAACACGTTTTTTATATATGTACAACCAGGAAAGGCAAGAAGCCAATTAAACTGTAACAGGCCATCGACTATTAGATATGCTCTCATTTCCCAGAATCCTAAAATGGGGGGGAAATGCATCTCAGATTCAATGAAATAAGACAGTTTTAGAAAGATTCAATATTGAATTTACTCTTTGAATTTGAGTTTGCAAAGTCACAATCTTTTCCGCCACTTCATGCCTGATAAGTTGGTTTCAAGGACATTACAAAAATAAGCAGAAATAAAAGTAAAAGGAAGTAAGTAAAAAATTTGAGAGACTATTTTTCAAACTTAACACAACTCGCACGGGAATAGTAAGACTACTTTCGAAGAACAAACTGGCAACTCGAAATTCTCGAACGCTACTACGCGTGCACAGGGGAGCCTAACTCGTGCTTAGCTTCTGCGGGGGGCTGTTTCATCGGTGATCCAAGGCGTGCCGCTGTTCCACCCAGCGCACACGCTGTGAAGCTGCAGAATAGGGAGTTGAAGTATTTAGATCATTCTGGATAACACTGCATGGAGATAATGAAATGCCGGGTCTTACATATGTCATGTTCTAGATCTCACTCCTCCTCCTGTCCGGCGAAGCCTGGAGTTGATAACAGGGAAGGGGGTGAAGAGTGGGGAGGGAAACCGCCACATACTGGCTACTCTGTGCTGGGTGCTGGGTTAAGTACTTCCCATAGGTGAGCAAACACAGTCATCCCCACAACCTCACGAGGCAGGTGATGGCTCCTTCTCTGAGGTGGGAAGCGCCCTGAGACCCAGTAACTTACTCAAGGTTGTCTGGCTCACGGGCCGTAGGGCAGACATCTGAAACCAGTTAACCTCACTCCAAATCCCATACTCTTTCCACTGCATCATCAGACCTACCTGGTCCAAAGCGATATACAAATATATTGTTAACATATTTTAGGCCAGGCCCAGCCGAAAAACAATCGAATCGGCTTACCCGCCTCGTCCACCGTAAGTCATGCTAGCTTGCAGAACTCATGCTTAAGCAGCCGAGTGAGGGAAAGAGTTGGGATTTGGGGAAAAGGAAGAAGGACAGGGAAGAGCTCCAGAGCTGAATCAAGTAGTTCTACTCTGTTTAGGTCTCTGTTAGAAGTGGAAAGCGGGCCAATGTCTGGGGTGAGTAGCAGACCTCACCAGCTAGGAGGCTGACATACAGTCACTAGGCTGAAAATACCATATAAAGTAAAGCCTCCCCCTACTGCTAAGATCATCCCCTCGAAACGAAGACCCTGCTGGGCTCTGGCCCATCTCTCACAGACCTGGCTGTGGCTGTGACAATCCAGGAGGTCGTTGCCAATGTAGGCTTCCAGAACGGTCTCCCTCTGCTCTCCAGGATGGGACGTGGTCAAGCGCTAGAATGAAGAAAAAGAAAAGTATGAGACCCAAGTTTTAATATGGAGAAAGATGTTCATAGAGCGGGAATCTTTTAAATGGCAGTAGCAGTAACTACACATTTAACCAAAGTAAATAATATCCGGGCGGGGGAGGGGAGTGGGGAATGAGTAGCTACCCAGGCAACTAGTCAACTAACAGGGAGTTACGATGTTATGTTTCCTAATGGGTGATGTGCGAGTCAACTCGCCAGAGAGGGGAAGTGATCAAATGCCCGGCTGGGAAGTGTGCAGATAAGGGAGAGCCCACCAACACCAACACCTACACCTACAGAGGTTTCCTCACAGGAAGGGGCCCTGGAGTTGGCCTCTGAAGGATGAGCAGGCTATCAGCCAGCACGGGGGGAATGTGAGCCTGGTGGGGAGTGGTGGGGCGGGCGGGGAGGAAGTGTGGTATGGGGTAGGGTGCGTGAAAATGCCAGGGACATGTGGGGGGAGCCCAGAGGGGGCTGGGCATGGGGCAGGCAGCGGAGGGCCTGGAGCCAATCCATCACCAACAAATTAGACTTTATACTGTAGGGACTGATGCAGCGATACTGTGTGTGTGTGTGTGTGTGTGTGTGTGTGTGTAAGGGGTAAGTGGGTAGAATTTTGTAGTTTTGAAAGCCGTAAGTCTCTTGCGTTAAGAACTCACTGTCCATAGAGCTAGAAAAAAAATGTATTGAGAGTATGTGAAATGTGTGTGTGTGTGGACATATGAGCGTGTACAGGTATGAATTATATGAGAAGGTCACATAACTAAAGTGAGCAGATGTCCTTGCTTTTCTAGGACAATCCTCCTGGAGGCCCCTGAGACCGTGGGACCTGCCTCTGGTCGAGGAGGAGCCGGGCGTGTAAAGAGCCACATGGTGAGAAGACGAGAGCAGGCGACCCCCCCAGGACCGACAGGCGGAGGCCTCCAGAGGCGCTGACAGACTGTCTCCGCCGTGACCAAACAGGAAGGCCCCGAGGGGAGAGGGCACCATATTAAAGGAGGCTGTGCCAAGAGCGTCACACGTGGGGGCTGCCGCCCTTCCGACCAGTTCCCTGAAGCCGGGGCCAGGGCGCTGGAATGGGGTGGAGGGGTGAGAAGCTGGAGGGCGACACAGACAACATCTTAAGACACCTGTTTATTCTTCCTGGTTGTTCTGTGACAATGTCATTCACTAGGCAAAGGAATAGCCTGTGTCCCTAAGAGGCTC
Organism: Potos flavus; assembly: GCA_028534135.1. Lineage (NCBI taxonomy): Eukaryota > Metazoa > Chordata > Mammalia > Carnivora > Procyonidae > Potos > Potos flavus. Next base: position 166,382,612 of record CM052883.1, on the reverse strand, counting down.
AGTAGCACGGACTGAGAGGAGGAGCTGGGTGGGCAGACTAGGGGCCAGAGAGTGAGTCTGCGAACTTGAGCGGGCAGAGGCAATGGGCCCTGCGACTCCTCACGCTGCCTGCCCACCCTAGTCAACTGAGGCAGACATCGCCCATCGACCACAGGACTCCGCCTGCTGATCCCGATGCATTCTCAGAGCACTCCTCGAGACCATGTTCTAGGAAGCACGACCAACCGTCAGAAGTGCAAGTGAGGAGACCTTTGTCTACAGAGATGGGGAAATGACTCAAAGCCACTTTGATGCCAACGCCCTGAAATTCAGGGATCCGTGAAGGGGTCTGACACTCTTACAGCCTAAGTTAGAATGGATTATTCAGTTAAAGAGCCGACCAGTGTTGGCCTAGACGTGCAGTTCTCAAAGTGTAGTTTGGGGAATCCTAGGGGTCCCCAAAGACCTTCCAAAGAGTTTGCAAGGTCATGATTATTTTCATAATAATACTAAAGTATGATTTTTCTTTTTTAAGATTTTTTTTTTAAAGATTTATTTATTTATTTGAGAGAGAGAGATCACAAGTAGGCAGAGAGGCAGGCAGAGAGGAGGAAGCAGTCTCCCTGCTGAGCAGAGAACCCGATGTGGGGCTCGATCCCAGGACCCTGAGATCATGACCTGAGCTGAAGGCAGAGGCTTTAACCCACTGAGGCACTCAGGCGCCCCACTTTTTTTAAGATTTTATTTTATTTCTTTTTAAGATTTTATTTATTTGAGAGAGCGAGGGAAAGTGCACAAGCAGGTGGAGGGGCAGAGGGAGAGGGAGAAACAGACTCACTGCTGCGCAGGGAGCCTGATGCAGGGCTCGATCCCAGGACCCTGGGATCATGACCTAAGCTGAGGGCAGATGCTTAACTGACTGAGCCACCCGGGCGTTCCTAAAGATTTTATTTTTTTAAGTAATCTCTACACCCAGCATGGGGCTCAGACTCACAAACCCGAGATCAAAAGTCACCCGCCCTACTGACTGATTCAGCCAGGAGCCCCTGATTTATCTTTGTCATGGCCCCTCTCTCAGAGGCTATAAGTGTGACACTGTGATGAATCACTTGGGGAGGCAGATGTGAGAATCTAGCTGTCCTGCCATCAGGCCACATAGTAAAGAAATTTGCCGAAATGTGAAACAATGCCACTTTCCTTACTAATTTTTTGTTTGTTTGGAAAAGAGTTATTTTTTATCTGTAAAAAATATGTTATTTATGTTATGTTCTGGGTTCATAATTGTTCATCTTAAATGAATTAATTTTTAGAAATGTTCTCAGTTTGCAGGGCGCCTGGGTGGCTCAGTGGGTTAAGCCTCTACCTTCAGCTCAGGTCATGATCTCAGGGTCCTGGGATCGAGCCCCGCATCGGGCTCTCCGCTCAGCGGGGAGCCTGCTTCCCCCTCTCTCTCTGCCTGACTCTCTGCCTACTTGTGGTCTCTCTCTCTGTGTCAAATAAATAAATAAAATCTTAAAAAAAAAAAAAAAAGAGTGACTCTAAAATAAAAAAAAATGTTCTCAGTCTTAATTTCTAATACTATAAATATTGGTAGATAGAATTCACATAAACTAAAGCCTTTAGGGTCCTCAGTAATTTCTGAGAGTGTCAACAAGTCTGAGACTAAAAACTTTGAAAACCATTGGCTTAACTGGGAGCAACCTGAAGAGCAGGAGGAAAAGCAACAATCAGACGAGGCCTGACTTCGCTTACAGACTGGTTCATCAGTGTCCACCCCCGCTGTCGGCTCAAGTGGCCACTCGGAGCACCCGAATGCAGAGGTCTCTGCGAAGCGGTCACGAGAGAGTGACGCCGGCTGGGAGGGTGGCTCACGACTGGCGACGGGGGCGGGTTTGAAACGACACATGGCAAACGAGCGAGGGGAGGCAAAGGCAACTGTGAGGTCCACACCCAGGTTTTTACCAACAGGCCAAGGCTGTCTTCAGAAGCTGTTTTCACCTTTAGCTCTTGGTGTCGGCAGGCAGTACGAAGGATTTGTAGTAGATGGGGTACGAGATACGAGCGAGGTAGCCGGCCAACAAGACCATGCCTTAACTTCCAGGGAAAGGTACGTACCCAGCGCAGAGCCTGCAACAAGAAGGCTTTCAAGCGGTCACTCCCCAAAATCAAATCCTTCTTCAGTTTCTCATAATCCAAGGAGGGCAGCAATGGGACATCCTTCAGTTTCCTATGCAGCCACACAAGTTCAAAGAGAGAGAAAAGGGCAAAAGGGCACATTCATTAGACCTCCTGAGTATCGGGACACCAGTGGTGGCCCGACTGTCTTCTCCACTCCTGGAACGAAGTCTGGGCCTGTTGCCCCCCCGCCAGTGTCATCGAGCTCAGCTCTGCCTTTCCCGTGGATGTACTGGGGCTTTGTTGAACGTCTTTCCCCAAACGAGGAGTCCCTGCCTGGCCAGGTTTAGAAACTGCTGCGCTCACACAGGGCCAGGGCTCCGTCCGATGGGGACGGAATCACCTTGGAGGCACCAGACCTCGCAGCACCGCTCAAGTCCTATTTAGCATCGGAGCAAAGCCCAAAGACCAGCAGCAGCAGCAGCCCACGAGAGTGCTCCCTAAAAACCTGCAGCCGCTCCCGCTCAAGCCTGAGGGACCGAACTGGGGGGATGCGAAGGACAGACCAGGGGGAGGAAACAACTGTGAAAAGTAGGTGCACAGTCGAACCCCAAAGAGGTAAAGGGCGTGTCAGGAAGTAGCGCTGGTTCGTGCACGGGAGAACTCGTGAAAAGGGAGCGAGGCCTGCGATCTAGTTAACAGCACTGTCTCCATGTTAACATCCTCCCTTTGATGCTGTACTTGGCACAGATGTCCCCATGGGGGGCAGGGGAGAAGGAGGCTGGGGGGTCAATTTCCTGTGACTCTATTGTAATCATTTCAGCATAAAACAAGTCAAAAACAAAAGCAAAACAACAACATGGTCTTCCTGACACTGTGCAGGGAATACTAAGATCAATACTCCTGGCATAGTACTAAATGCGGGCTCATGAGGACTTGGATGAAAAGAGGCACGTGAAGGCTTCTTGGGGCGCCCGGCTGGCTCAGTCGGTAGAGTGTGCAACTCTTGGTGTTGGCGTTGTGAGTTTGAGCCCCACGTTGGCGGTAGAGATTACTTAAAAAAATAAAATCTTAAAAAAAAACATAAAGGGTTCTTCTGCTTCCCATTAATGTAACTGAGCTACATTACGTTAGCTGCGGCGTCCGGCCTCGTGATTCGCCCTCTGTACACAGTGCCAAGTGGTCACCGCACTGTCACCCTCTGTCACCACATAGAGTTCCCACGTTTCCTTTCTTGGGATGAGAATTTTTGAGATTTGCTTTCTCAGCAACTTTTAAATGTGCAATACAGTATTACTGACTACAGCTCCCACGGCATCCACTGCCTCCCGGGAGTTTCTATTTCATAAGTGGAAGTTTGTACTTCTCGGTCTCCTTCACCCATTTCACTCGTTTCATTAGTTTTAAAGGGTGGAACAGGGGTAAGGGCAGGTGGGAGGTGGAAAGGAGGTAAGACCCCGGGGGGGAGGGAAGCAGCATTTAGGGTACTGTAAATTTTCTTCATATGTGCCTATAGCATTCGACTTTCCTATAATGAGCATGTATTACATTAGAAAAGAAATATTACATGCTAGTTTCTTAATGTTAGTTTTCAACATGAAAAAACATGAAAAAAAGATTTTTTAAATTTAAAATTTAAACAAGGTCTTGTTCTAGACAAAAAAGTTCCACATGGAAAGCCAAGTCTAAAATTGTTCCATAGCTAGGGCGCTTCCTCTGGAGGGCAGAGACGTTGTGAAATGTGGGCCATAGTTACTTGCCCATAATGGTGATATTGGCCACTAAATTTATCGCCAACTAAGTTGCTCGGCAGCCCCACATTTCTGTGGTCCAGCCACTCTCCCGCTATCCAAGAAGACTGGGTCATACCTTCTCCTTTGTCCTCTTTAGCCCCTCCACCGACTACCCCTTTACTCTCTGCAGGTGACCTTGCCTCTTACACCCCGGGGAACGACATTAACAAACTGGAGAGTTTATTAAGGCCCCAGCATTGTACTAAGTGCTTTATACACAGGAACTCATTTTTATCCTCGCAATAATCCTATGAGAAAGTTATTATTAATATTGTCTCCTCACCAGTGAAGAAACAGACACAGAGAGGTTACAGAAGCAGTCCGGAGAGCGGGTGCTCAGAGGGTCACCAGAACCGACCCCGGTCCTCAAGCCTCTGCCAAAGGTTCTCAACTTGCCTGTTACCGCAACATACACACCGGATGAAGTTCCCGAACACCAGACACCCACACAGGGGACAACCTACTCGATTTGGATAGGAATGCTCAGACATCCACAGAGCTATCCTGTGGCCCTGGTCACATGTGAGCCAGCAGAGAACATGAAATTTAGACATTGCAGCACTCTGTTGACTGCCCTACAACCGAAGATTAATCTCTAAAGAATAGCATAGGAACAATTCAACAATTTTTTTTCCATTTGATGTGATCTCTCCAAAATAAAGAGAATCAATACTAAAAGATACTTTTAGTTTAAAAGCATTAATTATAATTACTGGTATCTCCTTTATATCCACATGGAGCTCTAGCTAATCAAAGGCATTCCTCTAAGCTAGGCTCTTAAGATGAATGTTTATTAAAGTTACTTTGCATTCTAGTTTTACCTAGAGCTGTCCTCCATCCTAACAACTCCTAAGAGCAATTACTTACCCGGGTGCCAAGGAAGCTCTTAACATGGTTGAAGCCTGGGGGTGGGGGGTGGAAACAGAAGAAGAGAGACCGTGTTAAACAGTGAGAGCAATGCATTAATCCTAAATCCCTGTACTCACACAAAATCAACAGATTTGCAAAGTTTTTGATCCATCAGGATTCTCCTATCATAATCATACATGATTTAAAAACTAGTCCAAACAGGGGCGCCTGTGTGGCTTAGTCGCTTAAGCATCCGACTCCTGATTTCAGCTCAGGTCATGATCTCTGGGTCACGAGATGAGCCCTACCTCGGGCTCCGCGTGGAGTCTGCTTGTCCCTCTCCCTCCGTTCCACCTCCGCCCCCCACGCTTACAGGCATGCTCGTTAGCACACACTTTCTCTAAAACAAATAAAGAAAATTTAATATAAATAAAGTAAAATAAAAATAGAAATAAATAAGATAAAAATTAGCCCAAACTGAAGTTAAGCAACACACTACTCAAGTAGTTCCCAAACCACCCACCACCCTTGGTTTGTTGCGACTCTGCTCCAAGGAATGTTCCATAAAAAAACAAGTGGGTTCTCCCCAACCCAACTCCCAGAGGTGCTTAAAGCTGCCTAGTCAGATGTCACAGAGAACAAAAGCGATGGAAATCACTTTATTATCCTGACTTTTTCTTTATTAAGATTTTCTCTCTGAGTAACAATAACATACGCTTTGTACCAACTCAAACCCTATAGAGGTGTTTATAGAAAAATCCCCCTCTCTCCCTACTCCCTTTTAATCCTATTTATAGGCCAAATCGCTGCCCACTTTATGGATATTCAGTGTCCTACTTATTCTTTGCTTTGTTTTTGCCACTACAAACAATGCGGTATTAAACATGTACTAAAATAGACTAGAGAAACAAAAAACCAAATGCTGTGTGTGGTGCTTGGTTGGCCCAACTCAAACCAACTATAAAGGATGTTTTGAGACAATGAGGGAAATCTAAGTATGGACTGCACGGGACGGTATGATACTAAGGAATTCGTGCCAACTGTATTTGGCATTGCAGATATGTTTGCTTTCAGTTTTGTAAAGCCCTTATCTGTTGGATAAATACATTGAATTATTTACAGGTAAAGTGATAGAATGTTTAGGATAGGTTCTAAGGAACTCCAGGAAAAAAAAGTAAGGAGAAGAGAAGAGAAGAGATCTCAGCCCTCTGTGGAGCCCTTCCAGAAGCAGCGGGTAGTAGGTCTCAGTCTGCTCTGTGTCACCACAGCTCTCAAATGGTCATTATCCACAGTTATGGCATTGAACCGTGATTATTTTGCAATGATTTCTGTGCTTTCTCCTTTAGCAGACACCGAGTTCCATAACGAGTAGAGATATATTACCCTCTATATATGTACCCAGCACCTGGTACAGTGCCTGGGCATACAGAGGCACGTGATCAACATTTGTTGAATGAATGAATGAACGAACGAATGAAGACTGACTTCCCAAGATGGGCCTCCATAATCCTTGACCGATTTAATAAACTGGCCCTAGGTGATGACTCCATTCCCTACTGCTTCTCATTGCAGTATTTACAGGCCACACAGATCCCCACCTTGGAGAAAGCAAACCTTACTTTTAAATAGCTCATGACCAAGTATGTTTTTATATTTTTTAACCCTTGACTTTTTGTTTTTAACGTTTTATTTATTTGACAGAGAGAGACAGTGAAAGAGGGAACACAAGCAGGGGGAGTGGGAGAGGGAGAAGCAAGCTTCCCTCCAAGCAGGGAGCCCGATGCGGGGCTCGATCCCAGGACCCTGGGATCATGACCTGAGCTGAAGGCAGACACTTAACGACTGAGCCACCCAGGTGCCCAGCCCTTGACTTTTTTTTAAATTAAAGGAAATGCCTATTCCTCTTATTGGGTTAAATAGCAAGGAGTTGAGAAAATAAATTTGAAATGTACCTAAATTACTTATCTAACACATTCAGAAGACCAAGAAGACAAGATAATAAGTCAAATGAGTCAAATAAGGGCATAAGCATATTAAAATACTAGCCTAATATAAACACGAAATAAAAATATTTTTAAGAGTGCCTGCGTACCTCAGTCAGTTAAGGGTCTGCCTTTGGTTCAGGTCATGATCCCAGGGTCCTGGGATCGAGTCCAGGTCAGGCTCCCTGCTCAGTGGGGAGCCTTCTTTGACCTCTCCCTCTACCTGCCCCTCCCCCTGCTTGTGCTCGCTCTGTCAAATAAATAAAATTTTTAAAAATATATATTTTTAAATTAGTGTTATTGGCTAATTCATATATCCACAAATAAAATTCATCACATAGTTAAGAAAATGTTTCCTATCATTTATTTATTTTTAAAAGATCTTATTTATTTTTTTAATAGTATATCTTTTTAAAGAAAGATTTATTTAGGGGCAACAGGGTGGCTTAGTCGGTTAAGCATCGACCTTCGGCTCAGGTCATGATCCTGGGGTCCTGGGATCGAGTCCCACATCAGGCTCCTTGCTCAGTGGGGAGCCTGCTTCTCCCTCTCCCTCTGCTGCTCCCCCTGCTTGTGCTCTTGTGTGCTCTTTCTCAAATAAATAAAATCTTTAAAAAGAAGATTTATTTATTTTAGAGAGAGAGTGTGTGTGCGTGAGAGCACTGGGGGTGCGGCAGAGAGAGAGAACCTTAAGCAAGCTCCACGCCCAGTGCAGAGCCCCACGAGGGGCTCGATCCCATGACCCTGAGACCATCACCTGAGCTGAAATCAAGAGTCAGATGCTCAACCAACCAAGCCACCCAGGCGCCCCCTAAAAGATTTTATGTTTAAGTAATCTCTACACCCAACATGGGGCTCAATCTTACAATCTGAGACCAAAAGTCCCACACTCCACCAACTGAGCCCGCCAGGTGCCCCTTTCTTTTAAAACACTGCTTCTGTTTTGCTAAACTCCGTGTCATTCTATTTGTTCTGTGAAGGAATTAATTGAAAAGCACTAACAACTAAGCCTTTCACGAGGAGGCAGTATGTTCGACATTACTGAGCTTTTATTATCCAGTCAAGTGAAAAAACCAAACAGACCCAAACCAAGCCCCGGAGCTGAGCTGTGGGAAGAATGGGCCGGAACGATCTTCCGGAGGGAGAGGCGTGTGCTCTTGCTTTTCTCCACCCAGTACTTCCTGACTGCCTCCTACCTGCCAGGCCTCTGCAGGGGGCAGTGGTACCAGAGTGACCAGAGCAAAGTCCCCTTCTCCGAGAGCTTACAAGCCAGTGGGGGAGAATCAGTGATCAGAGAACTCTCTGTGCCTCGTTGGCAAATGGTGGCAGTAACAGTGCCGTGGGCGCGGATCCCTGTGAGAGCAAACAGTCAGCACCTTCTCTGTGCATCCGGGCTGAGCCCCCCCTTCACTGACGGGGCCGCTGGGCTCAAAGTCCTGAGCCCCATCTTCAGTTAGGACGCTGATGTGAACTTGAACCCTGGGAGCCGGTATAAACTAGCCTGTGGAACGGAGAACTCACAAGAGCCCGGATCTACACACACACACACACCGCTACTGTATGGAGGCGTCAGTAGTAACGTGTGAGCCCTAAGGAGGTGGCTCCAATCTTCTGACCAAACTACTCTGGACTAGATTTCCAAAAGTCATTGCCACTGGCTGCGGGCAGCACGGAGAAAGCTACAACAGGCTGACAAAGAGTAACTCAGGACAAAGATGGGAGAAGCTCTGAAGTCATTAGTCACAGTCAGAAAAAGAATAATTCCTCCCCCACCAAAAAAAAAATGTTTTTTCCCCTCAGGAGCTAACAGTGGGTTTTGAACACGGGTGGGTCGGCCCCAGACTGGATCCCCTCGGGAAGGGGCTGCCAAACGGGCCCTGCCTGCGGCCCCGCAGGGCGTGGTGTGATTCCGGGGTCGGATGCGGGGAAGCTCCGGGAAAGGCCCCCGAGGCCTGGGGGTGCCGGAAGGAAGCCACACGCCTCACCGCGGACACGTGACTGGACAGGCAGGTGGTTTCTGCCCGAGGCCGCGCGGTACGAAGGCAGGGCAACCTTTCAAAGTGCAGGTAGGAGACAGGACGAGTGTATACGGACCCTTCAGTGAGTCACTGAGCACCTACACGGTGTCGGGCTCGGGCCAGGGCTCCCTGGGCCACCCGGATACGGGAGAGATGAGCTTCTACCTGAGCAGAGTGAAATGGCAGCATTATGCCTCCACGGCTGCTCACTGCACGCCAGAGACCCAAGCCTGGCCCTCAGCTGTCACTGCTCTCCGAAGCCACTGGTCATGGGGGGGGAGGGACAAGGACGGACGGGGGCCATAGGAGCAGGCCGACAGCGAGCTGAGGGGCTCTGCCTATGCTCTGTGACGTCGGAAGGTGTTCGCAGAGCTTGGTCTCAGGTGTACCATGACGCGGTGTCCCTTAGTCGGAGCATCTGCATGTGTACTGGTGGGGGGGGAGGGACAACTCCGGAAGAGGCTTCAATGCGCCGAGTGTCATGCAACTCGGAGCACGCCATGTCCCCAACTTCATACGTCAGCGGCTGGCCCTGGGGACGGGAGAACCCGCCAGGATCAGTGTCTGTAGGCACGGGCTCCACAGGACGGCCGCAGGTGTGGGCAGCCCCGGAGGGTCAGAGAGAAGGAGCCATGACGTGACGCCAGCAGCAGCGGCCGAGTCCCGAGGCCGTGGAAGGCACTGTCTGGGGTTGGAAGCCTAAGCCCGGGCCCACCTGTCACCAGCCTGTCCCCCTGGCCTCGGGACGCAAGCTGGACCACTGCGGCCGCCTGTGCTGTGTAGGAGAGCAGGGGAACAGGGAAGGCAGGCCCCCTTGGCAAGCGAGCTCAAGGGCAGAGATGACCTAGAAGAGGCTAGATAACCACAGTGGGAGGAAGTGCGCCTTAGCCGTGGGGCAGGAGAGGCCACAAAAGCCGGGGCCCCGAAGCGCAGCCCCACCGCACGGTGAAGGGATGTTGCTACCGCCAACTCTGCAACACGGAGGGCTACTTGCGCGACAAGGACAGCAGGGGTACGTGCAGGGGTGGGGAGGGCTGAAATGGGGCGCTGCGCCCATGGCATTTGGAAATGAGGCTGAGTCAGTAGAGTATGAGTGCCAAGTTCCTGGACGTGCTTCCCAGGCAGGCGTCTCTCTGGCTTACCAGGTCGCCGAGGGCACCGCCCTGGGCCCTGCCTCCGCCCCATAGCCTGCGGGCATCTGAGAGCCTGGGGCGAGGCAAGTAGCAGCAACGGGCTCACTTGGGGAAGTGCTAGGGGCCGGGGTGCTGAGGCCTCTTGGGCTTTCTGTGACCAGCGCGGAGCGTGGAGATGGGCATTCGATCACAGAAGGCTGTGGACTCCACGCCGAGCACTTCGGACCTGGAGCGATGCCAGGTATTAAGCAAGACAGTAAAACCGATGCCTGTACAGACTTACATCCCTCCCGAAATTTGAGGGCATGAATAAATAAGACACGACCGGAAAGGCCACCCCCGCTCCCGCGTGCAAGAGTAATCGGACAGGTGAGAGCGTTGAGACAGTCTGGTTAGGAAATGTTGCTTTAGCCAGGAGAGAAAGAGGAAGAGCCTGAACAAACACAAAGCAACAAAGACGTGTAGCAGGAGGGAGGAAGGTGCTCAGATCCCTAGGACGGCCTGAACACAGGGCCCCAAAGAGGGAAGAGGCTTGGATGATTCGCAGGTGTTCTCTGGAGTGTCATCTGCCGAGACAGGAAGTGCAGGAGGGGACACCATCTGTTTGGAGGAAAAGATGAGCCTGTCTTGGGACGTAGAAATGACCCGCTGATCAGACACTCACAGGGAGAAGGCCTGTAAGTCCGGGCCCGGAAGTCAGAGGAGAAATCTGCGCCAGCGGTACAGTCACTCTCTGCCGGTCGCGGTCCCACCAACGGGCTGAGATCAAAGGTGGTCAGTCCTCACATCACCAGCGTGAGGTCAGGTGCGTGACGGGCACTGGGGTAGGAGGTGCGGCGGGAGAGGCACACTAGGTGTGCGACTCCCTCTCAGCACACGCGCTACGAGACCCGAAAAGGCTGCCTTGAGATGCGGCGGCGAGGCAGCCAAGGAGCACGCATCTCGCCAAGACTTAAAGAAAGCAACGTCACAGACAACATAAGGTCGGAAGGCATTGAACTTCAAGCCAGAGCCATTGTCCACACAACGGCAAGCTTTAGGAAGAGTCCTCCTCAGCAGACCAGTGCCAAGCAGTGTTTCCTGAGCCACTGCACGAGGCCGCCCCGAGAAAGGGTCCCCACCACCGCCACCAGCCCCAGCCCCAGGCCCCTGCGGGTTTTTATTGCTAAGAAGGACGGCTGCTTTTGAAGTAAATGCTAAGATTCGCAGGTCCTGAGCCTTAAGTATATATAATGCAATCACACCTGGCAGTATTTTAACTTATAATCCCAATGGGGTCTACTTGGGAGTTGCTGAAAAAGAGTTAATTCCCAAATGGGCCGTTTTCCCAAGTAAGGATGCATTTAAATGGAAACTTCTCCAGCCAATGAACCAACCCCAAAACCCGCAGGTACCACGAGGTGGGACTTGGGATTCACCCACAGAGCTATGCTTGCATTTCCACCTTTGGAGTCAGCACTGGACTCTGGACCATGGTCAGCCCTCCCCCTCCCCACCCCCATCCATCCTAGGGCGGGTAAAGATGGTCACTGTCCTCCATCAGGCACTCCTTCCCTGGGGGGTCTCTCCATTTGTGTTTGCCCAGCACAAACCGAGGGCTAAGGAGAGAGACAAACCACGGAGCTCTCCTGTGCTATCTGCAGCATACAAAGATATGTGCTGCATCATTATTAGAAACAGCAAAAAAACTGAAAAGCCACCTAAAGTTTTGCTAGAGGAATGGTTAAAGGGACCATATTGCTCTTAAAACTCTAAAAGATAAGGAAAATATGAATAAATCCAGGACATAAAAAAACTCTTTAAAATGTACTAAGTTAAAAAAAATAAATAAAATAAAATGTACTAAGTTCAAAGAGATAGCTGCAGAGTGATGTGTATAATAAAAACCTTGATTCTACATAATTTTTAAAGTCTGGAAGGATGAATATGAAACAGTCACCAGGTGACCCTGGTGGAGGGAGAGGAGATGGGGTAAGTGTGAGGGAGAGAAGGGATTTGTGTTCACTTTACTATTAGATTGTAACCTATTTTCCAGTGAGCACATTTGTGTATTACTTGTACAATCCTAGAAAACAAAAAGTCCCCACCTCTTGTACCCCAAGGGAGAAGCTTCGCTTCTTATAATGATCAGATTGCTGAAAAGATAAACTCAGATTTCTCCTGTCTCCCAGGAGACACTAATCCACGGTCTGGAGGCTGAGCTGGTAAGGACTGCAGGTGACAAAGCAGGGGGGACGGTGGTGACAGGCAGTCTAACTGGAAGGGGCCACCAGAGAGAGTTCTCTTTTCAAACAATCAATCTCATCATTATTGGTCCTTCTGCGAACATTGGAATTTGACCACCCGCTCCGCTCCTGTGCGTGGGGTTCTGGACACAGTCATCTGAACGTGAACTAGGCCCCGCTCGTGGCGTCTCTTCCGCAGGGCCCTGGGCCAGCATACTCTCCCTGCTCCGGGGAGAGGGGGGGCGGTTTGAATTCCTGGCCTTGTAGGTTTGGGAGAGAACCGAGCACACAGCGCCCTGCTCCCTGCTTCCCTGGTGGGGGAAGATGAGAGCTCCTGGGGAGCAGAGGTCAGCCCTAGAGACCTCAGGCCCTCGCTGCCAGCGGTGCAGGGGGAGGGGAGGGGCCTGGCCAGAGTTGGCCGTGACTGGGGGGCCCCATTTCTTGAATGCGAGGATTTAAATGTAGGAAACCCACCTGTCTACAAAGAAAATCCACATTCTCCAATACAAGCTTCATCAGAGTTATGGCAATATTGTCAGCTCCCTTCTTTATTCGTTTGACCTATTTTCCAAAATGGTTCAGAACTCAGGGCTGAGAAGGGTGTTATTTACTAAGTCCTTCTGAACTTTCGACAGTGAGGTCGAAGAAGGCCAGATTCTTAACAGGCAGTTTTAAAAACCAGTATCAAACATACTAAACTTTATGGATAGCAGCAATGTTCCGATGGGCCTGGCCCAGCTCCTTTACAGGGTACGACGAATTGGCACACTCAAGGTCAACAGCACAGAGAGGAGCTTATGGAGGACCACACTAAAGGGCACACTGGGCCGCGCCCACCTCTTTTATCTTGCAACTGATGGCATTGTGTTTGGACCTAGCATAGAACTTAAACCCCTGGCAAATAAGAAAGCGGCCCTCCTCTCCTAAATCCTCAATCCTACCATTCAACCACTAGACTTCCTATCTAAATTGTACCCTAATTTCCTCTTCACGCATTATAAATTCGCTATTGTACACTGACTATTATACTTTCACAAGGATGTTCTTTTACAATGACTCATATCCACTTTTTATCATCTTAGAGAGAGATCTATGGGACTAATAAAAGATTGTTTGCAGCTTTTATTGCCTGTTCCTAAGTCAGTGACTCAGGAGAAAGAAAATGGTTGGGAACTAAGATAAACAGAGCTCATCCTCTCTCCCCTGGGTTCTAAGGCCTAGAATCTGTACCTTCATACCACTGTAACAGGGAAGGATGACAGCACTCGTCTCTTGACAAAAAATACTCATGTCTAATGGGGTAAAATACCAGATATGTTGTGCTCCCCTCCCTTTTAAACTGTTCCCTATTCACATAATATCCACTTTAGATAAGCTGGAAGCATCACTCTGCCGACAGAAAGTGAAAATATAAGGATGCTTGTTTATGCAAGATAGGAGGGATTTTATAACACAGACCTGAAAAACACTTAAGTATTTGCCGAACTAATAAATAAGCGGAAGGGAGGGAGGAAAGGAGTCGTCCTACTAGACACAGATCCCGTTATGCCAATTACTGCTAGAAAGCCATCATTTTTGGTAAACACGCTCCTTAACTGACTTATAGCTAAATGTACAGTGTACACAGAAGGTCAACTCAGACAGTCCTCGGGGATGCGGCCTGAAGCCCCTCATCCTGGAAGGTCCACAAGGAAGTTACTTTTCTGAAACTCGGAAGTCTCTGTGTGCTTTCCTGATGTTTAAAAATGGCCGATTCTCTAAGATTTCTGCATGCTAAAACCACTGCAGCCACATCCTAAAGCACAGACCCTGCAGCTTCTGTTTTTAAAAAAAAGATTTTTATTTATTTGACAGAGAGAGAGAGAGCGAGCATGAGCAGGAGAAGCAGCAGAGGGAGAAGGAGAAGCAGATTCCTCACTGAGCAGGGAGCCTGATGCGGGGCTCAATCCCAGGACCCTGAGATCACAACCTGAGCCAAAGGCAGATGCTTAACCGACTGAGCCACCCAGGGCCCCCCTATAGCTCCCATTAGCCATGTGTCCACACGTGGCGTGGCCTCCACCACCCACGGCTCCACAGTGCTCCTGGGAGCAGCTGAGTGATGGGGTCAGGGGCATTTGCTCTCCACCACGTTACCAGGTCCTTTTGTGAAGATCACAAAAGAAACTGGCAGTGTAAAGGGCCCAGAGAGGGCGTCCGTGGCCCAGGAATGGTCTGTTTTGGGAATGTGTGGTGGGTTCAGGGGCATTCAGCTCACTGCTGTGCTTCCCACTTTGTGTGTGTAGCATGTATGTTGTTTCAGATGCAGTGAAATGCAGATAATAAATGTTAGGCAACCGTCTCTCTTCCCTTGGGAGTCAATCACGCACCTGCTCCTGGGCCGGGCCTGCCTCCACCAGCGTCCGGCTGCGCTGGCATGCCCTGGCCAGGCTTACTTGCACTGTCCTATGCTCATTTTCCTTTAGTCACAATTTCTTTTTCCACCCAGCATTACTGAGACGTAGTCGACAGAGGCCACTGCGTAAGTCTAAGGTGTCCAAAGTGCTGCACTGATACACGTATGTATTATGAAAGGATCACTGCGATCAGGTCAGCTAACACGCCCATCACCTCGGTTACTTTGAGGGGTGGTGGTGAGGACATTTAAGATCTACTCTCTTAGCAACCTTCAAGTATGTAATATTGTTAACATTAGCCACGATGCTATCAAGTCCCAGGACTTACTCATAACCAGAAGCTATACCCTTTGACCAACATCTCCCACTTCCCCCACTTCCCAGGCCCAGGCAGCTACCACTCTACTTTCTGTTTCTATGAGTTTTAACCACAATTTTGTTCTTTCCATCTTCTATTTATTTCTCATATTTGTGTTTTCTCATAATAAGTTGCTTTAAACCTACTTGAGAATGAGGTAGGGTATGAATTTTTTCTCAATAGTAAAAAAGGCCTCTGCTTATGAAGACCCTAATATTAATGTGCAAACTCTTCCCCTTAATTAAAAGGCATGGTTCTGACCCAGGGGGTGCCTTAGGACCCCCTGAATTCGCCCGGCTCCACCATTTCCATTTAGCGGGTGGCCCAGGCAGCAGATAGGGGTGAGCTCCAGGGACATGGGTTCAAGAGCTTTGGAAACGTCCGCAGGAGACACTGGTGTACTCACTCCCTGGGTTAAGAACCCCAACTCAACACCACAAGCCTCCGGATGAGCTATCCTAAGAAGGATGCAATAGAAATGCTCTATTTTCCCTGAGGCATATAATACATTATATGTCAATAAAAAAAAAAAAAGAAATGCTCTATTTTTTAAGTGAGGGACCAACTATAAAGGACATGGCTCAAGTGACAAATCAGAAAACGCCCATTTTAGATAAGAGTATCATAAAGGCATTAAATTTACTCAAGTGGATCACTGTATGGTTAGATAAGAGAGTACCCCTATTAAGAAATGAACCCTACACTGGAGTAAAACACCATAATATATGTGATTTATTCTCAAATGGCTCAGAAAACAGACTGTGTGTGTGTGTGCACACGCATGCGTGTGTGTGCAAAGTAAACAAATGGGTAAAATACCAACAGTCGCTGAATCTGGGTAAAGGGTATACAAGTGTCCTTTGTGCTATTTAGCGACTTCTTTGTAAGTTTGCAATTATTCCAAGTAAAAAGTTAAGAAAAGAAAAAAAGAGAGCACCTGTCTTTGCCCGTACAGCTTCTAAGAGGGCAGCCATTTTAGAGGAGAATGAAGTTTCCTTCCTCTCCTACTGATTTGCTCATTGTCACCGGGCCTGGGCACGGAACAGCCCCACCCGGAAGAGCAGGCCGCCCCGCCCCCGCCGCCCCAGGATGCTGGCTCCCAGCTGCTCCCGCAAAACCAGCTTGCTTCTCCTTCTGGGACCTTACAGACCTCCGAGGCCAGCCGAAACGCAGACTCCCGCAGGTAATTTGCCCTTGCTCTTTCACTTTTTCAGTCAGACTGTTTAAATTTGGGGGGCAGGGGCTGCCGCGGGGCCCCGAGCCTCACCGTCCCAGGCCTCGTGAAGTCCACGCTGTGGGCCAGGCTCTGTCGCATCTGGTCACTGAAGAGGCGGACGCACACGCTCTGCAGGTACTCAGGGGTGATCTGCAGAGAGGACAAGAGGGCGGCCAGTGAGAGCCCCGAAAAGACCGCTACCACCCTGCAGGTGGGATCGTGGACCATCAGATTTTAAATTCTGTAATTCCACGAGATGTACTCTCGCAGGCATGTGAAAGAAACTGATTTTAAGCCATTTCTGTGTGTGCGCGCGAATTCAAGCAAGAAAGTCAATCGGGTGGCCAACGTGAGGTGGAAAGAATGGTGGGCTTAACATCGGAAAATTCGGGCTCAAGCCCTGGACTCGAGAAAACCCACAGCTCTCCTTGTCTTCTGACCTGTCACGTAAGATGAACAAGGTCTGCTCTGTGGGTCATGGTGACAGGGGGAGTGAGATCCCGCATATGCCTGGCGCAGGCCAGGCCGTCCGGGACGTGCTTGGGGAATGAATGATGGAGACAATTTTTATCGCGTGCCAGCCGGCGTGAGGTGCAGTGCTGTCCCCGTCACCGCACTCGATCCTGGCCTGCCGTTAGCACCTCTCCCACCCTCTCGTTAGCTGGCATACAGCATCTCAGGTGGTAATCTCTGAATTTTTTCTTTTCATTTTACATCTTTTCCTTTTATGAAAAGAATGCACATTTAAATTGCACAAGGGCCCCCACCCCTCCCCAGCCCCACCCTTTCCCATACGCCAATCCCTGGAGGTAATGATTAACCATTTTGCACCCTTCCACCCCTTTTCCTAGGCCCGGTTGCTGGAGGGGAAGCTCCCTTTCCCCGGGCTCATGAGTCCCTGTGGTGAATTCCCACATGGTCACGTCACCGGCCCCTCTCCACACCCTCACTCGCTTGTCCCCATGCGAGGACTACACAACTGATTCATGACTTAGAAAGAGCTGCACCCTCTCCTCTCCTTGGAGGACTCCGCCGACCCACTGGAAACTTCTGGTCTGCTTCAGACACATGAAAGGCTCTGTGCGCCCATGGGAGATGCCTGTACCCATCGCCTGACGCTGGGCTCCTTAGGAAGGGACTCAAAGAAGTGCCCCGTCTCAGGCCTGCGCTTGCCACCTTATCCTGCATCCATTTCCTCTCAATTTCAATAGTATCAAAATGTAAACATTCCCTTCTCATCCTGTGTTTTTAACCTTTCCTTTTACACCTTTTCATTGTCTATAACCTAAAAACACACCCAAATAGAGTTTATATTTAAAAAGCACTTTCCCCTTCCTCTAAACTAGGTCTTCATCTATTGACCACCAGCTCAGTATTCTTCCTTCACAGCCAAGGTCCTCAAGGGAACAGCCCCCGTTTGCTGTCTCACCCCCACCCCTCCCAGGACCTCCCAACACACTACACGGAGGCTTCCGGCCGCATCACTCCACAGAAACTCACATGGCAAACGCCACCACCACTGACCTAAATGTCAAAATCACTGGACGCTTTTCAGTTCTAGTCTTTTAAAGTTTTCTGTGGCTTCTGAGACTTTGCATCAACCCCTTACTCCTGAAACTGTTTCCTCCTCTGACTTCTGAAACTGCTACCAGAACCATTTCTTTAACAAGAAAATTTGATCTTGTCACTTTCTTGCTTAAAACAGGGGAATGAGGAAAGGACATGAAGAATCCGTAGACTGAAAAGCAAAGTATAAATGGCCAACAAACATGAAAATATATTCGGCCTCATACATAATTACAGAAATCTAAATGGAAACATTCAGAACACCAAGTTTTACTTACCAAACTGGGAATGAGTTCAAAGTATAATCAAAATATAATAGTGTCTAGTGCTGGCAAGCGTGTGGAGAAATAAACACTCTGATACAGATAAACTCCCGGGAAGGTTGGGTAGACATCTCTGAAATCTCAGGAGAAATCATTTGGCAACGTCTATCAAAACGTTAATGCCCATAACCTTTGACCTAACAATTCCACTCTTAGGATCTTACCTTACCTGTTTTCAAAGGCATACAGTACATACAAGAATGTTCATTACAACATTTTTTTTTGTTCTAGCAAACAAAAAATCTACATGTTTACCATCAGAGAGCTGACGAATTATGGTTCACCATTACAACGGCAAAATGTACAAGCCCAGAAAAGAATGAGGGTAGTGTGGTCAGGTGGAAAGATCTCCAAGATATACTGAAAGTAAAGCAGCAAGTTTCAGGAGAATAATGGGTCATAGGATCCCAAGTGTATGCAGGCCGCAAGCACACACACACATATACATAGAAATGTTTGGAAATCAGACACAAGAAAATGTTCATCCTGAATACCAATAGAGAAGGGACACTAAGAAACTGTGTATGCGGAGGGGGCTTTTGCTCTTTAGTAGAGCCCACTCAGACTCATTCCAATTTGTTACTGCAACTGTGTGTTTTTTTACGTTACAAACAAGCCAGTTAAAAGTCTAGTCCCTGGCCCTACCGGCTCGTCCCCTCCCTCCCTGTGCGGTGGGAGCTCACACGCCTGTCCCTGGTCAGCATGCCACACCCACGGCCACGTGGACCCTGGCTCTTCCGGTGGCTGATGTTCAATAGGAGAGAAGGCAGGTGCTTTTCTTTTTATTTATTTCTGTATTGTCTGAACCTCCTAATCGTGTGCCCGGGTTTGTTACCGGAGGCTACAAAAGCCATGTTTGGTTTCTTTCCAATACTTTTCTGTTTTAAAGAAACGTCAACACGTGCTATTTTTAAAACTAGGAAAAAAGCTAATTAATTTGAAAAGTCCAATTTTTAAGGTATGTATTTCAAAAGCTCCTTGCTAACGACAGGACAAAGCAAAAATTCCTAAGCCTGGTCTCTCGGTGTCCCCACAACCTTCACCGGCCCATCTTCCCTGCCTCCCCCGCTGGCACATGGCTGCCCTTCTGGGCGCACCAGGCCTTGTGGGCTAACCTTTCACGGGAGGAAAGAGGCTTTCAGTCCAGGATACTAAAACATACTGAAAAAACCTCCAGCGGTAAAAAAAAACAACAACAAACCAGTGCATTACTAGCTTAAGAAGAGTCAAATCAGTGGAAAAAATTAAATTCCCACTACATGATAAAGGTAGCCATTCGAATTAGTAAAGAAAGACAGAAGTAAATAGTTCTGGCTCAAATAGTTTTTGCGGGGAGGGGGGAGTAAACTTCTTCCTTATATCATCTATCAAAATAAATTCCATAGGGATTAGAGATTTAAAGGTAAAATTAAAACAAAATCAAACAAAATGACCATTAGAAAAAAATTACGGTGAATATTTATTTTGGCTCCCTTAGTGGGAAAAGCTTCTTTTCACTTCAAAGCTTCAAAGCACTTTGAAAAGGCAGAGTGAACGAAGGGAAAACTTGATAAACCGATTTGACTATAGAAATACGTAAATTTTACAAAACTAAGAAACACTACTTTAAAAACCAAAAAACGAACTATGGAAAATATTTACAAAAGATGAATTCTGAATGGCCTGTGTCTTAACAGTGATGTCCAAAGCTGTATTTCTGCTTTCCCCTAAAACCTGTTCCACCCAAGGCCTTCCCTCTCAGCTGGTGGCGCCGCCACCGCCCTCCCACCGCTGAGGCCGAAAGCCTGGAGTCATCTGTGCCCCCCCAAACCCCTGTCCAGGTCCAAGGCAGCATGAGACGCTGCTGGCTCTCTGTCCTCACACACCCAGCGGGGCCCCTCTCCGGCTGCACCGGCTACTTCCTCCTCCACCACAAGGCCGCCCTGGTGACTGCAAGAGCCTCCTGCTGGTCCCTCTAGTTCCGCTAACCTTGCAAGGACTGTTCTAGAGCAATGAGAACGGATCCTTCCACAGCATGCCAGACCACACCCCCCTTCACTGCTCTGCTCCCCAGTCTACTCCGAGGAAAGGCCCCATCCTTACCGTGGCCTTGCGACCCCCGACCTGCTTGTGCCGCTCCTCCTCCCTTGCTGGGCTCCTCAGACAGGAGAGGCACACTTCCACTTTGGGTCCTTGCATCCTCTTCCTTTGGCCTAGAATTCTGGGGGCATCCCAGAGGACGGCTACCTAATTCCCTCACCTCTTCCAGTGAAGCTCAAACGACGCTGACCCTGACTGCCTATTTAAAATTACGCCCTGCCCACATACACACACATCCCCGCCAACTCTGATCCCCTTCACTCAGTTCCAATGGCCATTGTCATGTTCTAACTCACGACGTCATTTATTATCTGCTGTGTTTATGTGTACTGTTCATTAGCTCTCGCCCCTACTGGAACGTATGCTCCCTGAGGTCAAGATCTTTGTGTTGCTGCCCGATGGAGCCCACATGCCTAGAACAGGGAGGGCCTGGTGCGTAGTAAGCATGCAATAAATCTGTGTTCAATGAATGAGAGGAGTATATAAAAAATGTTCAATGTCATGTGTAAAGAACGTATATATTTAAATCCTGAGCTACTATTTCTCATTGATTAAATCTGCAAACAAATACAGACATTAATGCTAATACCCAGGACTGGCAAGGGTATAAAAATAACTGCCAGGGGACTCAGATGAGCAGAACCTTCCTACAGGACCTGAGTATAGACTTCAACCTAGAAAACCAACTTTAAAAAATATAACAGGGGCAACAGGAAGGCTCAGTTGATGGAGTGTGTGACTCCTGATCTTGGGGTTGTGAGTTCGAGCCCCACGTTGGGTGTAGAGATTACTTACATAAATAAAACTTTTAAAAAATAAATAAAATTAAAAAAATAAAAATGTCACAGAGGCTCATCTCCTCCCATTACATTTATAATTCATGACAGCGAAAAGCTGGAAATGACCTAGATGTCCAAATGCAGGGAACAGACACGAAGTGAAGTATGACACTGCCGAATGATGGGATTGAAGCCACTAACGGTGAGGCTTGTAGACTAATGACTTCAAGAATGCACCATTCAGTATTAAGGAAAAAAGATTAGAAAACTTTGGGTGAACTAGAGTCCATTTCTGTAAAACACATGTAACCAAGCACTGAAAAAAATATGGAATATTAAGTGTTATTACTAAGTGACACAATTACAGGTAATTTAAATTGAATTTTTGCATAGTTCTCTATTTCTAAAATTTTCTAGAATACATATTATTTCATAATCATATTTTTAAGTCACAAAAAAATTATTTATTTATTTTTTTAAGTAATCTCTATGCCAGGGACGCCTGGGTGGCTCAGTTGGTTAAGCAGCTGCCTTCGGCTCGGGTCATGATCCCAGGGTCCTGGGATCGAGTTCCACATCGGGCTCCTTGCTCGGTGGGGAGCCTGGTTCTCCCTCTGCCTCTGCCTGCCTCTCTGCCTGCTTGTGCTCTCTCTCTCTCTGACAAATAAATAAATAAAATCTTTAAAAAAAAAAAAAGTAATCTCTATGCCAAACATGGGGCTCAAACTCACGACGAGATCAAGAGTCACATGCTCTATCAACTGAGCCAGCCAGGTACCCCACTAAAAACAATTTTAATACACAACTTTACATTTGTGACAAAATTATACAGAACTGGGGGCACCTGGGTGGCTCAGTCAGTTAAGTGTCTGCCTTTAGCTCAGGTCATGATCCCAGGGTCCTTGGATTGAGCCCCACATCGGGCTCCCTGCTCAGCAGGGAGTCTGCTTCTCCCTCTCTCTCCCTGCTTGTGCTCTCTTTCTCTTGCGCTCTCTCTCAAATAAATAAAATCCTTTAAAAAAAATTATGCAGAACTCAATACATGCACATGAGTACAAAACTGGCGAAATCAGAATAAGATCAATAGACTGGATCAATGTCAGTGTTTTGGTTGAAGTACTGGCCTATAGTTATGCAAAATGTTACTACTGGGGGACACTAGGCACTTGTGCCAAGACTCTCTTTGCATTATTTCTTAAAATTGCATGTGAACTTAAAATTACTCCATTTTTAAAGAAAATGTATATTTCCACAAAGAAATTTTACTATACTTTCTAATTTTTTAGTAAGTAAAACACTAAAGTCATTCCCATTAAAGTCAGGAATAAGACAAGGAGGCCCATGAGCACATTATTCAACAATGTTCCACAGTCTTAGCCAGTATGCTAAAAAAAAAGAAAAGTCATTATAAATAATGAAACAAAACAAAACAAAAATATCATTATTTGAAGATAATATGACTGCCAACCTAGAATACAGGAGAGTCAATCAAAAGAATCTATCAGATTAAAAGAGTTCAGAAGGGTAGCTGGATATAAAATCAATATGTGAAAATCTGTAACTTTCCTTTACACTAGCAGCATATTTCCCTCATTTTTATGCCACTCCATATTATTTTTTTCTGTTGTCAGACAATTTATGCTTTGTTAATGTGAAGAATAAGGCAGAGGGATAAAGATGTGGTCAACAGCGTGTCAGGAAAAATGGATAAAATACTGCGAGCGGCACAATAACCAGTGTGGGATGTCAGCGTGGTCTCCTTTCTGCGCTTGGCTTTGTGAGGCAGGGGGGGCAGGTGTCACTGGCTGGGAGTGGCCACGAATCCCATTATCAACAGAGCCGATGCTCTTAGCACTTCTTTAGCTCCTAACAGACACACGAGCAACTGGGGATCTTTCTTACCATCTTGCCACTGACTGTGGCCTCCAGAGAATCCACCAGCTCTGCCGTGACCCCGATGAGATTGTGGTAGTCCGCCTGGATCTTATTGTACCGCTTCAGGTACGTCATTGACCTTCGCTCGGCTTCTATCAGCTGCTGGTGGAGCTGCTGCGACATTTCTAGGAAGACAATATGTATTAAAACAAAACAACAGCAGGAAAAACTCACAAAATACAAAATAATCATATTCTTCTCAAGGGAGTATCGTGTCTACTTTCAGAATATTTTGCTATTACAATGAACTTGACGTTATTCGTGTTTAACACTTTGCTGCTATTTCTCTGCATGTTTAATTACCAACTGCTCTGTAACCATTGATTTTCATTTTCTTGCCTCTGGTAGTTCCACTGAACCATCACTGGTTTTCCTCGCACAATCTATTTCCTTGACTGAGCTCCATGCACTGTCTTGTAGTTGTTCTATGAACAAGAAACAAACTCGGTGTTTCTTTCTACAGCCAGCTCACAAACTGGATGAGCCAAACCCGCATCTTTTCCCGGTTTTGCCCCGTGAGGTTGTCTGGGGGACAGTAAGCATCTGCAGGGCAGTTCTTCACTTCAAGTAAGAGTTAGGCTACTTGACTAATGCTCAGAAAGCGAGAATCCAGAATCGGGTAAGGTTCCAGGTGCTCATTCTGCCAGCTTGATAAAGCACAAACCGCCCCACTGGGCTTTAGAGCAGGCAGCCTTGGAAGGTGCTGGGCTCTCTTCTTGGACTCCCCACCAGGGGCACCACTGGACTGCCACGCCCCCCAGGACACAGGTGCAATAGCAAATCTTCATCCGTGTCAACCCTCCTGTGCCCTACCCTACTTCCCCTCGTCTCAGAAAGCTAAGTTTGCATCGAAGGAAATGACGCTGCCCCTAGACCCAAGTTAACTCGCTGTTGTCCCAATCCAGGGACTGCGTAATACTTAAGTCATCGCTTTAGAACACATTTCATCTATACAGAGATTTTAAAATAATAAAGACCTGGGCTCAAGCCTCTACTCTACCACTTTTTTGATGAATACCTTGGGCAAGATACTTAACTTCTCTGATACTCTTTTCTATTTTTTTTTTTTTTAGAGAGATAGAGAAAGGATGCGCACACATGTGCATGTGCAAGGGGGAAGTGGGGCAGAGGGAGAGAGAGAATCCTAAGCAGGCTCCGTGCCCAACACAGAGCGCAATGGGGGCTCGATCTCACGACCCTGAGACCATCACCTGAGCTGAAATCAAGAGTCAGACACTTAACCAACCCAGCCACCCAGGCACCCCTGACTCTCATGTCTTAACCTATGAAATGGCAAGGATGATAATGACCTTGAAGAGTTATTATGGGATTGTACGGCACAGGGAATACAGCCAATAATATTGCAGTAACACTGTACGGTGGCAGATGGGGACTACACCTATCCAGGTGAACACAGAGTACTGCACACCTGAAACTAATACGACACTGTATGTCAACTACACTTCGATTTTTAAAAAAGCACACATACAAAAACCAAGTCATTATGAGGATTAAATGGAGAGATACATCCCAGTGCCTAGCTCACCGCTGGCCCATGGGAGGTAGTCAATAAGCGGCAGCAATTACGACTATTTCCTCTATGGGAAGGGCCAACGATCTTCTAAATGTATGTCTGTGCAAGAAGATAACTTGAAAAAACCAGAAGTTACGCTATAAAACAGCAGGACACAATGTTTGAAATATGTTAGAATCATCCAAAAATAAACATGATCAAGCCTCGCTTCCAGAGATTCTGATTTTGTGAGTGTGGGCTGGGAGCTGAGAAAGAATAGTGTCAACAAGACCCCAGCTGGCTCTCACACGTACCACACGTTTGAGAATGGCCGTCCTAACTCGTCTATTCCTCTTACTGTTCTAAAGAGCCACAAAGATCGTGCACAAACTGTATTTCAAACACTTTGTTTCATGATTATGTGTAGAAGTGAAGTATCTTAACTATTAAAACCCAAAATATCACATAATAATGAACTAATATTATTATTATTGTTTAGCATCCTTCAAATCTCAGTATCGAAAGATAACTTTAAACACTCTTCCGGCATGGACTTACATCTAGTATTGAATACTTGGAGAACATCTCTGGAAATCATTTATCAAGTTTTTACTTAAATATTATTAGGGAGAAGGAGTGACTACCATCTTCCTATGTTAAATATTATTAAGGCTTTTTATACGTATAAAATTCTCAATTACATAAACCAGAACTTCCCACGATGGAAATTCTATAGGTTGGTTCATAATTCCATTTCGTGGTAATGACTGTTAGAGAGCATCTGTGTGAACTTTCTCAATGTGTACCAAGTGGCAGATGATGAATGAAGTACCAAAACCCATTAACCGGGGCAAATGATCTCCCAAGGCATCAATTTTTATATTGATGATAAATTTTATATTGTCACCAAAGTCGTCCTCTTGAAAGGGGACTGCAGAAAGGAACACTCCCGCTCAGAAACTCGGAAGCACACTGTGCAATTAGCTAAATGTAAGGGACTACTGTGGCACTTCTGCCTCGGGATCCCAGAATCAGAATTTATGACAATTTCAAAGTATGGTACATCCGAGGGAAGAGAGACCTCACTGCCGGCAGCCACAGGAAGGAGAGAAGTGGGCAGCTGGGCTGAAATATTTGTGACCAGTTCAAATACATGGTTTAGCAGAAGGGCCTGCTGTACAGAGACATCACCGTGCAAACACCTTAGCTGCCTACAAACAGGACCTGACCGTTACTGGAAGCTACTGGGGTCGCAGCTCCAAGATCTCAACTTTATTTCTGAGCATTAAAAAGACTCTTTTTAAATTTGACTCTTTTTTCCTTCTCAAAAATTTTATGAGACAAGGACAACTGAGCCAAGATCCTTTTGCTGTGCAAGAGCTCAACTTTTAGTGGAGAGGACTTATTAGAAATTCCATGTTATATTAATGAAACTGTCTTAGTCATGCCAGTGACATTCACTGAGACTCTTCATATTTCAAAACTACTGACATAATTTGCACCAAAATCCAAAGAACTACATCTCAAGTTTTAAACAAAGAGATATATACAACTAAAAGAATGTGGGTTAAGGTCACAGAAAGGTTCCCGATCATTCCAGCATGCACTGAAACAGTAACAAAAGTGGTAGAGATCTCCCCCACCGCCAAGCCTCAAGCTTTCTCTTAACATTTCCATTTTAGGTACACTGCTTTTTTTTTTTTTTTTTTAAGAGTAGATGAGATTTGGGGCGCCTCGGTGGCTCAGTGGGTTAAAGCCCCTGCCTTCAGCTCAGGTCATGATCTCAGGGTCCTGGGATCGAGCCCCGCATCGAGCTCTCTGCTCAGCAGGGAGCCTGCTTCCCCCTCTCTCTCTGCCTGCATCTCTGCCTACTTGTGATCTCTGTCAAATAAATAAATAAAATCTTAAAAAAAAAAAAGAGTAGATGAGATTTAATTTTAGAGATCCCTTTGTTGCTCAAGACAACATGATACATTTTTTTTTCAAAATGATACATTTTAAAACATGGAACTATTTTTCCAACATCTAAAAATCTACAATCAATCATTCTAACTTTACAATACGATATACTCTCTCTTCTTTGTATTCAGATATAAATCGGCTCTTTGCCATTTTGCTAATCCATAAGTGCTGGATGAAGAAAGTTATGATGTATAAGTATGAAAATAGGTGGTCACCATTTTTAAAATACCATTTAGGGCTCTACACTCTAGAAAAATGGTCAGTTGCTCATTTTCTGAAGGGGTCAAGTCAATTAATAGCAAAAATGCTAAAAGATACTATTTCTCTACCTTTTTTGGATGGCCAAGTAAAATAATATCACAATATGTTGTATTTCCAACCTGAAGTTTTCTTCTAAATTCCATTTTAAAATATAATTCCTTTTTTAAAAAAATTTTTTTTAAAGATTTTGTTTATTTATTTGAGAGAGAGAGAGAGATCACAAGTAGGCAGAGAGGCAGGCAGAGAGGCAGGCAGAGAGGCAGGGAGAGAGGCAGGCAGAGAGAGAGGGGGAAGCAGGCTCCCTGATGAACAGAGAGCCCGATGCGGGGCTCGATCCCAGGTCCCTGAGATCATGACCTGAGCCGAAGGCAGAGGCTTTAACCCACTGAGCCACCCAGGCGCCCCAATATAATTCCTTTTGAGAGAATTTTCTACTCCAAGCACTCTTCTTGCCTCCTTCAACAGCTTATGGAAATCTTAGCTTATCCATGAACCCTTCCTATCAAGACACACAGAATGATGACTTGCCCAACCATTCAATGTAAAAAACAACACCTAAGTCCAGAATTAAATTAAACTAGGGGCATGTCTGGTCTTTGTGACCACTGCAGCCGTAAGTGTGGGAGGAGGGGACAAAGTTCGGACACCGGACACCAGGCTGTCAGGACCCTCGCAGGCCCCAGCCCCTGGCACTAGTGCCCGAGGGTGCTAATCTGCGGTCTCCATGGCAACACTGCATTGCGGGGCTCATTCAGCCACAGACGCACGCTGGGCCTGCCAGTCTCAATTCCACAGACATTCTGCTTCCATTTCGTGGAAAACTCAATTAAAATCAAACCGAAAGAAGGCTCAAACACCTTGGTCTTGCTGAAATCCAAAGGAAAGATCTACAGAAAAACACAGGCTCTTCCCCTCCCAGATTTCCTCCCCAATTTATTTTATCTGTGAAATTGGGCCACTTCTCAGAGACACGGCCGGTCCCTATCTGGCTAGCCTCCGGAGCCGTGGGGTGTGTTGGGGCGACAAGGGCTGGCTGAGACTCAGGAATTGGGGAGGCTTCCTGCCACCTTTCCCTCCACCAGACCCAGGAGCTCAAAGACCGAATCTCAACACGGACCAAGAACTAGGGCGATTTTCTGACACTCAAAGGACGCAGGTGGGGCAGTGATTTTCAAAGACTGCCTCGTCTCTGACACTCCTTCCTGTCAAGAGGTGGAAGGCCCATCTCCTTCCCCTGAATGCAGGTTGGCTTGGGAATTGCTTCTAATGAGGAGAATGTAGCAGAGATGGCACCGAGTTCCTTGAGAGGCTGGTTTAGAAAAGGTGACACGGTTTCCACTGGCTCTGTCTGGGGACATTCGCCCTTGGAGCGCGGCCACCACGCCGCGAGGCCACACAGGTGTTCCCGACAAGGGCCTCAGCACCAGCCACCAGCCTGGCTCCCCCAGGCTCCGTCTGCATGCACGAGACACCGAGGGAGAACTGTCTGAGCACGCGACTCCCAGGCCACGCCAGACGATGCTGCCAATACAATGGACGTTGCTGTTTTAAGCCGCGAAGTCTGCAGCGGTGCACTCGGGAAACAGAGAGCGGGGCGAAAGCGCACCTCCGGGAGTTGCAGGGCAGGACACAAAGGCCCAGCGCAATGCATGACTTCCCACTGCCCTGGGGGTGCCTGGGGGGCTCCATCGGTTAAGCGACGACGCTCGGTTTCGCCTCGGTTCATGACCTCGGGGTCCTGGGACTGAGCCTCGCACCAGGCTCAGCACAGGGTCTGCCTGAGGACTGGAAAGGGTGTGTGATGTGTTTCACACCTTCGGTAAATTCTGGTGGCATAATCCTCAGTCCCTCTCCCTCTGTCTCTAAAAATGGATAAATAAATCGTTAAAAAAAAAAAATTCCCACTGTTCCTAATCTAAGAAACTGGCACGGGACCCGCCCCAGCCAAGGCCCAGAACCGTACTAACCCCTCAGGGGGCAGGGCTGAGGGGCTGAGGCAATCCACTCGGACTCGTCCTCGGGCATAACTACCTGGGGGGCAGAGCAACCTCCTCGAGCTCCAAGGCTACGGCCTGGTGACCCCACAAGGCCACACCTGTGGCCCAGCTCTTCCGTGTTCAGGCGCGGACCGATGCTCCCCCGCGAAGGATCGGTGGGGCCTGTCCCTCTGAGCTGCAGGGGGCGGGGGTGGCAGAACCGCTGGGCTGGGGACGAGGACGGCCACACAAGGCGGAAACAGGCATTCAGACGTCCCCACAACTGAAGTTACTGCCTCCCTCCTTGTGTGTCAACTCCCTGGAAAGCAAAGAGCTAAATAATTTATTAACGCTTCTTTTCTTCACAAAACTTTAACTCTCTAAAGAAAAAAAAACCAAACAAACCAAAAAACATGGAGAAACAATGGCAGGAAGTTTTGTGATCCCCTCTAACATTATCCTGCCTTGGGAAGGGCCAAGGAGCTATTTCACGTGGTAAAACTCCACCTGCTGGGGACTGAGGATTATGCCACCAGAATTTACCGCAGGCCGGAAACACTTCACACACCCTTTCCAACCTTTTGGCGGTTTCCTAATGTAGCAGCAAAGCCAAAACTCAAGCAAAGAGCCACAATTGTGGTCACTATTTGGTTTTTTGTTCTTTTTTTTTTTTTCACAAACCCTTGTGTCAAGGGCTGACCAGCCACTGACTTCATATTAACTAAAGTTTTTCTCACCTTACTGAAAAATGAACAGTTCTGGTAACAAAAGAAAAAAGAAAAGAAAAGAAATGGCTAATAATGGAAAACCATCATTTTATGCTAAAAACTTAATGCTAGAATTCCTACTCTGAATGCAAAAAATGGAAGTGCTTCTAAGATGATACTCCATATCGCTACAGAAATAAGATCCCCCAGACTAGTTCAGGTAAGAGTGAAGATACTAAAATGATCCCCAACCCCACCCTCCCCCCCGGGCTACACTGGGTCTTCGAGCTCTGCTGCTGCAGTTCCGTCCCTTCGGGGCAGGGCCTGGATTCCCTTCATCTCTCCACATCTGGGTTACCTGACAGAGAGGGCCTCAAGGAACCTCAGATAAACTTGATTGCAAAGAACTTCATAAATATTTAAACTTTTTTTATTTAAAAAAAAATATTCAGACTTTTAAAGCCCTTGTTCACCAAGCACACGAATTTTCTCCATCTCTGTTCCTATCTCACTACTCAAAAGTGAGTCAAAACTTCTGAGTTGGCAAAACTGTTCTTGAAAAATGTTAATCTAGGGGTGCCTGGGTGGCTCAGTCTGGTAAACGACCGACTGTTGGTTTCAGCCCAGGTTGTGATCTCGGTGTCATGAGATCAAGCCCCACGTTGGGCTCTGTGCTTAGCTTGGAATCTGCTTGTGACTCTCTCTCCCTCTTCTGCCCCTCCCCCTTGTGTGCTCTCTCTCTCTCCCCTGCCCCACAATAAATAAATCTTTAAAAAAATAAAAATTAAACAATAAAAAATGTTAATCTAGATGATTTACCTTTGTTACTTTGTCCGTTCTCCTTCTGGGATGAGAAAGACGTTGAGGAAAATAGGCATTGAGGATAAAATCCTCAGGCTCTCTTACACCGTGTGGCCAATCTGAGAAAGAGCCTTAGCAAGGTACAAGGGAGAATTCTCAGGACAGTGCAGGCCAGTTCCTAATGTAGCTATAAGGAGCTGAGACAGTTACTGACTTCTCAGTACTTGGATGGCTCACTCTCAAGTGAATATTCTTCTCTCCAGCTCAATTCCTGCCGTGTGCGTGCAAGTCTTAGGCTGTTTCAACAGCCCCCTAAGCGGCCTCCTTGCCCCTTCCAAAGACCGTCCCCACTGCTACCAAACATTCTACCTAAAACGCAAACTGAACTCATCATATCCTTCAACTCTGTCACTTCTGTTTTAAAGCTCTCCCCTAAGCAAAATGAGATCGGGATGACAACAGCAAAACACAGTAGGTGAGATCAGACTCTGGAGCCAGACTGCCTGAGTTTAAATCCCAGCTCCCACACGTCGGGCCACACGACTGAAGGCAAAGTACTTTACTTGTCTGGTTTGGGTTTTCTTAATTTTTTTTTGGTAACAGCTTTGCTGAGATATAATTCACATATAACTCACTCATTTCAAGCATATATATTTCATTGGTTTTCAGTATATTCATAGAGTTGTGCAACCATCACTATAATCAATTCTAGAACATTATCACCCCAAAAAAGAAACCCTGTACCCCTTAGAAGTCATCCCCATTTTCCCTACCCTCCCTGACCCTAGGCAACCACTAAACTACTGTGTCTGCTGATTTGCCTCTTCTGGACCTTTCACACACACGGAATCATGTAATAGGGAGCCTGTCATGTCTGGCTTCTTTCCCTCAGCACGATGTTTTCAAAGTTCATCCACACTGTAGTATTTGTCAGGACTTCATTCCTTTACATGCCAGAGTGATATTCTATTATATCAGTACTCTGCATCTTAGCTGTCCATTCATCCCTTGAGGGACATTTGGGTTGTTTTCGCTTTTTGGCTCTTTTGAATAACGCTGCTGTGAACATTCATGTACAAGTTGTCACATGACATAGGTTTTCAGTTCCCTTGGGTATGCAGCTAGGAGAGGAGCTGCTGGGTCATATGGTAACTCTATGCTTCCACTTTTGAGGAAACAACCTATTTTTGAAGAGTAT
The DNA here is from genome assembly GCA_028534135.1 of Potos flavus. Classification (NCBI taxonomy): domain Eukaryota; kingdom Metazoa; phylum Chordata; class Mammalia; order Carnivora; family Procyonidae; genus Potos; species Potos flavus. Next base: position 166,351,448 of record CM052883.1, on the reverse strand, counting down.
TTAATGATATGGGGAAATGCTCTCCTCATTTGATAAAAATATTTAAACTACACACATGTACAGCTATTTATGTTTATTTAAACATTACATACTTTTGGGTGTATGTATGTATACAAATGCATTTCTGTGCTTTCCAAATTTTTTATGAGGAATATGATCGATTTTATAGTGAGGAATAAAAAGTTTTTTTTTTTTAATGTAAATATGAGCAGGATATTCTCCTACTTAAAACGCTTCAAGGTTCCCCTTGACTTACAAGACCTCACATAAACCTTTGTGCCCGGGCCCTGCCTAGTCTCTGACTTTCTATTCTTCTGGTCCAGCAATACTGAATTCCCAAATATACTGTCTCAGTCCTTTTGCATGAGCTATTCCCCGTACCTGGAATTCTCTTCATGGGCCTTGACACACTCTCCCACGAATGCATCATTCACCTCGCAGATATGAGGGTAACACTAATAGTTACCCCATCTCGGAGACGCCTAAGCCAGCGTGCCACTCTCGCACCACAGGTGGTCTCCATCAGCTTGGAAAGGATACATATAATGTTAAAAGCTTTGGCGTGTTACTGGCTTTAAAAATTAAAGCCAGAAACTTTTCCAACTTCAACTTTAATTCTGGGGTCCAAGAATCCTGAAATAAAAAAAGAAAAATGATAAAAAAGCCCTAGATCGTTAAATGCCAACGGCGCTGTCAAATTGTGGCCTTTGGTTTAAATAGCCCCATCCAGCACGGTTACTGAAATCAAAAGCTCGATGCCTTGCCTGTGGTGTGATGCTGTGAAAAATAGGTTTTTGGACATCTGACCAATTCGTTTATAAAAGATTTAAATACCCACAGCAGGAGGAAAGAACGGAGTTCTTTCATAAACAAGGAAAAAAGAACCCTGTACATGATTTGAATATTTCATGTGACTTAAATGCAAGCATGACAAATAAGCTTATTAGGTTGAACGCCAAACAGAATTCAGATCCATTGAAGCATACACGGCGCTGGCAGGCACACACGGTTATCCTCAGTTCCTGAAAGTTTCCCAAAGAGAGAGACTCATTTCTATAAACCTCATCTATTTCTTTCTTTCTTTTTTTTTTTTTAAGATTTTATTTATTTGACATAGAGAGACATCGAGAGAGGGAATACAAGCAGGGGGAGTGGGAGAGGGAGAAGCAGGCTTCCTGCTGAGCAGGGAGCCCGATGTGGGGCTCGATCCCAGGACCCTGGGATCACGACCTGAGCTGAAGAAGGCAGACGCCTAACAACTGAGCCACCCAGGTGCCCCTCCATAAACCTCATCTAGAAAAGGGGGAAAAAAAAAAAGAAGCTGTTATCTGCCTCAAATAACCCATCATGTCAAGAATTATGATACACTTTTAGTTTGATTTGTCTTTTAATAATAAATTACTTATCTCAAATAATGCTCATTGAGAAGGAAAAAATAATGACATAAGTAGTAAAAGAAAAAGTGTGACAAGCAATTATCTTTCTCAGGACAATCTTCCTTATGGTCTTTATATAAAAATATCTACACCCAAACCAAGAAGTTCACAAAAAAGAAACAAGATCTCTAAAAATTCCTATGTACTTACCTCTTAGGCCCTGCCCCACCCCCCTCAGACCCCCGTCCTTCCCCGCTTCCCCTCCCCAGCTCTGTGCCCTTATCCATGCCCCCAACCCACCTGTTCTACCCAGGGCATCATCTGGCTTTTTGAAAAAATACTGTCTTATATTTTAAAAAGATTGTGTAATTCTCTGATGTGGCACAATGGCTTTAGTTACCATGTGTGTGTGTTATGGGTTGAATTGTGTCTCCTAAAAAGATATGCTGAAGTCCAAGCCTCCTCAGAACGTGAGGTCATTGGAACAGAGTTGTTGTAGATGTAATTAGTTAAGATGAGGTCATACTGGAGTAGCATGGGCCCTTAATGCAACATGATTGGTGCCCTTCTAAGAAGGAAAATTTAGACACAGACACAGAAAAGATGGGCCCATAAAGACAGGGGATTGGAGTTATGCTGCCACAAGCCAAGGGATATCTGAGGCTACCAGAAGCCAGTAGAGGCAAGAAAGGAGCCTCCCCTAGAGGCTTCACAGGGAGCACAGCCTTGCCAATACCTTGATTTCAGACCTCTGGCCTCACGAATTGGGAGATAGTAAGATTCTGTTGTTTAAGGCACCTCGTCTGTGGCCTTTGGTTCCAGCAGCTCTGGGAGACTAGTACAGCACGCTACCACTCAAGACTTCTGCGCTCAACCATACAAAAAAGAATTGCAGGGAACGACTACTATGTTGGCCAACAGAAATGAAGATGTCTTAAAAAACAAACAAAACAAAATATTTGGGCCATGCAGACTTCCAGTTGAGTTGCTCTGTTGCTGATTACCATGTTGTATAACCAACAAGTACATATTTTCAATTTAACTGTTTACCTTATGACGCTCTGCTAATGACAAAGGTAAGATGGGGATAAAATCTCTCTGGGCAATGAAGCCCTTATTTTTTTTTCTTGACTGCTCTTATTTTTCTGTGCTTTCAGCTTTGAGAACAAGAACATCTCCCAAGTCTGCTAGGCACCTGACTGCCCAGCTCCCCCGGGGTGGGAGAAGCACCGGCCGGTTCTCTGCACAGCCTGCACGAAGTCACACCCCCTCTTTGCATCATAGTCTCTTCGCTTGCAGAATGCAGACTCTACACTAGATGAGTGATCGTCTGACTTGTTTTCCAACAGCAAAACCCTTCTGAGCATTCAAAATCTTGCCCAGAACCCTAATATATGAAATAAATAAAAGCAGGGTATCCTTGTGGAGGGGAGGGGAGAGCTCCATGCTCGACTCTCTTGGCCTACCCACTGCCTCTCTCTCCCTCGCAGAGCCCACAAGAATTCCTTCCATTTCTTTCCATTTTCACTAATTAAGGTTGACTTGGTCCTTGGCACCTAAGAGCCCAAAAGTTTTTATGGCAGTAATCAGTACCTAAATATATTTCTGTAAGGAGATGCTCACTGACAAACAATTTGCTGAAAAGAGCTCATTACAATTTCTACAAAGGAATTTCCTTTCCTGACACCTCAGCAGAAAAGATAACCTGAAAAAGCAATGAAAACAACTAAAAAAGCTGGATGTTAACCATATTTTAAAATCCACCCCCAAGTGGCAAGAAAGGAAAAAGCAGAGGCTAAAAATGACAGTTTTCGCTCTAAGGATAACTCAGAGTCTAGAAGACCTTACACCTCAGTTCTAAGAGTGGTCATGGCACGGAAGATGGAAGACAATAGGATCCACTCATAGTAAGCAATCTAACAAAACTGGGATCCCAGGGCACCTGGGTGGCTCAGTTGCTTAAGTGTCTGCCCTCGGCTAAGATCATGATCCCAGAGTCCTGGGATCAAGCCTTGTATCGTGCTCCCTGCTTAGCTGGGGTCTGCTTCTCCCTCTGCCCCTCCCCCATTTTGTGCACTCACTCTCTCTCTATACCATCACGAAAAAGCCTATACCATCAGGAAAAAGTCAAGGACGAACCAATCCGCTGCCTAGAAGTCTACAGCAAGGAAATCTACCTGTCTTGACCTTGACATTAGGTAGAAGGGAGGAAACTTCATAACCAAAAAAAAAAAAAAAAAAATTGCAGCCTAACTGAAACTATCTATGTGGTTCCCAAACCCTTGAGCAAAGAAATTTAATTTAAAATGATCCTGGGTTGGCAATGCCCTAGATGACTGCGAGGTGCAAATGGCAGATCTTCTCTGAAAGAACCAAACTACACTCAGGCCTCAAAAAACTCCCACAAGTAAAATAAACTCATTGTCAAAACTCAAATTAGGGACGCCTGGGTGGCTCAGTTGGTTTAGCGGCTGCCTTCGGCTCGGGTCATGATCCCAGGGTCCTGGAATCGAGTCCCACATCGGGCTCCTTGCTCAGCAGGGAGCCTGCTTCTCCCTCTGCCTCTGCCTGCCACTCTGCCTGCCTGTGCTCTCTCTCTCTCTGACAAATAAATAAAGTCTTTAAAAAAACAACAACTCAAAATAACTTTTTTTTTTCCCAAAAAAAAAGATATAAGGCACCGTGAATGAGAACCAGCAGAAATTAAACTCGGCAGGAACAAATCTACAAAGGCTATGGATATTAAATGAACAGATAAAGAATATAACACAAATGTATAATACGGTAAAGGAATAAAAAGAAAGGCTTGAAAATATGAGCAAAAAATAAGAGACTATAAAAAATGACCCAGTAAATTTGCATTAAAAAACAAAAAGAACTTCCATTAACAAAAGTTAGTAACCGAAATTACGAATTCAATGAAGAGATTAAATTACAGATTAGACTGTTTAAATCACCCAGAATACAGCTCCGACAGAGCTCACGAGATGGAAAATACAAGATGTTGAGAGATATGGAGGGGGGGCGCCTGGATGGCTCAGTGGGTTAAGCCTCTGCCTTCGGCTCAGGTCATGATCTCAGGGTCCTGGGATGGAGCCCCGCATCGGGCTCTCTGCTCGGCGGGGAGCCTGCTTCCCCTTCTCTCTGCCTGCCTCTCTGCCTACTTGTGATCTCTCTCTGTCAAATAAATAAATAAAATCTTTTTAAAAAAACAAACAAAAAAAAGAGACATAGAGGGCATAACACTGTGACCATCCTTGACTCTACTGAACTGTACACTTCACGATGGTTGAGATGGTAAATTTTATTTTATGTGTATTTTGTTACAAATTTTTTAAATGAAAAAAAGACAGGATAGAAGAAGCAAGTCTAATGCAGATTTAATCAGATATGTAAATTAAATGTACATTTAATCAGACATCCAGAAAAAGATAATAAAGAGGAGAGACACTGTATGAAGAGAAAACAGAATTTTCCAGAGCTGTTGAAAGACATAAAACATCACATCCAGGAAGCCCAACAAATCCCAAGTGGAAACAGAAATCTGCCCCTAGATGTGCCATAGTGAATTACACAACGCCAAGGTCAGAGACACAAGACAGATCACCTACACGGGAAGAGCAATTAGACCGATGGCCGACCTCCAACAGCAACAACGGGAGCGAGGTGATAACATCACCTTCGATGTCATAAAATGAAATAGCTGTCTGGGGCGCCTCGTGGCTCAGTGGGTTGAGCATCTGACTCTTGGTTTTTGGCTCAGGTCATGATCTCAGAGTCGTGAGATCCAGCCCGCACTGGGCTCTGAGCTCAGCACGGGGTTTGCTTGAGATTCTCTCTCCCTGTGCCCCTCCCCCCCATGCATGTTCTCTCTCAAAATAAATAGGTAAATCTTAAAAAAAAAAAAAAGAAGGAAAGAAAATAGCTATAAGCCTACCATTCTGGACGCTGTCTGAGAAAGCAACAGAGACATTTCAGACAAGCAAGAACAGGAAGAAGGATCTCCAGCTAAAGGAGACTCTAGAGGGATGTAAGTAAGGCAGAGAAGATGATTACAGATGGAAGGTCCTTAATGCAAGACGAACAGCCAGCATGACTATGGGTGAATAGAGGGGTACATCCATACACGCGCAGACGGCATAAAATAAAAAGATGCTGTAGGGTGCGGGGTTAAAGGATAGAACGGAAACACTTGACAATAACAGCATGTGAGCTGGGAAGGGGATGAAGGAGGCGAATGCATTCTAAGGTCCTTGTAATGGTCAGGAAGAGGAGGAAGATATGAGCTTTCGATTTTATGATGTTTACGTACTCAAGTATCTATGACGGCCACTGAAAGAACGTATGTAGAGAGGAGCAAAAGGAAAAAAAGAGGGGACAAAATGACCCCCCATGGGGGTGAACTCTACAGGCCAGCCCCGCAGCTGTGCCATCATCTTCATAAACAGAAGTCTTCACGGTGAGAAAGTCCAATATTTCTTTCCTTCCAAGTTTCCCCTCCTTCCTTAACCGTCCTATATTTTCAACCTTCTCGGAGAGGAAGGGGGCAAAACTAAACTCGAACGGACAAAGAAAACCAAGCAGAGACTTCACGTCGGCTACCCTATGCCAAGCCTGCTTTGATGAAGTCAGTCGGCTCCCCGGCCTTTGATTTAGGGGCTACTATTCAGGAATGCTGACAGGTGTCTGACTAAAGGATAACGGGACAGGAGACGGAGATATCCCGGGTCTGGAAAGAGAGGAGCACCGTCGTTGTCCAGTGGCCCATGAGCACTCTCCAGAGAGATGCTCGGAGACGGTGTGAGATCTTGCTTTAGAAAAAGCAACTGCGTCAGTCCTTAAACACGTTTTCATAAACCTCTCAGGGGACACCTTAATTTTGTTGAGTCAACAAGAATTACTACAGTGGATAAACACTGATAATAAATAGTATGCTGAAATGCCAATTACGGTGAAATAAAACAATTAAAAGAGCTCTAGGCAAGGAGTCTGAAGGAAGTCACAGTACACAGCCAGGTCCTCAGACACGCGGCAAGTGAGTGAGACTCAGAATACAAATTAAAATATGTATAGGCAGCAATTACGGAAAACAACATAGTTCTTTTCAGGCCACCAATTTGCACTGTAATTAAAAATTATCCTTTTGATACTGAAAAAGTATGCACAGAATGCTTTAAGAAGTACACTTATAGTTTTCTTAGTCTGGGTTAACGAGTCTTAATACAACCAAAAAAAAATCACATTTTCTGGCACGAGAAAAGTTCGTCAAAGAAAATTATCTGAAAACAGAAGCAAATTTTTGGGTTTTTTTTAGCAGCATCATTCAGAAACCAGGAGCGTTGACAAGGTGAAACCACAACGCCGCTCGGGTCGGGTCGGTCACTGACCTGGAAGAGCTCTTTAAACGAGGGGTGGACCATGGGGTTGGGAACAAAAGGCAGAGCATAGAAAGGGAGAAACTCCGTGGTCTGGCTCAGCGCTGCCCCTTTGGTCTCCAGGTAGGTTTTGAAATAAGAAATCCTCTCATCCAGGTCCTCTTTGTCCTGCAAAGAAGGAAAGATGCTGGCTTGGGCTCTCCTGCTGGACACCCAGTCCCCCCGGCCATCCCACCCTCTCTCCGAGGCTCCTCCAGGTCCAGCCACGGTGCTGGCTTCCCCCCCGCCCGGCCTAGCAAGCACGCATCTCCGGTCATTCTAACACCACCCCGAAGGTCCCCCTCGACTGAACTTTGTCAGGAATCTCAGAGAACTGGATAGATAGTTGGATCTGCTGCCCTTTTACTTTGTAATTATCATGTTCTCGTATCTTTAAAATTCTTCATAACCGTCATTTCTACCGGTAGGACAACACTTCATCTGTGGGTTTATCACAATTTACTTGACCGATTCCCCTATTATTAGACATGCGCACTGTTTCTACTGGTCACAGATCATAAACACGTGGCTGCGTCTCCAGCATTCCCTCAGGAGAGGTGGCTACAGGTGAACACGTGGGCCTTTACGGTTTTTTGAAACAGAAGCTTCCATAGCATTCCTCCTTTCCTTTGCAAAGCTAACTAAGGACTGATCTTGCGGGCTTCACTGGTTCCACATGTGATCCAAGACAACTTTGATTTCCTCTGACGCCTCAGTGAGGTCGGAGGACTTGAGCTGCTCAGCCTGGAATCGAACACCCTCCCTGACCACCTGGCTGCACCAGTTACACGCACCCCGTGTATGTGTGCTCTTCTACTCAACATATCTCACTCCGTCTACACTGTGAAGCTCTCTTCTGGCCACCGGGCTTAAAAAAATATATGATGTTTACTGGGGTTTTTTTTAATCTTATATCAAAATTAAAAAGTTAGAAAACAGGAATAAAGTGAAAATCTCCCATGATCTCACCCCCCATGCGCACTGTCTTGAGGAACAGGAATGGCTACCACGACTTACTGTAAAGCTGCTCCCTCCGCCACTGAGCCTTCCTCTGGCCCCCCTGACATTTTAATAAGTCAACACAGGGGCTTAGGGGCAGTAGCTAATGCAAAGAGAAGCCACTAAAGAAGGGCGTGTGGTCAAATGTCAACATGGCCGTGCTCGCTTCTGTCATTTGCTCTGCGCTGGGAGGCTCGGTGGCCGCGGAGGCAGCCGCTCTCAGCCACGCCCTCCGCACTCCTGCAGGAGGACTGCAGAGGCTACGTTCAGCCGCCTGCTCAGACAGACCTTCATGAACAGGCATCTTTCCACGGCTTAAGCTTAAACTTCTCTTCTAATAGACAGTTAATATGTGGTCTCATTAGGTGTCCTCTTAGACATATGTATATTTATGTTAAGTTGCCAAATAGGGAAACTTTATTTTGCTGGGTTTTCAAAAAATTTGAGACATTGAGGAAAACCATGTAGCTTTCAGTACAGAAATTATTAACTCTCCGTATAAACTAGAAAATAAACTGCTGAGAATGAGACAGAAAATCATGCACAGGGCACAGGACGCCTACTCCTTGGAAATACATGTGAAAATGGCCACAAAACTAAATTAATGCCCATTTGCAAAACAAACAGCTAACATTCCCCTTGAACACACCACTCAGACCCACCAAATCACAAAGGGAACCTACAGGTCTCCCTACGGAGTGTTTCAGAAGGTAGATGGCAAAATGGATATGAAGATAGAATTCCAACTTCTGGGCAAGGGAGTCACGATCTCGGATGGAACTGGGCACGTGCTCCTCCCACAAATCGAAGAACACCTTCTGGTCTCCACTGTCAAATGCAGCAACGAGGTCCTTCTGTGGAGAAGACATCAGACTGAACCCCAGTTGTAAGGGATTCCCATTCTCCCAACACCCCAAATTCTCACAAACTACCCAATACCCTGCAGACCCCATACACTCCGTGGTTTCAGGGAAATGAAAACTCAGTCTCCTCCCTGAGATAAGACAGAAAAAGAGAGAGCTAGAAGGCTTCAAGCATCATAGGCTGAGATTCCCGCAAATCAACCCTGGTTGCAATATCAAGTCTCGGCTTTACAAGGAACAGATGAAACATTTAAGTCTCTGAAGTGGAAGGAGCCAGGCACAGGCCCAGGACTTCAGGCCAGAAAACTCACAGGCACATAAATACACGTGGACTTGCTGACCCACAGCATGTGATCGATAAAAACCAGGCCAGACCCAAAGCCCAGTCAGGCCTCAGCAGAACTCACCCAGCACACGGAAGCTTACCGACAGCCCAGCTGAGCTCTGGAGTGGCCGCTCCCACACTGCCCCAGTCAATCCCAGGCCTGGGCAGGGGTGCTGCCATTTGCTCCCTGTTGCTAAAGCATATCCCATCAGGATGGCACTTGGGAAGTGAAGACAGATCCCAACACACCATAAAGTGACTGTCTATGTCCACCAACTACAGAAACAGGGACGCACAGGCTGGAGATGGAGGAAGGAGCACAGGCCTGGCACCCTTCCAGCCTCGGGGCTGTGTGAGTCTGACCACGAAGGGGAGACGGTTTCCCAACCTACCATGTAAAAGCTGAAATAGAGAATTCTGGGGAAAGGAGGTGGCGATTATCATGCCACTGGCCTCATAAGAAGAACGATGACTGACCCACTGCAAATACCTGCTGCATAATTTTGCAGATTCAGGTAGAAGGCAAAATGGACAGAACTTCCTAATGGTCCCAAACCACGTGATTCATATTGTTTTCCTTACCATATCAAATGCCCAAGATACTCAGACCTATGTTTTGTGCTCATTTGCAAAAGCTTTTCTTGGATTGGATTTTCTGTAGAACTTCCAGTTTTCCCCACCCAACACCATTATTCATCATCATTAACTGATCATTGTTTTTTATACTTTTTAAAAATGGCTTTATAGGGGTGCCTGGGTGGCTCAGTGGGTTAAAGCCTCTGCCTTTGGCTCAGGTCATGATCTCAGGGTCCTGGGATCGAGCCCCGCATCGGGCTCTCTGCTCAGCGGGGAGCCTGCTTCCCCCTCTCTGCCTGCCTCTCTGCCTACTTGTGATCTCTCTCTCTCCGTCAAATAAATAAATAAAATCTTTAAAAAAAAATGGCTTTATAGTTTTCCCCCTTTTTTTTAGGTTGTTCAGAAATAAGCTTGTTAATATTATAAAACGGGAATGTACTGCACAGTGTTGCACTGTCCGTTATACTTAAAGACATTCATTAATAAAGAATCTTCGAGGGGTGCCTGGGTGGCTCAGCTGGTTAAGTGTCTGCCTTCAGCTCAGGTCATGATCTCGGGGTCCTGGGATCGAGCCCAGCATCAGGCTCCCAGCTCGGTAGGGAGTCTGCTTCTCCTTCTCCCTCTGCCTCTCCCCTGGCTTGTGCTCTATCTCTCTCTCTCTTACTCGCTCACTCCCTCTCAAATAAAATCTTTAAAAAAAAAAAAAAGGATCTTCAGGGTGTCTGGGTGGCAACCAACTCTTGGTTTCAGCTGGGGTCGTGGTCTTGGAGTCCTGAGATGAGCCTCGCACCAGGCTCCACATTCAGCGTGGAGTCTGCTTGCAGTGTCTTTCTCCCTCTGCCCCTCCCAGCTGCACTCTCTCTCAAATAAATAAATAAATCTTTAAAAAAAAGAATCTTCAACTGTGCTTATTACAGAAATGTTCTCTATGTCATGTGATCAAGAGCAGCTGACGATCACCTTACTCTGGAAGGTCTTGGCTCCTCGGCCTTGGAAACAGCGAAGGACAGCCTGTCCGCAGCCACGGGAGGGGAGGTGCCCAAACAAAGTGCAAACAGTCAGGCACTGCCGCGTCCGGAAGAACCGGGAGGAAGCCCATTACTGACTGGTACAAAGGTGCAAGGGATCTTCCCACGTGCCAGTGCTGCTGGAGTCTGACCCCATTCCAGACTCCCTGCTGCTGAGCTCTAAAGCCAACCCTGCCATCCCTGCGAGCCACTCCGGGGGAGGCGTGCTCCGGGAGAGGGCTGGTGACCAAGAGCTCTTTGTGTGAACGAGTTGCATGCAGACTTGTGAGTATTTTAAGGCTTCGAGTCAAGGTATTTTCTTACATGGCTTGGCAGAGTCCACATGTTCAAATGGGCCACATACGGTTTGTTCTAAATTCTTCCTTTGTAGACCGGGGACCACAAACCTTTCCTGTATCGTTATAATCACATCTAAAATCTATCCTAACTTATGATTCATATCCTGTACTTGGAAATAGTCCCTGTATTTAATACCAACATACAAAGCAGTCCAGTGTTATAACTCAGTATAGTCACAAATATTAATGATCTTCTCTAATATAAACCATGATCCCAGCCAGAATCACCAAGCTCAGAATATTTATACACCATCCACAATAACTTATAAACACAAACATACACACACACGAACACACACTTCTTACAGAACTGTGCTTCGGGAAATTGTCCATTTGTTGAGTGCCACTGACGCCTAAGATGTTTTGCTAAGCTGCTGTTCCAGGTATTTTTGTTTGGAATCGCTATCACGGTGGGCACAGCTACTTACTGGATGAGTGGAAAAAATAATGCTTGTGGCAATTAGAAAGTTTCAAGGTCTTTCAAGTTATAGAAAAATGGACCTGAACACATCTGAGAAATGTGAACCCAAACCACAAGATATCCCTTCACATCCATTAGGATGACTACTATCAAAACAAAACAAAACAAAACAAAACAAAACAAAAACAAAACCAACAAGTGTGGGCGAGGCTGTGGAGAACTTACACTCCCCTGCACACTGTTGATGGCACTGTAAAATGCAATCACTATGAAAAACAATATAAAGGTTCCTCAAAAAATTAAAAATAGAACTACCATATGATCCAGTAATGCACTTCTGGGTACATATCCAAAATAACTGAAAGCAGGATCTCAAAGAGATGTTTGTACCCCTATGTTCACAGCAGCACTATTCACAATAGCCAAGAGCTGGGAAAAACTCAAGTGTCCATGGAAGGACGAATGGATAAACAAAATGTAGTACAGACATAAAATGGAATATCCTTCAGCTTTAAAAAGAAAGGACATTTTGTCACATGCAACAACATGGACAAACCTTGCTCCCTGTCCCCTCCAGCCTCCCTGAACTAGAATGCAAACGCCTGGAGGGGATGAGTTTTGGTTTGGTTCACTGAGTCCCCAGTGCCTAAAATGTATAACCTAAAACTCCACAGGATGGGGATCACATTTGTTTCAGTTCCTAAGCATTGCATGGTTTCTTCTTTTTCCCCTTCCCAACAAATGTACATTTAGGAGGGCACTTGACGGAATGAGCACTGGGTGTTATATGCAACTGATGAATCACTAAACTATACCTAATAATATATTAACTAAATTGAATTTAAATAAAAAATTTAAATAAATATATAAAGTAAACAGAAATGTAGTTATGTGGAAGATACTACGTCACAACCCACTTCTTAGGGAAGGAAGATGACATTACTGGAGTGCCTGGGTGGCTCAGTCAGTTGCATACCCAACTCTTGATTTTGGCTCAGGTCATGGTCTCAGGGTCATGAGACAGTGCCCTGTAGTGGTGGGCTCTGTGGTCAGTGGGGAGTCTGCTTCTCTCCCTCTTCCTCTCCCTCTGCCCCTC
>CM052883.1:166309033-166338512 GCA_028534135.1 Potos flavus | reverse complement strand
TGAGCCGCGATGCACTGCGCGGCCGCCCCCACGGGACACCCACATCACATGGCTGCCCTCTCTCGAGGACTCTGCCCTTACTGCAGACACCCTCCAGACAGCCCTGTCTCCTTCAGATCGCTTAAACGCCACCCCCTCAGAGAGACTTGCCCTGACTGCCCTTTGTACGGGGTCAGCCCCATCGGTGCTTAGTCTTTGGTCCTGTTTTAGTGTTCTCAACAGCACTGACCACTACCTGACTTGCACATCCCTACATTTAAGTACTGCCCCCTGTGGGCATCCCCAGTGCCCAGGCCAGTGCCTGGCACGCTGGAGTTGCTCAAAAATGAATGAAAGTCATTTCAGGTATGAGGAAAATAAAGCAAGGAAGGGGACAGGGCTTGGAGAAGAGGGGTATGGGGTTATTTTAGATAGTGGGGGCAGAGAAGGCCTCCCTGGGAACATTTGGCAGATATGGGGGGGGTACAGGGAGGGACAGGGAGATCACTTCCAGATCTGGGGGGACTTGCAAGGACAGGGGCTGCGGAGTGCTGAGGTCCCGGGGGTGCAGCGAGAGAAGCAAAGCAGACCCTGGAGGCCACGAGGTGCTGGGCCAGGTCCAACAGGCCTTACGTAAGCTAGCGGCTTTCGTGTACTGGGAAGCCCGGAGAGGGGACCGACAGGGGACTGCCACCACCCGAGTGACAAGTTCCTAACAGCGGGGTCTGCTCTGTGGGGGAGAGACTGAGGGGACAGAGCGGTAAGGAGGCCACGGCAAAGCCCAAACTGGTGACAAGGGAAGTCTGGATGAGCAAAAGGAACCTTGGGAAGGGTTCAGCTTCCATGTTAAAGCGAGAGGTGGCAAGACCTGCTGATGTGAAGGGAAAAAGTGAAGGGGGACGCTGGGGCCTAGGCAGATGCCATTTGCTGAGGTGGGGGATTCTGGGGGGGGGTGTCTGAGAGGCCAGGTTGAGTGCCGTCCCAGACATAAGTGTCACAGGCCCACGAGGCATCCGAGCGGGGTGCTGAGAAGATCGGTGCATGTGAGTCCATAGTAAAGTGAAAGGTGATTTTCTTTTTCAGCATTCCTTTGGCTATTCAGGGTCTTTTCTGGTTCCATACAAATTTGAGGATTATTTGTTCCAGCTCTGTGAAAAAAAGTTGGTGGTATTTTGGTAGGGATTGCACTAAATGTATAAATTGCTCTAGGTGGCACAGACATTTTAACAATATTTGTTCTTCCAATCCATGCGCATGGAGCGTTTTTCCATTTCTTCCTCAATTTCTTTCATGAGTGTTCTCTGGTTTTCCAAGTACAAATCCTTTGCCTCTTTGGTTAGGTTTATTCCTAGGTATCCTAGGGTTTTTAATGCAATTGTAAATGGGATCGACTCTTGAATTTCTCTTTCCTCCATCTCAGTGTTAGTGTATAGAAATGCAACTGTTTTCTGTGCATTGATTTTATATCCTGCCACTTTACTGAATTCCTGTATGAGTTCTAGCAATTTTGGAGTGGAGGCTTTTGGGTTTTCCACATAGAGTATCATGTCAACTGCAAAGAGTGAGAGTTTGACTTCTTCTTTGCCGATTTGGATGTCTTTTATTTCTTTTCGTTGTCTGATTGCTGAGGCTAGGACTTCTAGCATTGTTGTTGAACAACAATGGTGATAGTGGACATCTTTGCTGTGTTCCTGACCTTAGGGGAAAAGCTCCCAGTTTTTCCCCATTGAGAATTATATTTGTTAATGTTGAAAAAGAAAACCAAAGCTGGTGGCATCATAATTCCGGACTTCAAGCTCTATTACAAAGCTGTAATCATCAAGACAGTGTGGTACTGGCACAAAAACAGACACACAGATCAATGGAACAGAATAGAGAGCTCAGAAATGGACCCTCTACTCTATGGTCAACTAATCTTCGACAAAGCAGGAAAGAATGTCCAGCGGAAAAAAGACAAATGGTGTTGGGAAAATTGGACAGCCACATGCAGAAGAATGAAACTGGACCATTTCCTTACACCACACACAAAAATAGACTCAAAATGGATGAAAGACGTAAATGTGAAACAGGAATCCATCAAAATCCTTGAGGAAAACAGAGGCGGCAACCTCTGTGACCTCAGCCACAGCAACTTCTTGCTAGACACATCTCCAAAGGCAAGGGAAACAAAGGCAAACATGAACTCTTGGGACTTTGTCAAGATAAAAAGCTTTTGCAAAGCAAAGCAAACAGTCGACAAAACCAAAAGACAACTGACAGAATGGGAGAAGATATTTGCAAATGTCTTATCAGATAAAGAGCTAGTATCCAAAATCTGTAAAGAACCTATCAAACTCAACACCCAAAGAATGAATAATCCAGTGAAGAAATAGGCAGAAGACATGAATTTCTCCAAAGAAGAAATACAAATGGCCAACAGACACATGAAAAAGTGCTCAACATCACTTGGCATCATGGAAATGCAAATCAAAACCACAGTGAGATACCACCTCACACCAGTCAGAATGGCTAAAATTAACAAGTCAGGAAACGACAGGTGTCAGTGAGGATGCGGAGAAAGGGGAACCCTCTCCTACACTGTCGGTGGGAGTGCAAACTGGTGCAGCTGCTCCACAGTATGGAGGTTCCTCAAAAAGTTAAAAATAGAGCCACCGTATGACCCAGCAATTCTATTACTGGGTATTTACTCTAAAGATACAAATGTAGTGATCCGAAGGGGCACATGTACCCAAATGTTTATAGGAGCAATGTCCACGATAGCCAAACTATGGAAAAAGCCCAGATGTCCATTGACAGATGAACAGATAAAGAAGATGTGGTGTATACGCATACACACACACGCACACGCACACACACACAATGGAATATTATGTAGCCATCAAAAAATGAAATCTAGGGGCGCCTGGGTGGCTCAGTGGGTTAAAGCCTCTGCCTTCAGCTCAGGTCATAAGCTCAGGGTCCTGGGATCGAGCCCCGCATCGGGCTCTCTGCTCAGCGGGGGGCCTGCTTCCCTCTCTCTCTCTGTCTACTTGTAATCTCTCTCTGTCAAATAAATAAATAAAATAAAATCAATTAAAAAGATTTTCTTTAAAAAAAAAATGAAATCTTGCCATTTGCAATGACATGGCTGGAACTAGAGGGTATTAGGCTAAGCAAAATAAGTCAATCAGATAAAAGCAATTTTCATATGATCTCACTCATATGTAGAATTTAAGAAACAAAACAGAGGAACATAGGGGAAGGGAGGGAAAAATAAAACAAGACGATATCAGAGTGGGAGACAAACCATAGGACTCTTAATCTCAGGGAACAAACTGAGGGTCGCTGGAGGGGAAGGAGATGGGGGGGTAACTGGGTGATGGACACTAAGGAAGGCACGCGATGTAATGAGCACTGGGGATTATATAAGACTGATGAACTCTACCTCTGGAACTGATAATACATTATATGTTAATCAAATGAATTTAAATTAAGAAAAAAAAAAAGGAAAGGCAGGAGCTGGTGGTAGGCATTTGGAAATTGTAGCATCAAGATGCCATTTCAGGAGACAAGGATCCCAAGCAGATGGGACTCCTAAGGAGAAGGCGAAGCAGAGCAGAGCTCAGGCCTGCGCCTGAACCCTGGAGCACGCGGGGACCAAGGGCTCAGGGAGAGGAGAAGCAGCCAGCAAGAGATGAAGCAAGAGCAGGGACTTGTCGGCGGGACACAAGCAGGAGACGGTGGCACCTGGAAGCCACGGAAGGTGTTCCCACATCAACTGTGACTACACATGGTGGAGTAACATGGGGCAGAAGACTTAAGCCCGGGATTTGGCAACATGGAGTTTGACAGTGACGTGGACAAGAGCAGTGACGAGTGGCGCCTGACTGGAAAGGGTTAAAGAGAGGAAGAGAAGTAACAAAGGAGGGACAGGGTGATCTGTGATCTGTCACAAAAAGGAGAGGAGAGAACGAGTGGGGGCTAGAAAGATATGGGAGGTCTTCTAAGGAGGAAGACATTATAAAAAGCAGGTCTGTAAGTTGATGGGAAGGACCCCGTTAGAGAAGCACGAATTGAGGCAGAAGAGAGACGGTTAAGGAAGCAAGGTCCCTGCCGCACCCAGTGTCCAACTGGACGGCCGGGCCCTAGATAGGGCGGGGACAGTCCATCCCCTGACACGGAGGGAGGGCAGAGGAGATGGGTACTGACCAAAGAAATGGACGGATTCAGCGATGAGTAAAATAAGAAACAAGGTCATCAGCTGGCAGTAAGAGGCGTGTTGACAGCTGGAAAAGAGAAGGTGAGAACCAAGCAGACTACCGACCCACAGCAGGATTTCCAATATCGAGAGTCTGCTTAAGACACATGGACTCGAACGCAAAATGGAACCGGTCTGCACAATTCTGCAGTTTCTCCAGCCGCTTCCAGCTGCAGGAGTTAGGTTAGCCCAGGTGAGGTTTTACCAGAAGACAGGGAAAAGAGAAAACAAGTGTAACAGTGACGGAGCAGTAGGGCTGGAGGAAGGGAGGTGCCTGGGTGGTGGCAGGGCAGTGAACAAGCAACAGGGTCAAACACCTGCTGAAGGGGGCGTGGCGCCTAAGATCTGCTTTGGAGGCACATTCCTGGAGCTTGAAAGATACAAAGTGTGATCAGAGCAGAATGGGTGCTTGACTTTGGAGGTGATGGAGTAATAAAACGTTCATGACCATGGGAGTGGTGGATAAAGAGAATGGACAAAAGAGATGCCTGAAAGATGAAGAAATCAGAGCGAGCAGCCAGGAGGGTGAACTCTCCAGTAGAGGAGGCGTAGACAGAGAGCCAGGCGCTACAGCCTTCCCGGGGTAACACCTGTGGCCCCGCTAGGTGACGGCCTCAGGGAGGGGCGGTGAGTGGTAAAGGCCCGGGTGTGCACGTCAAAGGAGCTGGGGGTTCTGAAGCAGGGAGGCAGTGGTCTGGAAGTAGCGGGGAGGACAGGACGCCTATCCTTCCTGGCACTTGCAGATCTGCCGGACTCATAGGAGGAGAAAGACCACCCACTGTTGGGGACTAGCATCGCTGCAGCCCTTCTCTGGACACGCCGCCGCTGCCCCTCTCCCCCTTCCCCACATCAGGCCCACCGTGGTAAACCCTGCACATTCCCCGGTACCACATGCTCTTTCACGACCCCAGACCTTCTGTTTGATGTTCTCGCCCCACCACGAACTTGACTCATCCTGCTAACTGAACCCGGGACCGACCTCCTTCAGGTCTCCCATGAACCCCCTCCCCTTCCTTCTCTATCGAGGCAATTCTCTCTTCTCTGGGGGTACCTCTGAACTCTACATTTTCTTCTACTGCTACACTCATTACCCTGTTTACAAAGGCAGTGAAGTGGATTTAAATGTGATCCCTCCAGGGGCACCTGGGTGGCTCAGTTGGTTAAGCATCCAAGTCTTGATTTCAGCTCGGATCACAATCTCAGGGTCGTGAAAAAGAGCCCTGTGTCGGGCTCCAAGCTGGGTGTGGAACCTGCTTAAGAGTCTGTCTCTCCCTCTCCCTCTGCTCCTCCCCCCCACCATCACTCATGCACTCTCTCTCTCTCAAATAAATATAAATAAATAAATAAATCTGATCCCTCCAGAACCTAACAGAGCCTGGTGGGCACAACAGACACCCAAGATATTTACAAATAAATGAAGTCCAAGCAGAGAGAACAGCATTTTTTTGAAGGTCCTAGACCAAGAGAACTTTGTTGTTTTTGAGAACTCCAACTCCTTCCTACCTCAGGGCCTTCGCACATACTCTTCTCTCTGCCTGCAACATTTTCCTCCTCTTTCTTCACCTGGCTAACCCCTGTGCTTAATAAACATCACTTCCTTGGAGAAGTTCTTCAAGACTGTCATTTGAATAAGAGTCTACTATGATGGTCTCTCAGTGAATGTGAGCCACCACTGGGCAGTCTATTACTCTGACATTCTTAGAATTCTCTCTAAACCTTTATACTGTAAAAGTTCATTTATTAAGAATTTATTGTATGCCAGGCAACGTGCAAAATGCTTCACATCTAGTTTTCACGATACACCTGAGAGATGAATATGATTTACATTCTTTTACAGATGAGGCATCTCAGAAGCCTGAGATGCTCCCAAGAATCCAGGCAGTAAGTGACAAAAGTCAAAATTTAAATCCAGACCGACCTCAACCACTACACAGCATTATGCCAAATGCTGGGACCACCTTAATCAGAATCAGCTGGGGTGCTTGTGCAACTGAAATACCTAGAACCACCCTGATCTTACTGAACACGATGGCAGGCACGATGCCCAGAAATTGCTTTAAACAAGCTCTCCGCATGACTTTTACGCACGCTCAAGTTTGAGAACCACTGCTCTACTTTATGCAAAAACTAGGGAAAACTTCTTCAGCCACTCTTGGGGGTTGCAGTGTGGCTGCTTCTTATTTCCTATATAAAGGGCTTTCGGACCTACAAGCTGGCTGAGTAAGGGGAAGGCTATGGGATTTGTCTGTAAGACGGATTTGCACGGCTAGCCTCCTAGTTTTGCTTAGATTGGATGAAGTCTGGGGAGGTTAGCTGATGCAGATAATGGAGGGGCTCGATCTAAAAGCCCCAGGCTACCCGCTCACGCCGTCATTACCCAGCTGGACGGCTTGCGCCCCCTCCCACGGAGGCACAGATGAGGGACTACTTGTGGGAAGCAGCTGGGCCTGTCCTCGGTTTGTCCAGGAGGCCGCCTCGGCCCACGCCAGAGCAAGCGCCCAGGGCGGCGGACCAGAAGTGGGGGCGTTCGGCAGCGGCTGCCAAACTGGCTTTCCTCCGGGGCGAGGGCTCCGCAGATCTTCGGCCCTCGGGCCCCACCACCGCTCCTTCCCCGCCCAGAGGCTGCGGGTGCCGGGGCAGCCGGGGCAGCCGGGCCGCGTCGGGGTACACGCTTACCTGCTGCACGACCGCGGGAAGCCTCCCCTAACCCGCTCGGCCGCCACTTCTCCAGCTGTCGCCCCGGCAACGGCCGCCGCCAGCCTAGCGTCACGTGGGGGCGGCGCAGCCAATCATGGGACGCGCCGGCGCGGAGCATCCTGGGAGGAAAGGCGGGCTCCTTCGGAGGCGGGGCTGGGAGGCTTCCGGGCAGCGGAAATAAAGCAAGGCTTTGCTGTGCGGTGGGTCCTGCGGGTTACCTCCTGCGAGGAGGCTTCCCGGCCTTCCTTTTCACGGCTTCCCATTCGTTCATTCCACAGACATTGTGCCCGGCTCTGGGGATGAGCCGACCGAGCTCAACACCTAACCTCTAGGAGCTCGTCCTATCCCAGGGAAAACAAAAGCGGCGAGAGATTACAGTACAGAGTGGTGGTCGTAGGAAAACAACGTAGGCGTTGTTATTCCCGCTTTACAGAAGCGATCCTGAGCGATCTTAGAACCAAAAAAGGCCCCCAGAATCTGCCTAAAAGTTTCAGCCTTCCACCCCACTGCAGCGGTTTCCTGGCATTTTAGAGAAATTTTTTTATTTTTCCCCGCACGTGAAGTTTTGGTTTTCAAATAAATCAGGACCACAGATCTCCCTCTCCTTGCACGTGGTGCTTTGGAGCTCAAATTAAACAGCACTGAAAGAGCACCTGCCAGTCCCCAAATCAGCTGGAGATGGGGGAGCTGGCTAGAGGCAATACCTTCCTTCCAGGCATTGAGGCTCTGTAGTGGGAGTCTCTGTGTTTCCACTTCATGCTTCCAAAAAGGAGACCAAGGCCAGAGTCGGGGAAGAGAACATGGAGAAAGTAGGTGAGCTTTACTTTGAAGAAGCCCTAAGATGGTCTGTGACCATCATCTCCTCGGCCCGCAGCCCTGCCTTTTCTCTTCTGAGACTTGAGATTATCTTCAAAGAAAAGCTGCATTTATCAGGGAGTGAAATCCTGCCTTTGGGATATGTATTGAAAATAAATCTCCTTGTTCCCAATAATAAGTTAACGTTTGTCAATTCACTGTGTGCCAAGGGTTGCCAGACAAAATAGAACACTTAAATTTGAACTTCAGATAAGTTTTTGGTAATAAGTATATCACAAATATTGCCTTATTTTATTGTCCTGTATTTTTATTGGCTGAGTATGGCAACCTGTGTGTGCCCAGCATTGTGCTAAGTGATTACGTAGATTATATAATTCCCATCACATCGATAAGACGGATATTATTTTCAGCATTTTATAGATTAACAATGTACTTTACCTGAGGTAATGTGCATGTTGATGTCTGATCTGGGGTGCTCTCTCTATTGCTACAACCTGCATAAAATCAATCTCTTTACTTGTCCAAGTTTGGTCTTTGACAAGATAAATAACATGAGGTACAGAGAAGTTAAGAACTCAGAGTTCACACAGCTGGGGAGTGGTGGTGGCACCAGGATTGAATCTAGGTCCTTCTGCCTCTGAACCCTGGGCTCTTAGCTGCAATAAAAACCACTCCTGGGGCACCTGGGGGGAGAGGTCGATTAAGTGTCTGCCTTTGGCTCAAGTCATGATCCCAGGGTCATGAGATTGAGCCCCATGTCGCGCTCTGCGCTCAGCACAGTGTCTGCTTGAGATTCTCTATCCTCTCCCTCTGTCCTTCCCACTCATTCTCTCTCTTTCAAAAACAAAACAAAACAAAACAAAACACCACTCCTGCTTTGCTTTGCCTTCTGAGTGCATTTGCCTGACTGCCAGGATTATGGTCATTGTGGTGGCTGTTGTCTTTGTTTGCCCATCACCTCTCTCCCTCCTGGTAACAGACCTGACCACAGGGATGGGCACACAGCCCTGAATGGACTAATCTTACCCTGTGCCTCTGGCCACAGTGATTGGCCCGGGATGAGCATGTGATTCAAGCTGAGCCAATGAGAGTCTTACCTTGGAATTTTTCTGTGGAAGTATGTTAGGATCATTGTAAAACTGAGACTCCAGGACAGGTTTGTAACCATGTCCTTTATCACATAAAAAAGCCTGAGAAAATGAAGCTATCACCCACAGAGATACAAAGAGAGCAATGTTGGGAACATCAAATCCATGGGCCCAGGCTCTGAGATCCCTGGAGCTGCTCTCATTCCCGTGGCTGCTCTGTCCTTTGTGTAAGCCACACCCCCCTCCTCAGCACCCCTCCAATTAACCATCTTTTTTTTTTTTAATTGATTCAAGTTGGGTTTCTGTCACTTGCAACCCAAAGAATCCTATTGCAGACATAATTTCTATATATGTCATACCAACTAAAAGTGGCTTCAACAAAAGGGTTTATTATTAGTTAAAAATGTTACATTGATTTTTCTTATAATAAGTCCAGAGGTAGCTTCTTACCAGTATCTCAAGTTGTCAAAGACCTAGGTTGGTTTCGGACTTGTAACATCTTTGTGATTGTGGATGATACTGGAACAAGTAGCTATAACTTGATAAAATTAGTAAATAAACTATCTTTTAGTTATAGTTTAAGAATTCCTCCAAGTCTTTGAACATATGAGTGATACAAGCCTTAAATTGGGAAAAAATCTCTAAATCAAACTCAGTATGTTTAACCCATTTGATATGTCCTGGTGTAGGTACAAAGAATACTTTTGTCACCAAGGCAAACTGCTTCCGTCCGAAGCTTCATCTGGGCTCCGCTCTCTACACTCACAAGCTCCCAGCAGTTTACTGAACCAACGGCCTTGGCCCTCCCAGTTCTTAGGCTGACCAAAGCACCCCGTTGGTTTTTGCTTGACAACTCCTGTTTTTCCAAGGTCCCGCTGGACCCAAAACAACTTTCTAAAATGTTTAAGTATGAAATTTTTAAACATTTGAAAAAGTAACTCATTTAATAAATCCCTATAAACCCATCACTCAGATTCGAGGATTTTCAAAATCTTGCTGCTGGGAAAAATTCAACCCCAAATTCAATTCTTGGAATATGCACAGTACTTCCGGGGATCTACCCAAGCTTTACCTGGAAATAAAGGGACTGGCCGAGTCCTGCATTCAAGGACAAATCTGAATCTTAGGCAGTCGACAGCCCTCTATGGGCCTCAGACTTCGAGTACCTTAGGGGTGGGAGGCCATGCATCTCTGTGGCATGCTTTTTAGTTCTTTTTTTTTTTTTCAGTTTTAAACATTTTAATTTTTTATTGATTTATAATTGACATAGTGATTCAATATTTTTAAACATTAGAAAATGCTCACCACAATAGGTCTAGTTACCATCTGTCCTCATACAAAGTTGCTACAATATTTTTTAAAAATTTGTTTAAAGTAATCTCTACGCCCAGCGTAGGGCCGGAACTCATGACCCTGAGATCAAGGGTCGCATGCTCTACTCACTGAGCCAACTAGGCGCCTCAAAGTTACTACAGTATTACCGACTATATTCTCTATTCTGTACATGACATCCCTCTTACTTACTTATTTTGTAACCGGAAGTTTGTACCTCTTAATCCCCGTCACCTCTTTGGCCCATCCCCCCACCTCCCTCCCCTCTGGTCACCACCAATTTGTTCTCTGTATCTATGAGTCCGTTTCTGTTTTGTTCTGTTTCTTCATTTGTTTTGTTTTTTAGACTCCACCTATAAGTGAAATCATACAGTATTTGTCTTTCTCTGTGTGACTTATTTTATTTTGCATAATACCCCCCAAGGTCCATTCATGTTGTCACAAATGGCAAGATCTCATTCTTTTTTATGGCTGAGTAATATTCCATTGTATATATACATACACACACACACCACCTCTTTATCCTTTCATCTGTCGATGAAAATTTAGGTTGCTTCTTTATCTTGGCTATTGTAAATAATGCTGTGATAAACATAGGGTTACATATATAATTTCAAATCAGTGTTTTCATTTTCTTCAGATAAATACCCAGAAGTAGAATTGCTGGGTCATATAATAGTTCTATTTTCAATTTTTCGAGGAACCTCCAACATACAGTTTTCCAAGGTGGCTGCACTAACTTACATTCCCAGCAACAGTGTGCTTGGGTTCCCTTTCCTCCCTGCCAACACTTGTTTTTTCTTGTCTTTTTGCTGAGCGCAGAGCTCGATGCAGGCTTGGTTTTACCACCTTGAGATCATGACCTGAGCCGAAATCAAGAGTCGGATACTTAACCAACTGAGCCACCTGGGCACCCCTCTGCCCATTTTTTTTAATAGGGCTGTTTGCTTTCTTATTATTGAGTTGTAAGAGTTCTATATATATTTTGGATAGCCACCCCTTGTCAAAGTTTGTAAGTATCTTCTCCCATTCCGTAGGTTGCCTTTTTGTTTTGTTAATGGTTTCCTTTGCTGTGCAGAAGCTTTTTAGGTTGACATAGTCCCGTCTGATTATTTTTGCTTGTGTTGCCCTGGCCTGGGGAAGCTGATCCAAAAATGACACACCTTTCAAATGAAGTCATCCTTGCAGCTGTAGTAGGCAGCCACTTGGCCACTGTCTCTGCGGAGGGGCAAAGAGCCGAGACCACACACAAAGAACAGTGTGAAAACCTCGCAAAAAATGGGTTGGACGAGAGGGCGCAACCCTTAAGGCTGGGACCCACTCAGACAAAGGTGGCGGCCAGCTGCACTGAGCGGATCTCGAAGCTTCTACAGGGAGAGTTCGGACCAAGGGCATGTCTCTGAGCAAGCACAGGGCCTGGCTGTAATCAGCAGGTCGGAAGAGGAACACACTGAAATGCCAGGCACAAATCAAAAGAGGGACTGCTGCAAGATGCTGCCTAGACACACACACACACACACACACACACACACACACACACACACGACGTCCTTCTAGGAAAGCTGGATTTGGTCACTGTCCAAATCTCATGATGCGTGGGGGATTCAGATGCATCTGACTTCCTAGCTCAGAGTCCACGCAGAGGTGGAGGGACTGGATTTTGGGCTCCCAAGGGCTGCTTGATTTCGTGGAAAGAGAGCATACCCGGCTGGGAATACCCATCCCCCAAGGGCGCTATCATTGAGCAGGAAAGCAGGGGAGGCTCGAAAGTGGGGGAGGCCAGGGTCTTGGAGTCCCTCTTGGCCTCGGATGCCATCCCTCCTTGCCCTATCCCGGAGACGGGAGTCACATCACAGCCCCCAGTTGTTCTGTGGCCTGGATAAAGTTGGCAAAAAAGATCCAGGCCTTAAAATGGACTTCCAGAACGGCATATCTGGAACTAAAAATTTTTTTTTTTTTTTTTTTTTTTTTTTTGAGTAGGTTCTGTACCCAACATGGGGCTTGAACTCACAATCCCAAGATCAAAAGTCAGGTGCTCTACCACC
The DNA here is from genome assembly GCA_028534135.1 of Potos flavus. Lineage (NCBI taxonomy): Eukaryota > Metazoa > Chordata > Mammalia > Carnivora > Procyonidae > Potos > Potos flavus. The sequence goes on along the minus strand of CM052883.1, from coordinate 166,326,318 downwards.
TGAGCCAGCCAGATGCCCTATGGAACCAAGATCTTTCCAAAGCAACTATACCTCTGCAAGAGACTGGTGGGACTCTAGGTTTTTAGCAAGCAATATTGCTAGCTTCTAAGCAGGCTTAAAAATACCCGTTGTGTGGCATGTGATGTGAGCCCAGAGGAGCGAAGGCTAAAGTGGCCACATTTGAGTGGTTTCCTGGCGGGAGGACACATTTCGAGGACCAGCGAGACAAGGCACACCCAGAATGTCTTTAGGGATGTGGCTGTCCCTGGCTTGTGGATGGGATGCTGCAGAAGGAGTTCCTGTGAGCCACTAAGCAGGTCCTGGCCTCACGTTGTCTTAGCCTAAGCACGAGGGCTCCCCCTCTAACCAGCTTTACCCTGTGATTGTTGCTCTCCCGGTGAGACCTGGGGCAGACTAGAAAGGAGTATGAGACCGCCATAACTGGGTCAGTAAATAAAGAGTTGATTCATCTTAATAAAAAAAAGAATTCCTGATGATGGAAAGTGCACACAGTGACATTAAATCTCCCTCTTCCCCTTGTTCTCATCATTAGTGAGTGTCCATGAGGCCAAGGGCGGGATGTAGAACTTCTTTCTGGCCCCAGAATGAAGGCTTTCACTAACAGACCCATGAAGCCAAAAGTGAAGCTAAGCGTGGCGAGGGGAGACTCTGGAAGGACTGGCCACTCGCTTTCCAAGTGTGGTCCCCAGGATGGCCTCAGCAGCGTCCCCTGGGAACTTGTCAGAAATGCACATTCTCAGGCCCCACCCAGACCTGCTGAATCGGCTGCGGCAGGCCGGCGCGGGGCCCTGCCATGCCAGGGACTGGGGTGGGCTCCCCAGGGATGCCAGTGGGGAGCGCAGGGGCTGGGAAGAGCGCGCAAGCCTTCCCCCCCCCCCCACCCCGCGCAGTGCCCGGGCCCCCCTCCCACCCTCAGGAAGGATGGGGTCAGCCCGGAGCTCCTGGGCGGAGCGGTAAGGGAGCAGCCGTCCCACCCCGACCTGGGCCAGGCCGGGCGGAAAGCTGCCAGGCCACAGGCGGCCCCCGCCCCGCCACCCCACCCTCGGGCGGTCACTTCCAGGAACCGGAGTCCGGCTGTGCCAGCGCGGCGGCGGTCAGAGCCCGCAGAGGTTCCCAGAAATGGCGCTGCCCGGGCATCGCTGCCTTCCTCCCATCAGTGGTCCGGGCCACCCTCCCAACGCCGCCCCGGGCCCCCAGCTCCTGGCCAAGCCTGGAACTGTCCCGGCCCAGCGCCAGGCCGACCTCGGTGCCAGCTCCCCGGTCACTGCCAGCTCTCTCCCTCTCCCTCCTGCCTCAACTCCCTACAGAGTCCCACCGGACTCCTTCAAGTCCAGTGACAGGAACCCCTTCCAAAACAGCTGAGGGAAGGGGCGCCTGGCTGACTCAGTCGGTAGAGCATGCGACTCTTGGGGTCCTGAGTTTGAGCCCCAGGTTGGGTATTGAGCTAACTTAAAAATAAATAAATAAATAAGCAAAATATTAAAACCAACAGCTCAAGCCAAAGGGCCTTTGTTGGCTCCCATCACAGGTACATCAAGGGAGGAGCTGGCATGGCTGGGAGCTGGAAGGGGGATCCCCGCAAGGAATCCCTTGAGCTCTGCCCTTGTCCCCCTGCTCCGGGCTCTGCCTTCCGCTCTGTGTGTGAACGACTGGAAGCCAGTTCTTTCTGGGGCTAGGCCTGAAATGGGCAGCCTGCGTAGAGCTAAACCCCGGGAGGAGGGCTCTCCCTGGAGTCTGCAGGCCCTGAGCGTCTGCTTCCAGTCCTCCCAGGGTGGCTCACGCTGCCCGGGGCTCTCTAAAATTCCCCTGTGTGCATAGGGTCAAGGCTCCTTGTTTGCTGACCATGCTCGCGCTGGTCACTTTACTTGCAAGGACAGTCTGGGCTCACACAAGCTCCCTGGGAGGCAGTGGCTCAATCCCAGGCCTCCGGGCCTGCCCACGAGGGGGAACTCTCAGGCAAGGACGAGGGGTGAGGGGCACAGACACAAGCCCCAGTTTCCGGCTCTGAGACCCCCTCCTTCCTTTTACTGCAAGTCAGGGGAGTGGCCTGGTTCTCTGACTCCAGGCCTGGACCAGGTCCCAGGAGGGCCCGCCGAGTGCCTGGGGGTAGGGGGGTGTGGGGAAATCAGAGTAGGCAGAGTAGGCAGAGAATTGGGGTATCGTGCAGCGAAGCTGCATCTTGTCTGGGCTCAGAATTTTCTGGCAAATAGAGCTAAGTCACCCCTTCCCCTGAGTATTGGCAGCCCCCAGGGGCTGAGAAGCTGCCCAGGAGCAGTGATATGAATCTAGTCCATCCCTTGGGCTCCGGCAGCTATGGCTCCCCGAGGGCCCAGGGCAGAGCTGACAGAGGTGGCTCCGGGAAGCTGACCCCGGAACATGGGGTGCAAACAGAAGGGGCAGCATCATCAAATACCGCAACAGCCTGGGGCCCGGATAGCCGCTCCCTGGGCCCCTCAGCATCCCAGCCGTCGAGACTGAACACGTCAAGACTGTGCTGTCCACTTCACAGGTGACACTCGGCAGCTGCCTTCCAGTTCCACCAGCTGCAGGGCACAGCAGGGCCCCGGTCCGAGAGGCTTGTGACAGCAGAGTCCCAGAGTCTTGGAGCCAGAGCTCTCTGGGACTGCTGAGTGGGGGCTCTGGAGTCAACGGAACCACATGAAAAACACGGGGAGAGTGAGGGAAGTCCATGGGAGGGGGACTTCCTGCTGTCAAGGGACACTTCAGGCCACCCCCTCTGAACCCCCGGGTGGGCTGGGGAAGCAGCTACTTCCTCACCCTGGGCCTGTTGGCTGGTGGCAGGGAGGGGGGGATGCTCTGAATTTGGAGGTTTTGCGGCCAGACTGTGAATGGTGACCCCCGCCCAACCACAGCCAGGCTGGAAAGACGACACGGTCCCACTTGTATGGAGATGAAGGAAATTTCTTTCTCCAGATTTTCGGGTAGGCTGAGCAATGGACTCATTTGGAAGAAATACTTGGAAAAGTCCTTCGGGGTGCCCATCGGGTGAGGAGCACACAGGAGCCCCGGGTCTCAGTAGTCTGCCTTCCCAGGAATCTGGGTGCTGGCCCCAGGGCCTTTGCCTCTGAGCATGGAGGTGGGTGTGGGCTGAGCTGTTCAAGGGGGGCCTGCGGCTGAGCTCAAGTGCCCTGGCAGAGAAGGGGACTTGGAGTTGGGCAGGAAGGGAGCCAGCAGGGTGGGGTGCCACTCTGGGAAAGGACGATGGCGCTGGCTCCAACAGCAGGGCATCTGGGGGCCAGAAACAGCTAACGGAGGCAAATGGAGGCAGGTTGTTTATGGTGGAATGAGCAATACTGTGCCCCATGACTCTTCTCCGCTTTTCCGCGATAAAAGCAAGCATCTTGAGCTGGCCATGTGCTGCTAGAGGTTTCAACTACAGCCAACGGGAGGAGAGAGGAAACGGCGCGTCCGGCATCCGGGATGCGTCAGTCAGGAGAAAGTTGTATCTTCTTTGTTTCCTCCTTCTTGATGGCGGGAATGCGGAAGGATTGTTTGAGGCACAGGTGACCCTGGGAAGGACTCCGTACATCGGGGCTGTGTTAGTGTGGTGGGGCCAGCGTGACAAATGAGCACAGACCGGGCAGCGGAAAACAGCAGGATCATGTTCTCTCTCTCAGAAGTGTGTTCTCACAGTCCAGGAAGCCAGCGGTCTGAAATCGAGGGGTCGGCAGGGTTGGTTCCTTCTGGAAACTGTTCCCTAGCTTCCGGTGGTTGTCGGCCATCCTTGGCATCACTCGGCTTCTAGAAGCGCCCCTCACTGCGTGTCTGCCTCCGTCATCACGTGGTCTTCCCTCTGCATCTGCATCTCTGTCTGTGTGCCCTCTTCTCTTAGGGACGCCATCGGGTTGAAGGCGTCCCCCTGCTGCACTCGGACCTCATCTTAAGTCGTGACCTCCGCAAGGATCCTATTTCCAGAGAAGGTTACATTCTGAGCTTCTGGGGGGAACTGAGTTTTGTGGGGGACACGATTCAGCCCAGTACACAGCACGACAAGAGAGGAGGAAGAGGGGGGCCCTGTGTGTGTGCCCCTGGCCAGCCCTGCGCGGCCCAGCTACAGACGTGAAGAGGGAATATAGCCTCTCTCCTGCTGAAGCTGCTGGCACCTCGATTGTTTGGAGATCTATGGTCACGTCTAACCTAGCCCCTCAGGACCCCTTGTGCCACCCGCACATTTCTCTGTGGGGGGTTCACGAGTGGGGCACTTGAAGGGAAGCTGAGCTCTCTTTAGGGTTGGGGACGGGTGGGGGGGACACCCAGAGGGCCTGCTTGCCAGAGTCTGAGGAGAAGGAGCCGCTGACACACACACACACACACACACACCCTGCCCCCCGGGCCGGCCTCTCTGCCCAGCAGCACTTCGGAGCTCAGCGCTCTGGTGTGGGCCGCCGGGAAGGAGCCGAGCAGCCAGGGGGTGGGCCCAAGGGGTGGTGTCCGGGGAGGGGTTGTCCTGGGAGCTGGGAGCACCAGGAGGCTGGTGCTGCTCAAGGACCCAGCTGCCCTGGAGGTGGGGGAGCTCTGGGCTCTCTTGGCTCTGTCTCTGCAGCTCTGTCTCTGCTGTGCCACGCCCCCCCTCCCCCGCCCCAGTCCACATGGCCCCACACTGTTCTTTGACCTCCTCCATGCCTGGCGCTGGGCAGACAGAGATTCCAGGCCCCTGTCCTCAGCCCAGGCTCTCAGGGGGCCCAGGGGGCCGCAGCATGTGCCCTGCCCATCCAGTCGCACAGACCCGCTTACCCGGAGCTGAGCGGGCCCGCACAGCCTCTCCTCTGCGCTCGGCCTAGATCAGGGCCCAGAGCACTGTCCCGGGGCAGCTCTGCATCCGAGCTGGAAGGGTGAAGCTGGCAGTCGGACCCTGCCTGTCATGTCTGTCATGTCTGTATTGACCCAAGGCCAAGGCGAACCTAGAGGGGGTCCAGCAAAGACCCACAGATCCCTGTTTCTCTGGTGGCTGCAGGGCTAGGCTCGGGGCAGCCCCTTTGGCGGCGCTTAGCAGGGGGCGGAGGGTGAGAGTGGCCCAGCTGACTGCTGGAACCCAGGCTCGCTTCGACGTGATCTGGACCTGGGCTTCCACGTGCAGTGGGACTGGGCAATCACTGCTCCGTCCTGTGCCTCCGTTTCCCCCTTCAGCCTGCCTGTGAAGATCCCTCCCTGGAGGAACAACCACAAGGCTGGGAAATAAGCATTTTTGCTTCCGAGAGCAGCTGGGGAGAGAGGTGCAGAGGCAGCTCCTTCTCAGCCTTCTTCCTGGAGCTGGCCCAGAAGTGCCAAGGCAGTGCTGGGGCCTGGAGGGTGGCCCTCCCTCTGGGAAGGAGGGGGTGCTGGCCGGCCCACCACTGAATCCAGGGGCACTCCTGGGTGGGGGAGCACTATGACAGCCCGGCCCTGAAGTGTGCCTTGGTCTGGATCCCAAAGCCCCGCAAGTCTAAGCTGTCCAGGTCTTTGGAAGGCCAGGTCTCAGGCCAGGCCAGCTGTGGCTACACAGCTTCCTAAGCAGGCCTCTTGCCATGTCCAGTCATAGCACCAAACCCAGGACACGGGTCTGGGGAAGGAGCCAAGACAGGGACAGATTTCCCTCCTTGCCCCAACCCTCCACCCCACCCCACCATCTTGGCCCCAAGAGCCCTCAGGACTCTGGTCTGTCCTCACATTTTCTAGAACCATCTGTATCATGGAAATGTGCGGGTACCTGTCTGGAGGAAAGTAACAGGGGTTGTAGACAGCGAATGTTCTTTACTTGCACTTGGAAGGCTGGCTGGCTCTGGATCCTCTAATTGGGGGCTCCCAGGGCCAGGGGCGCAGTGGAGCCCAAGCTCTGGGAGGGCCCCTCGCCTGGGAGGCCGCTTGGCGCCCAGCCCTCCACAGCCCCCACTCACTCACTCCGGGAATCTGGGAGGGCTGCAGGCGCCAGCCAGAAGAGCCCATTCATTTTCTCTGCCTGCTCAGCCCTCACATGTCCTTATAGGGTAGAGGCTGCCGACCATGCAGGCCGCGGAGGCCAGGCTGCTGGGGGGAACAGACAGGGAGGCCTCCAAGGGGCTCCCCGCTGAGGAGGCCCGGCAGCCCAGGGTGGTGAGTCTCCACCTTCCCAAACTCCTTCTTGACTCACGTGTTTTGTAATATCCTCCTTTGTGCCCTAAAATGAAATTTCCAGATAATATAATCTACTTACCCCGTGATTTTAAAATAATCATTGTAATGCCCTAACTGTAATAATAAGAAGAAATCAAAGGAAAGCCATTTATAAAAAAATAAATCTGTTTCCATACGTAAGCACTTGGGCGGGCTACACCGGGAGACACTGAAAGAAGTCAGATGCTCGTGGCCTGAAGGTGGCCACTGCCACGCGAGGGGCCCACGTGTGCAACCTGGTATCACCGCTGGGGTGGCCGTCTTTGATGTGGGTTTGCAAGATGAAGGAGAGCTATTCTTTACCAAGAACGGGAATGGCTCTGGGTAAAGTTCCGCGCTGGACCAAGGCCACTCTTATCCCCACCACTCACGGCAGGCTCCCACCAGGAATGCCTCTTGGGTTCCCTAATCACTGTGGAAACCAAAAATACCCCTCCCTGAGCTGTGACATGCCTCCCTCCTCGGGGCAATGGGGCCCCTACTCCGAAACCCACTGCTCTAGGCCATGGGAGTGGACGGCACAGGAATGTGACTCGACCAAGTCCGGCCCCAGGAGCTCGGATCTGGTGTGGGAAGAACACAGCTTCTCTTGAAGTACTCTTCTGGTATCAAAGGCCCCAAGTTCAACCCCAAGTGGCTTGCTTTTGCTTACGCACAAGAAGAGAAGTTGTTACTCATGGAGCGTCAAAGTCTGGAGGGAGAGGCACGGCTGGATTCAGGGATCACCCAGTGCCCCCTGGAGCCGCCTCTTTGCTCGGCTTTCTCTGGGTGGGCGCCGTATTCAGGCCACATCAGAAGCAGAGGAGACAGTGGTGGCCCATTCTGGAGCAGAGCTGGCTGGGATTGGCCGGGACTGGCCGGACGCGAGTCCTGGCTTCTTCCCTGACCCAGTCGCCGTGGCCTGTGGACGAAGGGTGCTGACTCTGCATCTGGGCTGAGCCCTAGCCTCGAGGAGAAATGAAGATACAGACATCCGTTACCAGAAGGAAGGCAAAGGGCGGCTGGCTGCACGGCTTCCAGAAGTTCTCTAGAGGATGGGCAGTAAATGAGGGAAAGCGCTTCTCCGCTCTTCTCTAATGTGGTATCGAGGTATGAGCTAAACTGGGTCATTTACAGATGGGATTTCCACAGTTTGGTTTGGGCCCCCCGCCTTCCTCTCCAATGTAGGGCTTTTCCATACTCCTCAGTAGTATCAGCTCGACCACCAGAGCAGGACTCTTGAAGCAGAGGCTTGAGACTGTGAAGGGACCAAGCACAGGTGACATGTCCCCCCTTTGGGCCCGGATTAGACCTTTACAGACTCCAAGCACTAGCAAGATTATGGCGCTTCCACTCACCCCCTTCCTTGACCCCGTTAGAAATAAAAACAATTCCAAGCCACAAAATATTAATTTTTCCCATAGAGACTATTTCAACTGCATGTTGATCAAATTACTTTAAGACAAACGGAAGATTTTGTCCGGGGCCTCTGCTATGTCGGCTCCAGCATGTGATGGGAAATCCGGTGCTGCTATCCCTCCCTGACCCAGGAGTCCCCTTGCTTTCCCCTGGCCGCTGGCCGAGGTGTTTGAGCCTGATCGCGGTGCCCGAGAGCGCTCGAGAGAGGAGAGGCTGGGGTACCTGTGTTCAGGCGGCTGCGGGGTCGATCTGAGGCCGGGACCGCCTCAGATAGCAGCTACTTGCAGGCTGTGTCTGCTCAGGCATTGTTAGGTCCTGCGGTGTCACCCCGAGCCGCAGTCTCAGGCTGGGGACCACAGTGGGGTACATCCCAGGGTAGTGGTGCCTCGTGGCCTCTCGGCTGCTCAGGACGCCCATCTCGAAAGGCTCTAGGAAAGAGAGAAAGCGTCTCATAAAATGGGCCGCTGCCAGAGTTCGACAAATCCCATGTCCTTTTTGATGGGGAATAGCCATGGCAATGGTGTGTATAGGAAAGGGAAACCAGTGGGCCTGGCGCCATAGAGCACTTGTACTACAAAGAGAGACCCAAAGGGATCCCCGGGACCGCTGCAGGACAGCACTCCTACTCTCTGCCACTTGGTCCATTGGTTTGGTTTCTGAGGACCTTTCCTTTGGGGATTACATTCTGTCTCTAGGTATGTCCACGATCTCCCGCTGACGAGGTCTTGCATTACCCCTGTGGACATCCAGTGCCTCAGGGGGGCTTTTGCTGGCAGCTGGGCTGTTGGGAGGGGTCCTCACTATCCCACACCACATTGGAACGGCAAGGGGACACTGGTCTTTTGGAGGCAGCTTGGTATAGGATGGTGTTTCTCAGTGTGGTCCCGGGTCCGTCAGTGTCACAGTCATCTGAGTCTGAGCCAAACTTGCTGGATTCTGAGTTGGAGTCCAGCGCTGCTGAGTCACTGCCACAGTGACTAAAATATAAACAAAAGCCAAAGCAACAACAGAAGGACAGAATTTGTAGTCACACAGATCTGTGTTTGAGTTCCAGTCCCTTAACTTACGATACTCTGATCCCCTCTAAGCTGCATTTCCTGCGGATAGTAATGTATTTACCTCACAGTAGAATTGTGAGGATTAACAAATGGCAATGTGAATGAAGCGAGTGCTAAATGTAGCGCCTAGCATACAGGAGCAAAATACAGGTTTGCCACGATCTGTCCATCTGTCTGTCCACCCACCCATCTGATGCTTCCCGAGTGCCCGCAGTGACCCGGGAACTGCTCTAGGCACCAAGAATACAGCGATCATCAGAAACAAGCCCCTTGTCCTCATGAAGCTTACGTACTAATTATGTGTAGAAGCCACGGAGAAAAATTAGAATCACCAGACTCCCCCAGCTAAAGGAATTACAATTAAAGAAGTATTCAATCGGAAACCAATAGGCTTTATTTATCAAACACTGTGACAGGGACTTTGGGAGATACTTAGATGTTTGCCATTAAGGAGCTTATTTATAGACTGGCTGGGAAACAAACATCCTACAAACCCGGGAAACCACGGGAGAACGACGACTGTTATTCTTGCTAAACTTGTGGTGGACATGCCTGGGAGCCGCTTGGGGGAGGCACTGATCAGTGGGGCTGGCAGTGAGGTGTAAATGAATCACCCCTTCCCTCCTCCCCCCAGGCTTCTGATCCAAGAACGAAGGAAGGAATTTGCTTAGGGACCCAACACCCCCCCTTATTTTGGACAGGCTAATTTATACCCACCATAACCTGAAAGCCTTTGATGCTTGTAAACCTCTTAAATCTTTAGAACATGAATCAGGGCTTCCGAGAGATCATGGCACAAGAGTCAGAGGCTGCTCACATCAGGTCATGGGAATATGACTTGGTGGGAAACTCTTATCTCTGTCCCAGCTCTACGTAATGCCCGAGATGCTTGAAGGTGATTATCTCCCGGATGCAATTTTATTATCAACAAATAACCCACTGATTTGGAAAACAATGAGTGCATGCACCAAAGGAGCTGCCCAGATGCCAACAAGGAGATGGGAAGTGCCCATCGACAGCGGGCTGTGTCGTAGAGGCTCTGGGCATTAGAAAATACTACTTTTGGAAGACATCCAGATGGCGAACAGACAGATGAAAAGATGCTCAACATCACTCATCATCAGGGAAATACAAATCAAAACTACAATGAGATATCACCTCCCACTCATCGGAATGGCTAAAATTAACAACACAGGAAACAACAGATGTTGGTGAGGATGCGGAGAAAGGGGAACCCTCTTGCGCTGTTGGTGGGAATGAAAACTGGGGCACTCTGGAAAACAATATGGGGGGGTCCTCAAAAAGTTAAAAATAGAACTGTCCTATGACCCAGCAATTGCACTACTAGGTATTTGACCAAAGAAACAAAAATATTAATTCAGAGGGATACATGCACCCTGATGTTTATAGCAGCAATGTCCACAATAGCCTAACTATGGAAATAGCCCAAGTGTCCATCAACTGATGAATAGACAAAGAAGATATGGTATATATATATATATACAATGGACTATTACTCAGCCATAAAATGAATGGAATCTTGCCATTTGCAATGACTTGGATGGAACTGGGGGGTATTATGCTAAATGAAATAAGTCAGTCAGAGAAAGACAATTATCAAATGATCTCACTCATACGTGGAACTTAAGAAACAAAACAAATGAACAAAGGGAAAAAAAAAAGAGAGGCAAACCAAGAAACAGACTCTTAATTATGGAGAACAATCTATTGGTTACCAGAGGGGAGTTGGGTGAGGAAAAGGGGGGGAAATATGTAACGGGGATTAAGAATGATCTTGTGATGATCACCGGGTGTTGTATGGAAATGTTGAATCACTATATTATACACATAAAACTAACATTACACTGTATGTTAACTGGAATTTAAATAAAAACTCAAAAAAGAAAAAAAGGAAAATACTGCTTTTGCTGACAATCCTTTTCTGAAAAGGTGTGGTGCCTTAAGAGTATGGAGGAGGACACAAACTAGGAGCAGAGTCTGGATATGGGATAGGCAAAGAAATGGCTATTTGCCATTTGTCTGTTGCCCCTTTGGATCAAATAAGGCCAGAAAATTAATAGGCCAGAGACCAGCTTCATGGAAAAAGTGAACTGGAGACACGGCTACACAAATGGCTCCTGATGGAGAATGGGTCACGTCACTGTTATGAGTGTCCTCGTGTGTAAAATGAAGGGTTGGGCCATACCGTTCTGATTCAGCCAAATTTAGTTAAGTCCTCCTTAAGTGCTTGGCTCTTTAATATAGAAGATCTCAAGATAACAGCATCTACCTCTAGGGTGGTCGTGAGGAGTAAGTCCATCAATACTTGTGATTCTTAGAGTCTGGTGCGTAGTAAGGACGTCATAATTAGCCATTATCGTTTAATGCCTGTAACAACCTTGAGGTGAACATTATTTCTTCTGTACAAATAAGGAAACCACTAAGGGACAAGATCAGGATATGAACCAGTCTGAGGCCCGAGTCCATTATGTAGTTTGGCTTGGAAGGGCACTTGCGTCTTTTAATCGTAACAAAGCAGAGGGTAGAAAAGGAGTTTGAACTTTAGAAACAATCACACTAAGTACCTTCTAAGGGATTTTCTGTGGAGAGTAGAAGTGTTGTCTCATTTAAGACAAAGATAAGGAGGTTGGGGAGTGGTTTGGGACAAAGACACAAAAGCTGCTTTGCCCAGGCTCATTTCTTTCTCATCTCCTGGCAATGATAGATTTCAGAGACATCATCTTCCCTCCACACACAAAGAAAAGCCCGGGTTTTCCAAGAATAGAACAATTGAAAAAACAGTCCCTAGCAGGAACGTTTAATCACTGCAAGAGAGGAATGAGAAGAGACATTTATAGATGCCTGGAGAAGGCAGCTCCAAGACAGATGAATTAATCACCAATCACTCCAATGAATCAATCCCCTCTTTTGTGCTCACGGACTCTGTCCCAATTATTCTGCTGGTGCTCAGCTGTGGCTCTTGCCATTCTCAATACAGGGAGTTGATGAATATATGATCATGCTCTATGTGCTAAGGTGTATTATAAAGGTAAGCAAGACAAATGAAGGGGAAAATAAACAAGTCAACTAGGCAATGAATGATGGTGTGGTAAGGACAACAGAGGGCAACACTGGGGTGGGTTTCTTGAAGCAAGTCTCTATAAATCAAGAACTAAAAACTAACTAGTAGATTCACCGGACCTAGAGGGAGAGGTGGGAGTGAAGAGAGAAGGGTATTTTCAGGAAGAGGGACTAATATGTGCAAAATCAAGGAGGTGACAAAAAGCCTGGATCTCTGGAGAAAGTGAACATGGATCTGAGCATGAGGTGGGAGGAGTCAAGAGATGAGAGGCTGGAGAGGTGAGCCGCAGCTAAAGCCTTGTATAGTTTTGTACACCAACTGAAGAATATGGGCATTACTCAACAGAACTACTGAGAAATTTTAAGCAGGAGACGGGTATGATTTGCGCTGTAGAAAGATCAATTTGGAGAATGGATTAGAGTGAACTAGGTCTAGAGGCTGATGGAGAGTTAAGTGCTTGAGCCAGGGATAGTGACCAGTGGGGGAGTATGGATGAACTGGAGAGATACTTGAGGCTAAACATTGAGTCAAGGGTGAAGCATGAGTTTCTAGTATGAACTACCAGATGGAGGGGTTGTCATCAGCTCCCAGTGGAGAAGGCTGGATGTGCTTTGGATGTACTGTTTCTAGTGCCTGCGAGGCTCCTGAATGGGGATGCTCAGCGAGTGGCTGGATGTGCATGCCAGGAGCTCAGATGAAAGGGGTGGGAGGGATGTGGTGGGGGAGTCATCTGCACAAGGACAGCGGATGAAGGTGTGCGATAGATGGGGCTGCTTAGAGAGTGGGCCACCTGAGAAGACCAAAGACCCAATTCTGAGGAAGGCTGGAAGCTCAAAAGCAGTCAGAGGGAGTGGGATGTGCCGAAGAATCCCTGCACAAAGAAATGCTCAAATTAACTATTTTTTTTTCAATTTATATTAAATGAAGAGATCGGTCAGAGACAGAAGGAAAAGACTTGCTACCGATGCCAAAGAGAGGACGTCAGACTCAGCAGTCACTTAACTGCAGAGGGGTAGGAGAAAGACTGGATTCTAGTATTAAGCCCGGTCTCGGAAATCGATTTCCTTCCATTTGGTTTCCTTGCTGTGCATCCCACCTGCCTTCAAGTCTGAAAGCGTGTCACAACGACATCACCTGGGAGTAACTGCTGCCACGTTCCCTTCGGTTCTTCTGGCGAGGTGCCAATCCTAGCTCCCATCCTGGCTTCACGCAGGACTTTATTTCCCCCTGCTCATTTTCACCTTAGATTGCTTTGCTCGGTGGTCGTCTCTCAGTGCTATGCATATCTGGGAAATCTAGGGTAACAAAAGCCATCAGGAAAACAGATACAGTCTTATCATAGCCTGATTCAAGTGGACATTTTACTTCATAGCTTACATTTTTTTGGAGCTATAACCTCAATATTTAAGACCAAGTTACAAATCCTAAATTGTACCGCTTACCAGTAACCAGTGCTGTCTTGCTCCCTGAAGTTCAACCTATTAGTATGGAAGGAATTTAATGACTTTGGCCAGAGGCCAGTGAATGTACCACCTCTCCCATACTACTCAGTTTTGGACAGTGACATCACTGAGAGATTTCTGTTTTATAAACATTTCATATATTAAGGGAAATGTTAGAGATAACTCTGTCTGAAATGCAAGCAATGTTAAGAGCTTGAACAGGAAGGACATTGCTAATGAGAGGGAAGGAAATGAGATAATCTCTTTTATAGAATCATCTGATATTGAGGAAACAGGAATTTACAAAGGAGGGGATACAATGAAATTAACCAATGAACGGAGCCATCCCTTGAGATTAGTAACCTTTAGACCTGGACCTAGCAACAAGGCTGTGGTGGATGACTGCAGTAGGGCCGATCTATCAGAGCGCTGGTTTCCTCTAATGAGTTTTTCTCCAAAGACTCAGAAGGCTATATCCTGGGGCGCCTGGGTGGCTCAGTGGGTTAAAGCCTCTGCCTTCGGCTCAAGTGTCATAATCTCAGGGTCCTGGGATCAAGCCCTGCATCGGGCTCTCTGCTCAGCAGGGAGCCTGCTTCCCCCTCTCTCTCTGCTTGCCTCTCTGCCTACTTGTAAATCTCTCTCTGTCAAGTAAATAAATAAAATCTTAAAAAAAAAAAAAAAAGCGGCTATATCCTAAATTAAAAAGTATAAGGATCAAGGTTGGAATAAAGAACCATTCATATATAAATGCTGGAAATAACCTACTTTTATTTTACATGATTGAAGACCAGAACACAAAAAACCCCACCAAAGCCCCCAAATCTAGCTCTTATTGCTATGTCCTAGTGTATCAGAGGTCCCCTTTCATATGCCAAGAACCTGAGAAGGGGCAGTTGTCAGAATAATGACCTTGTCTGTTTATTTCAAGAGCCCAACATCTAAGGCCTGGTAATGTAGAAATCAAAATTGCACTTACCAAAACTCATCAAATTGTATACACTTCAAATTTTTGCATTATTATATTTAAATTATACTTCAAATTAAGAAACACATGGCAAAAAAGGGTAGGGAAAGAGAGGAAAAAACGAGCACATTATTAAATCCTGTGGCTAAATGATTTTGTATCTGTTGTCCTCAACAGGGTCAAAACGAGGAAACAACAGGCAAAGATTACTCTTAAATAATGCTTCTGAGCTGCCTAAACAGACATTTCCCTGGAACCACTAAAGGGATTTCTTCAGTAAATTACAGTACCCTATACCCTCAATCCGATTTAAAAAAACTGCAGAGAATTCTTGGAGTGAAGAACAAAGGTTGATTTTTTTTCTTATTTTTTCCCATTATTTTTCAAATAATCTATGAACTAGTTTAACTTTCTCATCAATATGAAAATCATGCATACTCATCCCAGCAATTAAGGATTTAGCTCTCCAGGTTTAGGCATTTCATGGTGGAGGGGGGAAAGGGTATTAGGTCCATTTATTTAAAATTGAGGCTGAAAAACAAATTAAAAAGTCCTTATCCATCTGGAGATTTTAATATATTTATTTGAAAACCAAGTTCTGTGAAAGAGCACACTAAATAGTCATATAGCTTCTCTTCACCAAAGACTTGGAGACAAGGTTCTTCGGGTCAGCGTGGAGGCAACGGTACATGCAGTGAGTAGCAGGTCTCAGCATGGATTTCTTCACAAGCATCCCCAATACGGGCCTGGACAACCTTCTGCAGATGAGCAATGAGATCCTAATGAAGGGGGAAGGGAGAAAAGCTGGGGTCATCCTTTGTTTAAGAGAAAATTTTTTTACCACTAGCTGTCGAAGTCTAAAACTAGCCCCTAACCCTGCCTCTGCAGTCCTAATACACCAGCGTTCGGTAAGACAGACTATGGTTTTTATACTCCTATTAGACTGAGTATTTGATCCTTTTGAAAATAGTAAGAATCCAATTTCTCGGGTGCCTGGTTGGCTCAGTTGGTAGAGCATGTGACTCAATCTCAGGGTTGTGAGTTTGAGTCCCCATTGGGTTTAGAGTTTACTTAAAAAAAAAAAAAACCACTTTCTAACTAAAATCTTCTAAGCCGGGCACCTGGGTAGCTCAGTTGGTTAAGTGACTGCCTTCGGCTCAGGTCATGATCCTGGAGTCCTGGGATCGAGTCCCTTATCGGGCTCCCTGCTCAGCAGGGAGTCTCCTTCTCCCTCTGACCTTCCCCCTCTCATGCTCTCTCTCATTCTCAAATAAATAAATAAAATCTTAAAAAACATAAAATCTTCTAAGCCATCTTGTAGTTAATTGCCTTGAAAGTCTTAATCAGGGGGTTTTCAGTAATGTGTGGTCAAAGGCTTGAGGGGGCTAATGTGAGTCTGTTCAGTTCCATACAGAGACTGAGTGCTTATGGTATCAGTACCGCCACGTACTGGTTGGGTAAAGCTTAGGAAACCATCAAAGGCCCAAAGATAATTTTCAAAGCAATTTTATATACACAGGAAGTTAGTATAAATTTCCCTCTCTCAATCAAAGGTCCAAACACTTTTGGGGGCTTAAATATATTTTCCTACTAATGGCAGGGTTTCTGCCTTAATATTTATCTGAGATTTCTGTAAAAGCTTTAATTGCTACTCAGTGTATAACACTCATGGTGCTAGATTTACAGCCTGGCATTTAAATATATTTTTCTTTTGTCATAATGTAATAAATGATACTATTCTTATTTTCTTTAAAGAGTAGAAGAAAAGAATAAATTCTTATTTGTCTGACAATGTATTTGTACTAGGGTGGAATGAGAAAACCTTGATTATATAGTTTATATGCATCTTTAAATATGTGATGACATAACATTTCATAACATTAGATTATTCTAATTTTTTGCATCTAAAGACCTACTTCAACACTGTTAGAACACTGGCATAATAATCTTTCTCAACTGGATGAAGCTTTGTGTTACATAGTCTAAACTGACTCCGAAGTACCTTTAAGCACTGTGTCTTACACACATTAGATGTTCGATAGCTTCAGTGAGCAAATGAATATTAAGGCTTTTAGTGCCGAAAGTATTACCAAAGGAAAGGGAGAGAGAGAAGAATCGGTGATCCATGGACCAGTGCTGGCCATAAGCTGTAACTGATCTGTAATAAGGGGCTCACGTCAAAGTGTAAATCAACTCTATCATGAGCAAACTGTCAGTTCGGTTGACTTTTTTTGGGGTGAGGGGGTAAGCAAGGCTTTTTCAGTGAAATAAGTATTGAGTAGATTGACATTCTGGGGCAAGCTCCCTACTCCCTCATGGACCTATAAGAACAGTTTTTAGCTGCTCTGAATAGTACTAGTCAAACACTAGAGGGTACAGGGTCAAAGGAGAAAGAAAACAGAATTGGAGGTTATGTATGCCGAAGAAGTCAAAAAGAGGGGGAATTCTAACACCATTTAGGTAAATAGGGATTAAGCACAAAAGGAATGGAAAAAGTGACACGATGTCTCTGCCGAAAACATTTAAGATGTACTGACAGACAGAATTCCCTTGATAAAACAATCTTATTTCACACATACCTCTGGTTCTTAATCATCGATATACTCAAACGGTTCTGGAGGTTCTGGCTCCTGTTCTTCTTCCTCGATTTTTGGGCCATGGGCTGCCACAGGTTCTACCAGTTCCTCCAGGTCTTCACTGGTGTCCTTCAGGATGATGATGCCTCCGATGGAGAGCTGTAAACCCAGAGCGAGGAATGAGGAAGGACACATCTCACCCCTATTTCAGAGTGCTCCAGAGTCTAGAGCGTGTATTTGTTGAATGGTACCGTAAGACTACTTAGATGGTTTGGAAGTAAAGACCTGGAATAGAGCCACACTTCACCAGACAAGAGCCAGGAAATGCGGCGTGTGCGCCTGAGTGACGCTACAGCCGCGACGAACTGTTCGGCCGCAAGAAGCGGCTAAAAGATCTTCCTCTTCCATTCCTTCAGTTAGTCTGAGGACTGAACGAGGAAAGCCACAATCAGTGTCCGTTACAGAGGCTACAGAAAATTACAAAGGGACTATTTACACACTTAACCCAGTCGCAGAACATGCGGTACTGTTCTATTTCGATGCCGCGTCCCAACTGACTGGAGGCAGAAAGTTTCCTGTCCCGATACGGCACTC
>CM052883.1:166295073-166308933 GCA_028534135.1 Potos flavus | reverse complement strand
GAACAACATTAATATCACAGATATACTGAATGTTTTTCACTTTAATCTACAAATCCTTACGATACAAGACAAGGACATAGTAGATGGGAAACAAAAAAGAACTAGAGTGTACAGGGGGTTGTGGGGGGTGGGGGGGAAAAATGAAACAAGATGGGATCGGGAGGGAGACAAACCATAAGAGACTCTCAATCTCATGAAACTGAGGGTTGCTGGGGGGCAGCAGGGGAGGGATAGGGTGGCTGGGGAATGGACATTGGGGAGGGTATGTGCTATGGTGAGTGCTGTGAAATGTGTAAGCCTGATGATTCACAGAACTGTACCCCTGGGGCAAATAATACATTATATGTTAATAAAAAAAAAAAGAAAGATAAAGAACGAACTAGAGTGTAGAAGCAATTTTATTAGCCCTCTCCCAAACATATCAGCAGAAGTAAATTCACACGCCAAACTATTTACCCTTCTCTGTGTGCTGACATTACTCCATTTGCTTGCCTGTGTCAAAGGAAATGGAAAGCTGCTCTCTGCAATTAGATCAGTCAATAGTGGCAGGGCCCATCAGGAAAAACATTATTTCTACCAAAGCCAATTACTGGGAAGGAAAAGAAGCTCAAGCACATCAGTCAGATGATTCACATATATACAAATAGCTCTGCAGTCCAACCTAATCCGATTTTTACTCACTGGAACTCTGCCCTGCCCTGCGGTAAAACTGGTGTGCCTTCGTGAATGTCTGCACTATCTCCCTTCTCTTGACACACATATTCATACACGTTATTTTCTAACTCTTTCCCTTAAAAAGTCTGCTTTCCTTGAAGAGAGCCATTTTATGAATGGACCCTGCCTTTACTACCAATATGCACCCAAGAACAATCATAGTACAAGGCCACTGTCCTAATCTTCCAGGGTCTAAAACTTTACCTGAGCCTTCTAAAGGACCAAACAAAGATGCATCACCTACCAAACAAGAAAATACCTATGTTCACCAAAAGGATTTCCTGTATTTGGGAAACAGATAGCTCCAGGTTATAACTGTACTACTTCATGCTCAACTGGAAAGAAATAATCCAACTCAAATCCTGCAATATAAACAACATAAGGAAAGAGCCTTATTTTATTTTTTTAAAGTAATTTCTACACCCAATGTGGGGCTTGAACCTACAACCCCAAGATCAAGAGTTACATGATCTACCGTGTCAGCCAGGCGCTCATGACCTTTTTACCACTGTAAAATGTTCTTTGTCTCCAGCAACAGTTCTTCTTTTCTTTATTTATTTTTTAAGATTTTATCTATTTATCTGACAGAGAGAGAGTACGCACAAGCAGGGGGAGCTGCAGGCAAAGGGAGAGCTGAACAGGGAGCCCAATGTGGGGCTCGATCCTAGGACCCCGGGATCATGACCTGAGCCGAGGGTAGACACTTAAATGACTGAGCCATCCAGGTGCTCCAACATTTTTTCTTTTAAAGTATATTTTGTCTGATGTTAATACAGCTGCTCCAGCACTCTTTTAGTTACTTGTCTGCATGGGATATCTTCCCATCTTCCCATCTACTTCAGTCTTTGAATCTAAAGTGTGTGTATGTTTTAAGATTTTATTTTTTGGGGCGCCTGGGTGGCTCAGTGGGTTAAAGCCTCTGCCTTCGGCTCAGATCATGATTTCAAGGTCCTGGAATCGAGCCCCGAGCCCCGCATCGGGCTCTCTGCTCAGCAGGGAGCCTGCTTCCCCCTCTCTGCCTGCCTCTCTGCCTACTTATGATCTCTCTCTCTCTGTCAAATAAATAAATAAAATCTTAAAAATCTCTACACCCAAGGGTCGGGCTCGAACTTACAACCCTGAGATCAGGAGTAGCATGCTCTGCTGACTGAGTCAGCCAGGTGTCCCAAAAAGTGTGTCTCTGGTAGAGAGCATATAGTTGGATCATTTTCTTTTTTATCCATTTGGCTTATCTCTGCCCTTTAACAGGTGTGGTTAGTCCATTTACATCTCATGTGATTAGGGCCCCTGGCTGGCTCAGTTGGTAGAGCATGAGACTCTTAATCTTGGGGTCGTGAGTTCTAGGCCCATATTGGCCCTAGAGCTTACTTAAAAAAAAAAAAAAAAGACATCTCATGTAATTACTAAGATTTGCTCCTGAAATTTTGATGCTTTTTGTATGTCTTATATATTTTTGTTCCTCAATCCTTCCACTGCTGGCTTCCTTGGTATTAAATAGATGTTTTCTAGTGTACTAAATTTAATTTTCTTGTTTCTTTTAGTGTACTTTTAGAGTTATTTTGTCGGGTGGTTGCCTTCGGGGTTACAATTAACATCTTAATCTCATTGAAAAATTGTAACTTAATTTCAGTAGTATACGAAAACTATACTTCAATATACCGGTATTTCCCTACTCCTTTGTGTTATGGACTGTATGTGTTTCTCCACCCTGCCATTCATATGTTGAAATCCTAACCCCCCAAGTGATAGTATTAGGATGTGGGCCTTTAGGAAGCAATTAGGTCACCAGGGTGAAGACTTCATTAATAGTGATATCAGTGCCCTTATAAGGAGAGACACGAAAAGAGCTAGTTTTCCTTTCTGTCTGTCATATGAAGATACAATGAGAAGAGAGCCTTTACTAAGTAGGACGAGGGCCTTTACTAAGAACCCAATCATGCTGGCGCCCTAATCTTGGACTTCTAGCTGCTAGAACCGTGAGAAATGTTTGTTGTTTAAGCCATTCGGTTTTAAATAGTAGGTGGCAATCTGCTATAGCAGCAAGAACCTTGACATATTGAAAGCATATTTTAACTTTACACTTTTATACAGTGTGTGCACAACTTATGATTGCTTTATACACTTGTCTTTTAAACCAGACAGAAGAGTTACAAAAATACATTTATACTATCCTTCATATAGGTTTACCCATGTAGTTACACTTATCAGTGCTCTTTATTTTTTCATGTGCCTTCAAATTATTGTCTAGTGTCCTTTCATTTCAACCTGAACCATTCACTTTAGTATTTCTTGTATGGCAGATTGGCTAGCAACAAATTCTCTTAGTTTTTATCTAGGGATGTTTTAATTTCATCTTCATTTTTAAAGGATAGTTTTGCTGGACAGAGAATTTTTGGTTGAGTCTTTTCTTTCAGCACTACAAATATGTCATCCTACTGCCTTCTGGCCTCCATGGTTTCTGGCAACAAATCAGCTGTTAATCTTACTTAGGATCCCAGTACAGGATGAGCTGCTTCTCTCAAGAGTCCCTGATTTTCTACAATTAGATCGCGATGAGTCTACGAGTGGATCTCTTTGAGTTTATCATCCTTGGATTCAGTGTACATTTTGGATATGTGGATTAATATTATTCATAAAATCTGGGAAGTTTTCAGCTTTATTTCTTCAAGTATTCTTTTATACTTTTCTCTTTTTTGGGACTCCCATTATCCCATTTTATGTAGCTTGGTATCCCTGATATTGTTCCATAGGTCTCTGAGGCTCTGTTCACTTCTCCTCACCCTTTTTTTTAGGTTGTTCCTCAACTGACCTATCTTCAAGTTTGCCCAAGTTTGCTCGAATCAGCTGTTGAGTTCCTTTAACAATTTTCATTTCAGTTACTGTATTTTTCAACTCCACAATCTCTACTTGATTATTTTTATGATTTCTATTGCTTTACTGATACTATTTGCTGAGACATCATTCTCATAACTTCCTTTAGTTCTTTAGTTATAGTTCCTTTAGGCCTTTGAACATATTTTCAATAGGTGATTCAGTCTGCCTATGATGTCGAGGTTTCTATTTCTTTGCATGTCTTGTAATTTTTTTGTTGAAACTGGACATTAAAATAATACAGTGTGGCAACTCTGAAGATCAGATTCTCTCCCTTCCCCAGGGTTTGTTGTTGCTGTTGGTTTGTTTTGTGACTTTTCTGAACTTCTTTTATAAAGTCAGTATTTTCTGCTGTATGTGACCACTGAAGTCCCTACTCAACTGAGTGGTCAGCTATGACTGGACAGGGATTTTCTTGAACACCTGGAACCAAAAGGTCTCCCAGTTTTTGCTGAGGGGCTGTGTGTGTACTAGGGCAGCATACCTTCAACAGTCAGCCAGGCAGCTGGCAACTCTTCCTTAGGCCTCACTTCTTGTTGCACAGACAAAGGCAGTCTTTTTGATGGGCAACTATTGGAGTATCTTCTTATTCTCAGCAAATGCTTAACATTTAATTTCCAACCAAGACACATCAATCTCATACAGCCTCATGATATGGAGCATATTACTTTGCTGTCCATAATTCTTCGTAATTGTCAAAACGCCAGGTATCTTGTAAGCTTAAAATATTCACTAGTTGCACATTAATACATCCATTCTTGATATACCCCAATTCAAAAGGCAACAGCAGTTTCTAGATGCTGTTTGGAATACATTCTCTGTAAATATTCCACTTAGATGAACTAGGCTGCAGAGTAGATACTGACTGCATTTAAAGTGTCCATTGGTAGTTCTACAAATTCATTCATTGAACACTACAAACCAAGTAGTATTAGGTCCTAGTAATAATGCAGGACTAATAGGAGGGAAAAGGTTTTCAAGCTATTCCTGCCTTCTTGGCCTGACTGTCTTGCTACCTACAGATGTCTGGTGACTTGTAACCACCATCGAGTAATATTTATTGAGGATTTCCCATGTGCCAGACACTGTTTAGGTATTTTACCCATAATGACCTGTTTAATCTTTATAACATTCCTAGGAGGTGGACAGTACAATATTCCTCATTTAACAGATGAGGAAATTGAAACATGAAAGATTAAATGACTTGTCTCAGTTATACAGTATAGTTCCACTCAATTCTAGCTTTTCACCACTAAATATAGCTATATTCCATCCCTGTCCTTGTCTCCTCTAGCTGATAATCTAATCAGGTAAGACACTGGCTCACAAGTATAGGTAAGAGATGCCTTCCACTTACCACCATCAGGGACCACTTTCAAGTAGATGAGAACGGGTTTATTTTTTTAGAAATCTCATCTATAACTTTTTAGGCAGGCCCAAGATCTGGATGTATTAAATGTGTCTACTAATGGCTTTCTAGTTTTTCCAGTTTCAAGAACATAGGAAAAAAAAAAGACATTATCATGCTCAAATTACTGATTTGCATTTGTTTCTAACCTGAAACATTCTTCCTTAGAATAAATTAAATGGCAGGAAGATCCTTTTCAAATTGTAAAATTCAATGCTCTAAGTGCCTGTGTATTAACTTACATTTTCATTCTTTGTCACATTCCTGAGTTAGGTATAATTCTTATTTTCAGTAGAGGAAACTGAGGCAGAGAATGGTTTAGTACTAGAGTTAAGGTTATAAAGGCTGTAAATGGTAGAATCAGGAGTCAAACTCAGGATGTCTGGTCCAAGAGTCCATGCTCCTAATCACGATGCTGTATTAGAAACTCCTATAGTATAAGCTTCTGGTAGAGGACAGATGCTTGTAGGGTTACCCAAAGGAAAAAAAAAATCTCTCCCCAAATCTATATGAAACAGGAGGGAATGTTCTCTCTTTTGCCAAGAGATTTGTACTGAGAGCTTTCTCCAATGCTTTGGAGATTTATCCTTCTCTGTCAATATACCACTGTCCCATGAATTAATATCCCACTGTATATAGTTTAAGGCCATCAATAACTTACTGGTTTGAAAGGCTGGTATCTACAAGTCTCTGGCATGGTCAGGACCTTAAGCTGGGCAGGCATAACTCGGGCTGGGTTATCCAATAACTGGAAGTTTGGCTCAGGTTCTTTTTTCTTCTCTTTTTCTTCCTTTTTTTCTGCTTCATCCTGGAAAATATTAAAAAATAGCCCAACAAAGGTTCACTTCTCTTCCATATCACTGAATAATGTTTGATAAGTTTACTGAGCAACCCTTAGGCACAAAGGGTAGCTAGGATTAGATACAATGAAAGTACAACCAAAGTCATACTAGACTCAGAGAATGGAGAGGGTGACTGTGTTTAGGGATGAGAATGCTATGTAACTTGGTTTTAGAGGATGAGGTTTTTCTACCAGAAGAGACCAGAAAAAGAAGGTCTATTTAAAAAAATGATATTCTCCTTGCTTGAAAGAGCCCTTTTTTCTCCCACCATCATCTCATTGTCTGAAAATTCTACACTGCCGTTCAAAATCCACTTTAGTTATCATTTTCTCCAAGAACTCAAGTATCTTCCAATTAAAACTATTGGAGTCTCTGCTTGGAACAGGATACTTATTCAAGGGAAGCCAAAAGCAAGGTATGGTAACGTTCACTTAAGGAAGAATCTGGACCATGACAGAAACAGACATATCAACCCACATGACCACCAAATTATACCTACCACTTCCATTTTCTCCTCCTCTTTTTTCTCCTTTTCTTTTTCCTTCTTTTTAGCCTTGGCGGTAATAGATAACACAGCAGTGGAAACCTAGAGGAAGCAAACAGGGTAAATCAGAATCCCTTACCTACATACAAAGGTACAAGCCCAAAGAGAACTCGATTCTACAATACTACTTTGTTTCCTGGAAGTATCATAAAAAATCAAATCTTTAGGGAATAAATGGGAAAAGCAAGCAGCACATTTATTCACATTATTTACCAGTATGGTCCTCAGGTAACTCTAGTTCCTGGAGGCTTGTGTCCAATATAACTCTTATTTTATTTTATTTTATTTTATTTTTAATCTGTAGCCTACCTTAGATGTGGATTTGCTTTCATGAGATTCTGAGATATATGAGTGCTGCACCCTTTTTTACTTTACAGGGAAAGCACTAAAAAACAAAACAATTTCCTCCAAACCTGGTCATAAAGATATTCTTACTGAATTAGATGTCCTACAGCTGTAATACACAGTGGGTAAGTGGTTAGCCTAGAATTACCCTTCCTGATGGGTCTCACTGAAATCGAGGGTGAAAAAGACTTTGGAAGGCTGGTAGTATTGGTATAAGCTGATTTTGTTTCTGACCCAAAAGCTGGGCGTTTGAAACAGAGCTGATGAAATGAAACGAGATGTTGTTGTCAGAGGATAATCATCACCCACCATCCTCAAATTTGGTCAATTATATAAATATCCCCACTTACACACAAAGTTTATAGCAAATAATCAACCACTGGCTAACATGGAACACTACCTTGAGAGGAAAAAAAGCATTTTCTTAAATATAAGGTTGATCAGAAAGGATAATTTTACTGAGAAAAACGTCAGGGGCAAGTGCAGCTCTCTAATTCATGATAGTTTGATTTAACACACATCAGTGAGTGTTCTCATATACCGCTGACAGAGGAATATAAGTTGTTTATATCCATTTTGAAAGGAAATTTAGTTAATACCTATGAAAATAAATAATGTACATTACTTTTCGTCAATCACATCTAATACCCTAACCTATAGATATACTTGTGCAAGTTCACAAATATACGTGTATAAAGACTCTTAATCTCATTTGTAATAGTGATTAATTAGAAATCACCTTAAAATGTCCATCAAATGAAGAACTGAGAAGACAAATAATGGTATAAAGGGATTGCCTGCAGCAAAAAATGAGATCCATATATACTGAAAATTTTAAAGGTTATTATTTTTTGTTTTATTTTAAGTAGGCTACATGCCCAATGTGGGGCTTGCACTCATGACCCTGAGATCAAGAGCTGCACACTCTATTGATTGAATCAGCCAGACACCCCTTCAAGGTTAATTGTTAAAGTAAAAACAATAAGCTACAGAACAGTATGTCAAAAATAATTCTATCGTGGATAGAGATAGAATGTAAAAAGTATTGAAATGTGTGGAGAAAACATGTGGAGGGATTAAAATTATGATTCCTGCAACATGGGACTTGGATGACCGGGAGAGAAAAAGAGCTTTTACTTTACATTCTTGTGTAATGTTAGATTTTACCATAAGAAGTATTACTTTGAAAATATCTAATTTAAAACATAAAAATATTTAAAACAAACCCAAGGAAATCACTAAGTAGCTTCTATATATAAGTATAAACGCTGCTCAAGGGAACAAAGAACCTACCTTTTCCTTTTCTTTTTCTTTTGGTACTTCCAGAGGGGCAGGATATGCAAATGTGGATGGTTTACAGTTTGATTTATACTGAACTTTCGGCATCTGAAGAAATAAAAGAATTTTCCCCCTTTCGTTAAAATAACCCAAATCAAGATTTAAGAATTCTATGCTCTTAGCAAGCACACAATACAAATGAATGTCAGAAGTTTCAATCCAGGCTAAATGTTCTCTTATAGTACCTATAGGGATCTGTCTTCTTACGCTGAATTTGTTTTAAAGTGTTTTATGGAACTACCTGCAGTTCCCTATACTTTCCTGAAGCTCTGTGCCTGTTCAGAGGCACCCCTTCATCTCATCTTTGCTGGTCGTGCACCCTGCTTTAGTGGGTTAAGTCCCACTCACTGTGTGAGCATCACAGCAACTGTTAGCTCCTTTGTAAGGTGTTATCTGATTATCTAACCTGCACACCTAACTTCCATGTACCTTCCTTATACCACTCCAACAACCTATACAAGTCTGTACAGTTTCTGTACCGCAAATCCCTCCTAACAAGAGACTAACACGAGTCTAATGAAAAAGTTAGCTTCACATTACTTATTGAGTAGGTGTTAAATTCACTAGTCTGAGTTTTTCTCTATTTCCCTTATTTACACTGATAGAGAATGGTAATAGGCATCACATTCACTAGGATAAGGAATCTTGTCTTTTTCATCCCACTTTCCTTGTAAAGAATGGAAACAGAAAATTGTGTGTTAGAGGAAAAAGTCCCTATAGATTGTATAGGATGTTTAACCACAGTGTTAAAGGTTAGGGACTGCGAAACCTAAAGAGTCTTTTTTTTTTTTTTTTTTTTTTTAAGATTTTATTTATTTGACAGTTTGACAGAGAGAGAAAGAACACAAGTAGACAGAATGGCAGGCAGAGGGAGAGGGAGAAGCAGGCTCTCTGCTGAGCAGGGAGCCTGACGTAGGGCTTGATCCCAGGACCTTGGAATTGTGACCTGAGCTAAAGGCAGACACTTAACCGACTGAGCCGCAAAGGTGCCCCTAAAGATCTTATTTTGAAAGATAAAACTGCTCAATATTTACAAATGTGAGTAGTTTTATACTGAAACACTTAAAGGATAAATGGCTGTATAGCTATACTGGAAAAAAAAAAGGCAACTGATGAAATACTCAAACTTTATCAGCCATTTTCTGGCCCCTAATTTTTCCACTTTGAAATTTAATAGAACATTTTAACACAAGTGATGACCAGATGTAAGAGTTATTTGAAGGTCAAAAAGCCTCTGAGAAGATAGAAGAACAGGTGAATCATCAGGCACCGGACTGAGAAAGACCTAAGCACAAACCCCATTAAAAAAAAAAGGATGGTGTGATGACACGGGATGTGTCACCTTCAGTCTTTGAGTCATGTCAACAGTTTCCGTCAGATTCGCTGGATCCTCAATTTCGGCCTTGTTTTCTGCTACTACCAGAGAGACATCCTTCCATTTTGCTTTTCCCTTTAGCAGTAATCCTTTCTTCCATCAAATATTCCAGCATCACACAACTCTGAAACATGGCCCTGTCTCAAACCTTCACTCCTTACTAAGATTTAGTTCAGGTCACCTTTCTTCTTTGCCCAGATTATTGCAATAGTATTCATTGTAATGGACTTCCATTGATACCAGAATGTTGTTTCTAGAATGCAAATCTCATCATGTCATTTATCTGTATGAAATCCTTCAATAGCTCCCAAAGAACTTCAGTATTAAATAAAATTGATAAGAGTGATCGATAAAGCTTTTTCATATTTTTATATTTGCCTCCTCTCTTACCATTACCTCTCAACTGATTCATCCAAGGTTATAGTTAGTAGGGAGATTTGATTTTCAAAACTTCCACTGACACACTCCACTCAACAAGGTGATGACTCAATTTAAAGGGGAAATATAATATTGGTGAGATGCCAACTCATCTTTAAAATTTCATGAAATTCTTGGGAGTGGGTCGTTAGGATACAGTGAAGATGATACACTATAAAACTGAGGTCTTGCAAACATACCTTTAAGTCCTTGTTAAGGCCAATGACACAGGTAGGGGTATAAGCCAATGACAGGAAGTGTGAAAGAGGAAACCAGAACCAGAACTGGGTAAAGACAAGGACACCAACTACAGAAGGCATATGGGTGTGCCCAGTCCTGGACTGCAAGGAGATTGTGACATTATGACCACCTGTAGAAAAAGAGAGAAACCATGAACATGAATCCAGTAGGGTAATAAAGATTTCTAAGTATTGCACTAGGGAGCATTTGGTGATTATTTTAAGAATACAGTTCATAAAATCTGATACGGAGTAACTGAAATTTGTTAGCCAGTGAACTATCTAGGTAGGGTCTCCAATACTGGATGTGTTGTATTTTAATTGGAATCAGGGTAATCTAGACCTTTTTTCTATATAAGTAGGAATTTTCCAAAAACAAAACCTAAAGGATATCAAAACTGAATGCTAAATTAAATATTAATCTATATTAGATACTGGGGTTTTTAATGTGCTAACAAAAAGTAAAACTTCAGTACACATATTTGAAAACGATAGCAAAGAGGCCAGAGGTAGGTATTGTTTGCTTAGTTTTACTCTTTCTGTTTTAGTTATGTCTGAATGTAGGCAGCTCCAACATTAACTAGCCTTGTGACCTTGGATAAATCACTTTTCCTCTAAAAGTCTCTTTTCCCGTTGGCAAAACGAGGGTTTGGACTTGAGCACTGGAACTAGAGCTCTACCACTAACAAAAGAAAATTTTAATCTCCAACCTTTGAGTCAACTGAAATTTTTTTTTTGAGGAAGCACAATAGGTGAAACAGTGAAATCAAACCTAATTCTATTTAATCAGAAGTCTGGGCTGTTGAGAGGCTGAATGGCTCAGCCTGTCTTGTTCACCCACTTCTTGCCACATCCCCTAGACTATCTGTTGACGGAGTGCAGAGAAACACTCCGTTGACAGAGTGCAGAAAAAAGTGCAGAGATGAGTGCAGAGAATCGGAGTGCTGTGTTTCTCTGCACTCACTGAACACTAGTGAACAGAAGATCCAAGCATCAGTTAGACAGCTGGATCTTTACTGGGCCATTTTAGAAATGAGATTCTAGGAGGCTATTAGGGGCTGCAAACTTGAATGCCTTTAGGAACCAGTCAGGCAAACAAATGAGAAAACGTGGACTGAAAGCAGTGGGGAACTGAAGCGACCGGAAAGTTCATGTCATATTTAAAGAGGACATGTTAATAAGGGTATACGTCCAGCGTTGCTAGGTAATTCTGTTTTTAAAAATAGACTCTAATTTGGATTTTGTCCAAAATTTTGGACATTTTGTTAGGCAGGCAAACATGTTTAAATCCAATTTGGCCCATAGGCTGCTGTATTGCAGCCTCTGGTCTACATAACAGTGTTAGTGTTGGACCTCAGAACTTTGAGACACCGATCTTTTAGTTTATATAAGATACCCGATAAAGGGTATCTGGGTGGCTCAGTCAGTTAAGCGTCTGCCTTTGGCTCTGGTCATGATCCCAGGGTCCTGGGATCAAGCCCCGCATCGGGCTCCCTGTTCAGCAGGAAGTCGGCTTCTCCCTCTGTCCTTCTCCTTGCTTATGATCTCTCTCCCTCTCAAATAAATAAAATCTTAAAAAAAAAAAAAAAAGATCCCCTATAAAAATGGAGCTTGTCTGCATCGAGTCACCATCCTAATTTGAATTCCAATTCTGGATCCCTATTGGTCACATTTCACTTCTTTTAACCTTAGTCTCTCCCAGATGCTGTACATTAGAGTCAGGAAGTGAGTACTAATTTTACTAAACGAAAAAAGCACTTTAATTTTTTGTAAGAATCAAATAATCTAGATTTTATTTGGAAAAAAATCAGGCATCCTTTAATTTTGTTTTTCCAACAGGGATGAGTTATATGCATTTATTGTCTGCTTGCGCTCTTCCCTACGCTAACCACCACATTCACCAAATGCTTACTATATATTGAAAATTTTGAACAAAATACTGAAAAGATATCCCGAGGAGCCTCTAGTCTAGTGGAGAAGACAAATAACTAGATAATTAAACTAGGGCATACAAGCATTATGAGACTGAAACCTAGACACTAGCGAGGATATACAACATACAGCTAAGCATGGCACCTAACCCAGGGTGAAGGCTGGGCAGGGCAGAGGAGAGGGGAAGGCTCCTCAGAGAACATAATAATATTTTTTAAGTTTTGAAGCTGAATTCCCTTTATTTGAATGAAACTCATTTTCTTCAGACTTAGAAACTAAACTAGTCTTCTAACAGTCTGAGATTTAATACAAAACAAGAAAGAGTTTATCCTGTTGGTAGTGTTTACACAGTTTTACAAACTTCAATCATAAACCTCAATCTTTGGCTCTTCTCCCTGAAGAGACCAAATCATCAAGTGAATTCTCATAAACTTCAACTCCACTCATTCCTTTGAAGTTGCCCTCCGGAGTTCCTCTATTAACACTAATGTCTGACAGCCAGACTGCAGGACTACACGTGTTTTCTATGCAGCTGCAGCACAGTTTGTAGGACAGGATACTGATAAAGTGAAAAGGGGTGAGAGAACAATTTGGCTTATAACAGTGAACATGACAGTACAGAACTTTTAAGTACTAAATAACACTAAAAGAAGTAAGACAAAAAACATAATAAATAAGAATAGAAACGGAAAAAAGCATAAAACTTGATTGATCCACGACAATTCAAAGAGATACTCATAAAAGGCAGTGAAGGGAGAGGGGCTGAAAGGGGAAGGAAGGGAGGGAGAGAGAGGACTTCTAGTAAAGATGGTAGAATAAAACTGAAACTGATAAGTATCCTCCCCTAATTCTTAACAAATAATATAGCAGAAACCAGCAAAAAACTGTAGTAGTACTGAATGAACAAGTAAAGGGTTGTATGTAAAACAACAAACCTCAAAAACTGACAGCTAAAAGAAATAGATTATGGAGTAGTAAAATGTTACTCCTAAATCCTATTTAAAAGCTAATTACCCAAAGTAGCCAACCTCAAATGGCTACATACTATATGATTCCAGCTGCATACTCTGGAAAGGGAAAAACTGAAGTTATAGAAACAATAAAAAGATCAGTGGTTGCCAGGGGATTGTGCGGGAGGGAGAGATGAAAAGGTGGCACACAGAGGATTTTTAGGGCAGTGAAACTATTGCCTATTGATATAATAGTGGATATATATTTATGCATTTGTCAAAACCCATAGAAAATGAGCTTGAATGTAAACTACGGGCTGATAAAACCGCCAATTCAGTGTCAAGTTCTATGAACTATAGGCTCCATGTTTTCTCTAGGAATAATTTTCCCCCAGAAAATTTCCTGAATAGTTCCCCAAATAATTTCCCCAATTTCTACTGCGTCATATAGTTAGAGCAGATAGTTATTTCATCAGATTTAGTTTAAATAGATAAATACATCTGGAAGATTTAACATTTACCTGCATCCAGTATGCCCTGCGCCAAAATAGCACCAAACTTGGCCATGACATCATCATGTTTATCATTGATGACTTTGGAATACAGCTGTCTGAACTGATTCACCTGAAGGAACATGCGAAAGAATTACAGTCATATCATATTCATTTGTGGTGTCATTTTAGACCAGGGAATAGATTGTTCAAATTATCATGAAACTTGAGCTCTGAAATTTACAACATTCAAAAAGAGAGAGAGATACAAGCCAGATTTCAAGGCAGAAAAGTTCCATGGTTGAAATCATGGGTGTTATGACTTTTCTGGTGTGGGAGCACCAGTTCTGTTTTCAATCCTCATTCCCCAGTGGATGATTCAGACTCATGGGAA
>CM052883.1:166279215-166294573 GCA_028534135.1 Potos flavus | reverse complement strand
GCTGAATGTGATTTCATATCGCACCACTGTTAGTCAGCAGGCTTAAACAGTTCAAGCAAACACTGAGGCTTTCATTGTACTATGAGTAACAGCCACCTTGCTTACCATCATCCTTATAGATTTCCTAGCAGGCATAATCCTTCAATTCTGTCTTCAAGTAAACTACCCTTTACCGAAGATGTGTGAGGCATATTTTGGAGTTAGTGTATATTCACATCAAGATTTTCATTACGCATACATATTAATTTTTTGAGAATACGTGCTAACTCACTTAGGGTGGAATTACTGATAATTTTTTCTTTATTCTTTTCTGTATTCCTAAAACTAATATATGTTACTTTTACAATTAGAAAATAAAATTTATAGGGGTGACTGGGTGGCTCAGTGGGTTAAGCCTCTGCCTTTGACTCAGGTCATGATCTCGGTGTCCTCGGATCGAGCCCCACATCAGGCTCTCTGCTCAGTGGGGAGCCTGCTTCCCTCTCTCTCTCTGCCTGCCTCTCTGCCTACTTGTGATCCCTCTCTGTCAAATAAATAAATAAAAATCTTTAAAAAAATTTATAAAATACATGTTATCAATATATTCATGATTGCTTTAAAACTGTCTGAGTGACAATAAGAGAACTTTTTATGCTTCTTCTATATCTTACACTTCTCTGTTTTCCCACCAGTGCTTTTCAAGGGGTAGGCACCCAGGAAGAAGTCTGCTTGTTCGAAAAGCACGTGATCATGGAGGTCCCCAAATTTGCCCAAAGCAGAAAATACTGACTTTGAGTTTCCTAATATAATGACCTTACTTGTATGACATATTCTTTCAGAATCTCTTCCCCTCTTTATTTGTCTTGGTCTTGGAGGCCATGCTGTGCAATGCAGGGTAAGAGAGAATTAGACGACCTTGGCTTATAAAGATCTCTCCTTCAGCAAGCCGTTTAGGGAAGTTACTTTGCTTTTATGTGCTTGTCTCTTCATCCCTACAGGGACTGTAGGACCTATCTTACACAGATGCTATAAGGATTATATGATGCAATATATATGTAATGTAATGCGTAAAAGGTGTTTTATAATTCAATTAAGCATGGCTATCCTACCATACGGTAGCAGAACCCTACCAGTCCCCCTTGACTATTATCTCTGTAGCATAATGCTGCTAACAAAATGTGATGAGAAAAACAATGAACTCACTCTGCCACTACCTAGCATATAACCATTAGTGAGCCATTTACTTCTCTAGGTCTTACTTTCTCTAACTATAAAACCAGCATGACTAGGTCATCATAAAACTCCCTTCTAGTTTTAAAAATCCTAAGGTTTGATGCTTTTACTCTGGTTCAACAGGTCAAATTCCTTTGATTCTGAACTTATTTTAGATGAACACTTACATTACCTTATATAGGATGGAAATTTTATGTGCTTAAAGGTTTATGAAATATGTCATCAACTTCTAAAAAGTAACACTGGACAAAGCACTGTATGTATATTATGAGGAAGAATTTAAATATAAAATTGCATCCAAAACAATAGGAAATCAAACATGCAGTGAAAGTGAAAGATAGATTAAAAAAAAACACAATACAAATATGTAATAGCATTATCCAATTAAGTAGACTACTTCAAAGAGCTATTTCTTGTTTGTCATTTAAAAATTCTTTTCCTCACATTTTATTACTTATGGAGCAGTAACTTAATTCTCCTGTTTATGATTCTTCATAAAGAATTATTATTTTAGTAGGTTAGGACAGTATCTTAAATTTGAAGGCAAGTTTGAGATCATGCACTCCCTGTACTTATGGATGGGAAACTGAAGTAAGATAGGTGAAATGACTGGCTTGTTTGTGATCAAATAACTAACTGCAATCATGGCGAGGATCGTGATTTCCTGGTTCAATTTCACTGTTATGAACAGTATGATGCCTCCATATAAAGTATAATTTGTGAGAGAAAAACATTTATTTCCCATTTTATATTACGATAGTCTCACAGAAAAGACAATTAAATTCTAGGCAATCCTGTGATCCATACATTCATTCTGCTGTATGTGATTATCTAAAAATCTACCTTCTCCAAATTCATGATTTTAAACATTCATCATATTTTTAACTCTATACCTTATACTGCTGGGGGGGGGAAACACTTTCAGAAAAAAAAACGGGGGAGAAGGAAATAAGGTTCTTTGGGGTCATTTCTGTTGGTACTTATCAGCTGGGTATGTTTCCTTTCAATTTTCTTCTATTTTCCTGCATAGAGAAATAAAGCAGCACATCAAGGATCAGTTTTGAAGTTGTCTTCCTTTTCTCTTTCTCTGACATTACATCTGCTCTTATGACTTCAACTATAGGTCTGTAACTTCTTCCATGAAATCCTTGAGGCCAGATGAATTTCGGAATTCAGAATTTACAAAGATAACATGGTTTATATACCATACATTAAGGAATACTCTCAATGGAGCATGGGGGCAATACCTTATAATCAAACAAATTAATATGTCAGAACCAGCTAAATGACTGAATATTAACACTAAATGGCACAAAGGCTATAAATGAGTTCATATTAGTTCAAGTTTTATAGCCAAATGAGTCCTTAAAAATAAACAAATCTCTTTTCAGTTTTCAGAGCTTTTTGGATTTTAGAACTGCAGATAAAGGGCTATGGACTTATGTAATTTCTTTGTGGTTAGTTCCCAAATCTCTACCTTCAGTTCTGACTTTTTCCTTTGCTCTCATCTTATTTCCAGCTGACTTGCTATCATCTCAAACTCAACATGCCTAAAACAAAAATTACCTTTATCCTTTTAAGATATTGTCAATGTTATCATGATTTCCCCATTATCAATACACCAAATGATGTTTTTAGCTCCCTTCTCAGTTTTATGAGTACTATTTTGTTTATGGTAGTTACTTGAGGCCCTTTTTTTATATTATCACTGACACTGTTAGAGTCCAAGTTCCTACCTTAAGGCAACAGCATGGTAATATAGATTACCATTTATAAATGTGTTATGCTATAAACTATCACCTTATAATATAAAATTTTATTCTTATGATTTATCTTACAGAAGTTCAAAGATTTCTCCATAGAAATATTCTAGGTCGCTATGATGGCTCACAAAAGCCTAATCTACTCAAATTGTGATTTTAGAACTACAAAAGCTTATCAAGCTTGGCCAAACATGATCCTACTGCCAAAAGAGTACCTGCCAGTTGTGGTTACTTATCTACCGCAGGTAACCCTAGGCCAGATATTATTAGGCAAGAAGGAGCACCGGAGATTTTATTTTTACACTGTAATAGTTTTATCCAATTCTATTCATGATAATTATGTACATGTTCAAAAATGCTAATGGTGGATTTCACTTAACAAGGAAAACAAAAGATAGATCCTTCATAAAGAGTAGAGTTGGGTTCTTCAGTGAAAATAGTTCCAAGGACCTATAAAAAGTACATTATTCTAGTTAAATGGTTTTGAATCTCTGGTCTAAGGGCTTTCTAAATTGGGTTTGTAATCACCCAGGGATGTATACAATGTTCCTGGGTCTATTTTGTTGAGAGGGAGTGATCAAAAAAACTGGCAGAAGAAGCAAGCAAGGATGCACTGGAATTAACTTGAACCGAGACCACAGTGTATATAGAACTAAGCATTAAGACAGCATTCTGCAAAAGGATGTGATCATGCTTACATGCTTACATTATCATGCTTACATAAATACTTCCTTTGGAACTTTCCATTGTGAATTTCACAAACTATCTGAGAAATGTCCCTTTTGGATTCCACTGAGGAGTGGTTATAGTCTTGATGAAATTAGCACTTCATCTTCATTTTACTTCCACTTGATTTTGTGCACCAGTTTGCAACCATATACTAAGACTCTGTGGTCTTGAGAACTTACTTCTTTTTAAGCTTTTTTTTTCTTTTTTTTTTTTAAAGATTTTACTTATGTATTTGAGGGAGAGAGAGCACATGTACATGAAGGGGTAGAGGGGGAGGCAGAAGGAGAGAGAACTTGAAGTCAACTCCGTGCTGAGCACGGAGCCCGACGTGGGGGGCTCAATCCCATGACTGCGAGATCAGGACCTGAGCCAAAACCAAGAGTCAGATGCTTAATGGACTGAGCCACCCAGGCGCCCACTTCAAGCTTGTTAACAGCTTTTTCTTTTCAGCAAAATGTCACATACCATTCCAAAAGAATATCAAATTGTCTTGTTAGCAATAATCAGATAAAGGGGAGATGATATAAATGAGAGTCCACAGAAGTCTTTATGGCATGCTTGAGAGCAGAAAAAAAATGAAACAGAACTCAAACTCTAAAAATTCACGAACTGAGTTAACAATTTCCCTCTAAGGAACAGTGTTTCCTGAGAAAATACTGGAGTTTTACACTGGCATATGTAGCTTTGCTTTCATAGTTGGTAGTGTACACATTTAACTTTCCCCATGGAGTTTACATTAATGGCAACATCTGCAGCAGCTGTAACTGCATTTCAACATTCTTAATTAATACTCAAGATTCTGATAAAAACTGAAGATGGAAGTGCTCCCACGTATTCACATCAGCTAAGACTCGATTCAACGGCATTTTATGGAATGATTAAAAAATACTGATTATTTAAATTCCATATTTTTTCACTTTTTCTAAATGTGAAAAAGTTTTATTTATTAGAATAAATAGTTGAATGCTTTTTCAAACTACACAGCCTACCCTACCCCATTCCCATTCCAAAGGATCCTGCCAGTGTTGGTGCAGAGTTTATGGTTGAAAAATCAACAAAATCCTACAGCAGAGGATGAAAAGATAGTAAGACATTTGTCTTGTTCGCAATACAAATAACATGAAAGCAACATAGGAGGTCAAAGTGAGTAAATATCTATGTATTACTGTTAGGGGAGGTGCATTCCATGGCCTATAAACTTCCGTCTTTAACAACATTACTCAGTTGGATAACCCCCAGCAGATAAAGCTCAGAAGATCAAAAGCAGAAATAAAAGACACAAAAGCTATTCATATTATAACTGCTGTATTTAAGAACAAAAGCCAAAAAGAAATGTGGACTCTCTGAAAAGATGTTTGTTCTAAACGATACAATATATGAAGTAATATTAAAACAGAATGAGAAGTTGGGATTCTATTTTTGTAATAATACAATTTTTAGAAGTCTTACAAATGATTTTGACAGAGAGAGAGCAGCACTAGGAAAAAGAAATAAAAATGATAGCAACTGCTTAGAAATAGAAATCTATTAAACAAAGTTCCATAAAATGAATAATGAATGAATGAAAAAGAATGAATAACCAATGAGTTCTGGAAATTTTTCTCTTCTCCACTCTCCCTCCCCCCATCAAACTACTTTGCTGGAAATGAGGATGTTCTACATGTGCTTGATGAGGCAGAAGACAGTATGCCAATGGTTTTTCCAGTTGTCAATTTTTCGAATGTTTCTCAAATAGAAGCAAAATTAATACAAAACTACTAAATGCCCTAATTTCAAATTAAGAATAAAAAGTTCTGAGCCTATTGCATAAGCTATACACACCTATTTAATATATGAAAAGTGATAATTTTTAGTACATGTGAATAAGATCTGTGCATTTTCTCAAAATGAGAAATTTTGGCTGAGGTGCCAAGATACACTCGATATCATACTCTAACATGATGTCTGGGAGAGTGTCATGAGGAAATTTTAAAATAGAGGTCTCAAAATCTGTGCTGGGAGCCATCCATCCATAGGGTATCTACGAGAAGTGGACTACAGGAGGATGTGTGAGGGGGATTTCTGTGGGGAAAGCTGAGCTGTGGGTCTTTCTGCCTCACTCCAAGCCTAAAGATGGGCTTTTGCAGGGACCACATGGAGAGCTTACTAAGATCAGTGGTCACTGTGCACGGACATCTGACACGAAAAGTTAAGAGGAATTAGCTATCCATTGAGTGCTAGCAGAGAGGGTGAGGGAGATGGAGATGAGGAGGGAGAAGACAAAGAGGAGACAGAGGGGCAGGGCAGGCAAAGCTACAATGAGAACCATGTATTATACTCCTAGCTACACGGGCAAAATATGCAGGACTGGTTCTGTGAACGGATGTGGGTCAGGAAGGAAAGAGAGTCGTCCTGGAGCCATGTGAAACCCTGCCGCCCTCACATTCTAACAGAGAATCTACATATACTCATTTCTAAACTGAGATTGTATATACCATATAAAATGAATGTAGGACTTTTTATCACCTCAAAAAGATGAATCAAAAAGTCTTTGACTACCTGAATTTCTATCCTCTATCAGAGGAACAAGTTATCCTACTAAGTGCATTTTAAGAGGACAGTAGGAGGCAAAAATTAAAGTTCATTTTTATGATTTCATCAACCTATAAGTTCTAATTTTTTAAGTATGGCTAAATAGTTGAATTAACAAAGTGACTATAGAAGGCAAACCTCCCTACCATTAGGATGGGTCAATATAACTGCACTCTAGCTGAAGCTATAATAATAAACCATACATAATTATGATCTTATGTAACTGTTGACCTTGTAAAATCACTTAACCTATCTGAAGTCACTTAAACTTTCTTCAAGCATAAATAAAGGAATTTGAGCTCAAAAAAAAACCACAAAAAAAAACCCGAAGTGACTATAAATCTGTAAAAAATGCATTTAAAGAGTATTATATAATTAAAGTTATCTCTTTTACTCACCTTTTTTTACTTCTTTTGGAGTTAGTATCCACTATATTTGAGGTAAAAAATGTCCTTAAAAGAAGATAAGTTACTAAAGAAAGCAGAACCAGCTCTTTTCTGGAGAATTTTTTTGTTTGCTCACCTTTGGACAAGTGATTTCAGTCTGCTGGATCATGATGAGAGCCGAAGCTATCAGAGCTCCTTGCCTCACATAGTTCACAGGGTCATTTGTCATTGGTTCTAACAAGTTAATTGCTTCCTGAAAGCATTAAAAAAAACTTTAAATTAAGCCACTATAGCTGGATTTTCAAATTAGTTACTGTTATTCTAAGTCAGTATTTTCATCTAACATTGTAGTGAGTTCATTGAAGACTACTTGCAACTGAGTATGCTTTAAGTTTCAATATAACTGATGGTGAGAAGGAAGTTCGCTTGCTCCTGTCTTGAGGTAAAAGAAGTCAAAAAGAAGATAACAGAAAATGAGATTAATGTTTGATAAACACCTACTATTTTCCAGACAAAACAGTATTATAAATGTTATCCCATAAAATTCTATTAATCCTAAAACAAAAACAAATAAACAACACATAAAACAATCTTTATAAACAAAGAAACCGAGGTTAAGAAATTTGCCCAAAGTCATATAAGTAGAGCACTCAGGCCTGTCTGACCCCAAAACCTGGATTAAGTATCCAACTTCCTTCAAATACTAGGTTAAGGTAATGTCTTTGATGATTTTATAAGGGCTAACTTAAAAAATTAAATCAATGTTTAATAGGATTTCCCCAGTATCATATTCTTCAGAATAATCCGTTCTATGAAGAAAGGGTTCCTCGGTGAGATAAGTTTGGTAGTTCTGGAGTACTATATATCACTTCCTCTTGCAGATTCAAAATATATATAGCTTATCAAATGCTCTATGAATGTATATCATACTAAAAGATCCAGAGCCTTATTAAAGAAATTACTTGAACTTTGTTTATCCCAGCATTTGTTCACTGTATTTGACCAAGAACTCTTTTGCCCTATATAAGTTCTATTAACAACGTGCAGGAATTTTGTTAGGTGCCACTTCATAACATTCCTTTATAAGGTCTTTGGTAGATAGAAATCCAGAGGAAAAAAGCAATGGGTTTACAAAATTTACAAAATCATCAAATTTATTTCTTAATACAGCATGCCATTTCTCAAATATCCTTTGTTTCAAGGCCAAGGAAGGAAAGAATAAGTTGAATTCTTTTTTTTAGGCAAACAACTTCAGATTTCTTTATATGTGGATTCATTTATTTTAAAAATCAGAGCTATTAACAGATAATACACATAACAGATAAGCGTATTCTTTCTCCCCATTTCAGTGAAAAATGTCATGACATTGTGCAGAGTTTTTCAAACACTACTCATAGTATTGTCAATACTGTTTATGAGGCAGTCATGACAAAAATATAACCAAATTTCCAGCTTATAAGGTAAAAGACACTAGCCTGGTCTTTGAGGTATGTGATACAACCTCAAAGATATATTTTAGAATAAAAAATGTTTTGAGTTTTTAAGAAATAAAAATAAAGCACCAAACCTTGGTCAGATAGGTATTGTTATGTATATCACACAAACTATGTAGAAATAAAGCAGAATTGCTTAGTATGAGTAATAAAAACTTTTCATTGAATTAACTTGTCAGATGCTATGTCTCAAAGAATATTTGCTCCTAGATATCATATTAAGTTTACAATAACCTGGAAAGAAAAAAAATCTAATATACACTTAACTTATGAGGCTTGACATAAACGTCTACTAAAGACCTGAGGGGGAAAATACTTCATAAAACATCCAACTATAATTTTTCTTTGTTTACAGAGCAGATGTATTCCAGAAAAAAATGAAGGCCAATTTCTATAAACTGTATTTTATAAACCCAGTGATATTTCTAATAAAACTGAAGATACATTCTTAGGTAAAAAATTCTCCCCCCCCCCCAAAAAAAACACTTTAAAAACAAATCTCTGTGAGGACAGAGACTATGCTCAACTTGTTCACCATCATATCCTTAAAGGATCTTCCCCTCCAACACTGATTTGACAAATATTTACTGAATGCCTACTATGTGCCAGGTCTGACTTTAGCTTCTAGCAGTGAATATTCTGTTCTTAGGGATCTCACATTTCAGGGCAGAGGAGACAGACAATAAATAAATAGGTGTAAAAAAATATCAGGTGGCGATTAAGTCCTATGAAGAAAAAACAAAGCAGGGTAAGGAGATGAATGAGAGTACTGGAAGAGGATGTCTCTCTATAAATTCTTATGCAATTTTTATCACATACAGTGAAAATGCCCATTTTAATTCTAAAATTAAATTTAGATTTACACATTAAAACATTTACACATTAAAACATTCTAGAATTTAGCTTTTAATTTAATTCTAAAATTAAATTTAGGTTTACACATTAAAACATTTACACATTAAAACATTTAGATTTACACATTAAAACATTCTAGCTTGAGTAATGTTTTATGTGACTAGAAAAAGTTATTTGTATCCAATACTAACACTCTTTATTAGAGAAAAAGCTGAGCAAATTAAAATTTAATTCCTGGACTCAATCAATAAATAACTGTTATATTTTATTTTATTGTGGACAAGAGAGGATTAAAAAAAATGACTCCTCCTCTGATGTAAAGACATTGGAAGCATAACCTAGCTATACTCTTGTTCTTTATGTTCTCGTTCTCATCATGTTTGTATTCTCTCTCTCTCTCTCTCTCTCTCACACACACACCCCCATGCACGCACATACTCCATTAAAAGAAACGTTCATGTTTTGGGGAGTGGTTAAGGTATGTGAGTTTGTGCTATGAAAGGCAAAAATGTGATGACTATGTCATTGCTGTGAATGAAGAATACTTGTTTAAGCAACAGTGCATTTCCTTATGAATCTCATGATGAATTGTATTTCCCAGTCATCTGCTTGCCTAACCCAATTCTTGATTTTTTCACTTTTGAGGACTATCAAATATCAGGTTAGCTATTATGTTTGTGAGGAGAATCAGGCAAATAGCAGTTAGATGATTTGCTTAAAACAAAAAAAAAACAAAAAAAGAAAGCTGATTGTGGTGGTCTCATACAAGAACCTAGATTTCCACAATACTAATCATGTCAATTAAACATGTAAATTACCCTGTAAAGTGACCAGAGTAATTCTTTAAAGAAAAAGAGTATTTTATCTTTTTCTTTTTTAAAAGAAAATACTTTCAAAAAGAAAGTCAACACCATTGTTTCCATTAGAGTCACCCATGCAATGTGGTGGTTTGTTCTTAACTGGCTTCGAGCAACCCAGCACGGTAAAGTGAGAAAGGTAGTTCTGGGAAGCTTTGTGAGACAAGTTAACTCTTACAGATCACACTACAACGTGCATTTTTACAGGGGCTGTACAGACTTTTCTGCAAGGGAAAACAGTCTGGTGCCAGGAAAGAACTGACCCCACTGGCTTCGGGCTTTACCTTGTTCCCTGTACCAGCACAGCAGATGCCCAGGGCCATAGCAGCTCCGTAACGCACGTGAGGATTGTAACTCTCCGACAACAATGAAACAACGCTGGGGCACTGTTCAGGGGTCCTGATAAGAATAGAGGAAGTGAAGACAGTGTTATAGGTAAAATATTTTAAATAAAGATGGAAGAATTTTAACCATTTTTTTTAACTTATGGGAAAAAAGTTATATTTCACACGGAAGTTGGGAGAATTAAAAACACCCATGGAATTCTAATTATTGATATTAAAAATCTATCTTCCGCATTCAGAGAATATACACAAAGAACGCAGAACACATCAGTGATTCCTCAACCATAACTCTGCATTAGAGCTTTACAGTCACTCCTTTGCGTCTCCTCCACAGTGGGTAATAACCATGAGGGTGTGGGGGGCACACAATGCTCTACGTGGATTCTTACCTTTCTTGCTTACTTTGTGTTTTGTATCAGAAGATAAAAGCTGTTATAGAGACTCTGGAATGTTTCCAAAGCTGCACAAAAGATCTGAATCGCCCAGTATAACTCTGATTGAATATCAAATTGGTAAATATGCCTTGATAATGAAAAAACTCTGCTTTTTTTCTTTAGCAACTATTATTGTGTTGATAAGGACACAAATTGTTCTTTAAAAAAAAAAGATTTTATTT
This sequence comes from Potos flavus, assembly GCA_028534135.1. NCBI lineage: Eukaryota > Metazoa > Chordata > Mammalia > Carnivora > Procyonidae > Potos > Potos flavus. The sequence continues at coordinate 166,283,747 of CM052883.1, read as the reverse complement.
GAGAGAGAGATGGAGAGAGCGTTTTTTTTAAACACTATCTTGCGAATGAAAGCGGTTACTACCTACAGACCAATTCAAATCCTTAACTCTCTGTTGGAACTGTCCTCCAGACTGAAACTCTAGTAAGTGGTAAATTCAAATTTCAAATGGAGTAGAGCCAAATTTATGAAAATGTGGAATTTTGCTATAAGGCTGGATTTCCTCCTTACAACAAAGTCTATCATTCTTTCTTGAAAATGTTCTCAGTTTGATTAAGCTTTCTAGTAGGAATAATTTGTAAATAATACTAACAGCAACAATATGGAGAAAAAGCTTGGTATTGTAAAAAAAATGCAATGTACTAGGGAACAGAGGATCTAGGTTCTAGTTCTAGTTTTGCTAATTTCTTAGTATGTGACATTAGGGAAGTCACTTTTTTTTTGTAATTAGAGATAACTTTTCTTTTGTTGGAATAATATAAAAAACAAAATGAGTAAATAACTGAAAATATGGTAATAATATATATACTTTCAGCTAATGCATACTGACATAAATAACAACACATCATATAAAAGGAAGCCATGAAGTCAAAAACCTGTGTTCCAGTTCCTGTTTTGTCTCTAAATAGTTGGGATAATTCAGACAAAGTTCAATGAACCATACACTCTGGGATCCCTTTCTATGTACAAAAAAAAGAAGGAATGGGACTAGAAGTTCCATAATGTCTTTCCTACGTTATAATTCTATGGCTTTTTTTTTTTTTTTAAGATTTTATTTATTTATTTGTCAGAGAGAGAGAGACAGCACAAGCAGGGGGAGTGGCAGGTGGAGGGAGAAGCAAGCTCCCCACCGAGCAAGGAGCCCAATGCTGGGATCATGACCTGAGCCTGGGTGGCTCAGTCAGTTAAGCGTCCCATTCTTGATTTGGGCTCAGGTCATGATCTCAGGGTTGTGAGATCAAACCATGTGCCGGGCTCTGTGCTGGGCAAGGAGTCTGCTTGAGATTCTCTTCCTCTCACGTTCCCCTGGCTCATGTGTGCTTTCAAATAAGTACATAAATCTTAAAAAAAAAAAAAAAAAAAAAAAAAAAAAGAACCAACCATCAAAGGTTTTAAATCAATGCTCATTGTTACAGGACATTTCTTTGGTGAGAAATATTCCTATGGAATTTAAAGTGATATTACATCAAAGAAGCTGCCAAAGGGTCATTCTGCAACTTATAGTTGACAGTACTGTCATTTAACTTTTATTTTGCATTCCAATAGGCAAAGAATTTAAAACTCAATCCATAAGTTGATACTCAAATCCTCTGACAAACCCAAGCATTTTGTCACCAATTAATTACAAATAAAGCCAACTCAAGGGGCGCCTGAGTGGCTCAATCGTTAAGCGTCTGCCTTCGGCTCAGGTCATCATGATCCCAGGGTCCTGGGATCAAGTCCCACATCGGGCTCCCTGCTCAGCAGGAAGCCTGCTTCTCCCTCTCCCACTCCCTCTGCCTATGTTCCCTCTCTCGCTGTCTCTCTGTCAAATAAATAAATAAAATCTTAAAAAAAAAAACAACAACAACAATCCAACTCAAGAGTGCACATATCCCAAGGGCCACGGCTGTGTTTTCTATATTTTTTATTTTCCATAAATTACTAGCACAGTGCTCAATAGTAAAGATAAAATAATTTTTATCACTTAGTAAATGACAAAGGGAGCCAAACTGTATTTAGAGACTTAACCAAGAAGTATTTTCTACTAGGTTCAGGGCCTAACGGTTAACCTCTGGGGGTGGGAAATCAAGCCCTTCCCTGTTCCCCTGCACACTCAAGTTTATAATTTGGCTGTATAATCCAAAAAAAAAAAAAAAGGAAAGTTAAAAAGTACCTGTGTTGCTTCATAAGGGCTAATTGAGTATCTTTTAATTTTATGTGCTTTGAAGTTCTCAGTAGGGAGATCACATAGGTAAGGCCTAAAACACCCACAAAATAGGTACCTAATTCTAATTTGTTGTTTCAATAAAATTTCTTGGCTTGTAGCTACCAGTCAAGTTGCCAACTTTACTATTTGTACAAACCTTCCACAGAGCAGGAACTGTACAAGGATATATGCACAAGTCACTGCCATATCATCTGACCATAAACTGCATATATGAACTCCTTTCTTTCAACATACTGGCTATTAACTACTGTTTCTTTACTAAATATTTTGTGTAACCTCAAAATTAAATCCTATTAATAAATCAGATGCTTCCATCTGGTATCTTTTTTCTAATCTATCTTTACTAGAAAAGGAAAAAAATACAGCAATATATGTATATAGGCAGAAATACTATTCTAGGCACATGGGGTCCATCACAGAGGGAATCTGGAGAGGCCATAAACCACAGGATAGTCCCCTTGGTAGAACTGTGAATTTATGATTCTCACTAGGTGAATGCCATAGGATTAACATATGACGAAGGAATTAAGAGTATACTTCTGTTGAGCTCCCTTGTATTCCCTACCAAAAGACTAAATAATCTGAGTAGTATCCTGAATTTCCAAGTACCTATTGACTGTCTTCAACCAAATATACCACAAACACCTCAATCAACATATAGCAGTCTACACAGAGGAATAAGGGGCACCCCCACCCCTACGCTACTTCTCCCACCACCACAGTTCATTTATATAACCCAGGAAACTCACATCTTTCTTTAATCATTCCATTCCGTCATCCCTCACGTCTTATCTGCCACCAAATCAAGTGAAACCCTTAAATTTTATTTGTTTCCATTGCCTGTTTCAGGCCCCAATCACCTCTCACTGGAAATAATAGTGAATCCTTAAATAATCGCTCTGCCTTCTTTTCCTTTTGCCTTCATTTTGCTATGGTAGTGAGAATAACATGGGCTTGGAATCAGAAAGACTTGAATTCCAATTCCAGTGCAGCCATTTAATAATAGAGTGGCAATCACTAAATCTTTCTGAGCCTTAGCTGCATTAACCCATAAAATGGTATCTGTTCTACCTTATTCATGCTGGGGAAAGCTGGTGGTATGGTAGAGTAGAATGCCATACTACAATCACTGAAATCTAAATGCATTACAAGAAATTGCCTTTGGATCAGAACCAGGAATTTGGCTACCCTAGCTGTAGTTTGGGTTCTTATTTGTAAAAAAGGGGAGGTAACTCAGGCCCAAACGTTCATTCAAAATAATATAAAGTGAGTTGGATATTAAACCTAGAAAGGTGGTTGTATTCAGAGACCTGACCTCCAGATCTCCTCACCAACTTTTTAAGAAGCTAATGGCACAAAGAACACTTACCCACTTATCCCTCAGCTGCAGCAAGGGCAGGACATTCCAAGGAAAACTGAGTCACATCGAAGAGCTTATTCTAAATGTTATCTTAAAACTTCATTTATTTTATGATGCTCACTTGTTAAAAAAAAGTATTATACTTAGAATAGGATATTAACAGTTTCATGAGGTTTAGAGAAAATTTTGCCAGTGAACATAAATACTGGGAGCTTAATGCAGAGCTTTACCCAGTTGATTACCATAAAGACTGAAATAGGTTATAAGGGCTATAAACTCAATGAACATAAAAAAAAATTCTTGTTAAATTTCTCAGTCTATAACAGTTCCAATGCTGACACATTCTTCAGTAAAGTGTTAAAACAAGAAACGATACATTTTTTAATAAATTGGCTTAGACATTCAGTCCCTTCAAGAGTATAATAAAACCAGAATATTCATGTTTAATTTTTAGCAAGCAGCTCTAAAAGGACAAAAGAATCCTTCTAAGCAATGATTGGAATGTAAATAGTCGCTGAAAGCAAAACTTCAGCACTTGAATCCTTGTCTAAACATACAACACACATAAAATGTATGCAATAAACATAAAATTTTAAAGTCACATTTAATAAATGAATAAATGGCAAAACAATTATCACCACCACTTTGAGGCTTGGAATGAATTAATGGATCTCAGGATAATTATCAATGACTGCTAACATCATAAAAACAGGAACAAGTCGACCTAATGTGCACTGCCAGCCCTGCCTCTCCAAAAATGAGAGACAGAGACAGAGAAATTGAACCTCAGTGTGACCAAGCCTCAAGATCTAACTATCAAGTTACAGGAAATACAGAAGACCAAAAAGCACATTATATTTTACATAGGGATGCAGGATGCAATTAGCAAAATCCCTACTGTGCATAATAACTGTGCAAAATCCCTACTGAGACATAATAACCTGGTTTCTTCAACGAATGAACTGCAAGGTGGAAACAAAAAGAGAGGGAAGAAAAGGCAAGAGATTAAAAGAAAATACACCAAATCTTTAATAATAGTCCATAGGGTTTTCTTTCACTTATTTTAGATAATTCTAACACTACTTGAATCTTAGCTTTTGTCTTTTTTTCTTTTTTTAAAGATTTATTTATTTATTTGACACACAGAGATCACAAGTAGGCAGAGAGGCAGGCAGAGAGAGGGGGGAAGCAGGCCCTCCTTTGAGCAGAGAGCCCGATGCAATGCAATGAGGGGCTCAATTCCAGGAGCCTGAGATCAAGCGCC
>CM052883.1:166199468-166279115 GCA_028534135.1 Potos flavus | reverse complement strand
AAAAGGTGAATATTATTAGGTTAAAAAGTGGGGAGAGGGGTGCCTGGGTGGCTCAGTTGGTAAAGCATCTGTCTTTGGCTCAGGTCATGTTCCCAGGGTCCTACACCCCCCCCCCCTTGCATCAGGCTGTTTCTCCCTCTCCCTATGCAGCTCCCTCCGGCTTGTGCGCTCCCTCTCTCTGTCAAATGGATAAATAAAATCTTTAAAAAAAAAAAAAAAAGGCAGGCAGAGATATATTTTTTGAATTTTATTTTCATTACATTATAAAAGAGATGCATCAAATATTCATTATCAGGAAAATAACTGAGAAAGAAGAAAGCAGTTTTGTTTCCCCAGCATACTTTTATCCCATGAACCTCTGTATCCCGAGCTGCTGCTATTTGCAGATTTTCACTTTATCAGTTTAGATATATCTACTACATGTGAAGTAACATAAAACAAAACAAAATTACACAGATCCTGCCCTAAATCATACAAATTTAGTCCTACCTTTAATATATATATTTTTAAATCATTTTACTAGACTTCACTTAATTAAAAATAGCTATAGTTCTAGATAAGCTTTTGCTTTATTTCCAAACAGATTGTTTCTTTCAGGTGCTACCAAAATAGGGCAAAAATATCTCAAAAGATGAGAAGAAAGTAAATTTGTAAGATTTATACAAAGTATTCTACTTCACCATAATAAGAAACATGGCTCTTAAAAATATCAAATTGCATTCCTGGACCTAGAGAAATCTGTAATATTCAAATCTATAATATTCAAAAAGTTATAGTATTATTAGCACATTCCTGCCACTCCTTAAAATGAGCAAACCAGGGAAAGTCTTACAGTGTGAGTGAGAGATTGTATACTTGTAGATTATTAAAGTATTAATATTTCCTTGATTTTATAAAAATGAACATAAATATACTTCAATTCTCAGAAAGTTTAATTCATTTCTGGTATTTAAATAACTGTCCTAATATTAAAAGTCTACTTCTAATAGCTGATTACAATTACTACTGAAGACTTGCAGAGCTGAGCAAATATACATCAAATATTTGGGTCTTTTATGATCAACTATAATTCTAGATATAAGAATTCTCTTGATTAAAGGGCACTATCATATCATGACATCAGAGTTTCACCGATATTTAAAAAAATATCTTATTCTTTTGTTCTTGACAAAAGTGGATATGGTCACAAGCAGCCTTCTCTGGTAATAACAACTTGGCAAAAACCGCCAGAATGAACTTTTATAGAACTCTGCAATCTAGCCCAAAACTTACACCAACCAGGGGTCAGCTTAATGAAGCTTAGTGAAGCACTGCTCTAAGAGTGCTGTGATACCACGAACTGCCCCTCCACTACCCTGCTCCAAGACGGATAGTGTCAGTGGAGAGGGGCGCCTGTGTCCTAGTACGGCTGCTAATGAGAGGGAGCAAGACAGACTCTATTCTCACAGAATCGAGAATAAACTGTGTTTCAACCTGTCTGGAGCCTCGAAGCACCAGTGCAATAACCTGCCTTTGTTTCACCAAACTTAGAGAACTCCCAGGCCTGGAGCAGCTTGCCAGGTGACATTTGTTGAAAACGCTGACAGGCAAAAGTACTGGCCATGGGAGCCTGGGGTGAGGATTAATAGTTACAGTAGGCAATAAACAGACCTAGAAGCTTGGAAAGAAAGAGGCTGGGAGAGGAGATATGTGGGGTTAATAAGGGCTTTAAAAGTCTGCCTGCCTCTTTGCCTACTTGTGATCGTGTCAAATAAAGAAATAAAATCTTTAAAAAAAAAAAAAGCTGCCACATATACTGAGGAAATTGAGAATACCACATGCATACTCAGTGTTAGACACATGCTCAGGAAAGGCCTGAGAAGACTCTAAACTTTCACTTCAGGCTCTGCACAAGCAGGAAGCAAAGGCTAAAGGCAGAGTAACTTGGCTAAGTTAAAGGAGTGTCCCAACACAGAGCCAATTTGCAAAGACTGCAAGTCTTTTTCCTTTTCCCTTTCTTTTTTTCCTTTTCTCGGTTCCAGGCATTGAAGGAAGCTGTCAAAAAACACTAGCTGACCACTAGGCTAATGTAACACAGACTTCAGTGGCCATTCATGAGAAAGCCTAGAGACTTTATAAAACTACTTTTAAAAAATTCACCAAACAATCCACAAGAAGCAGCAATAATAAATCCCTGGAAAGGGGTGGGGGAGAGATGTGATTTCCTTTGTTGCCACACTGTAATACTCAAAACATCCAGTTTTCAACAAAGAATTAAGAGTTGTGTAAAGAAATAAGGAAATACATATAGCCCATTCACAAGAAAAAGAGAAATTAATAGAATCAGTCCCCAAGTAAGCCCAAGTATTGGACCTAAAGTATCTTAAATATATTCAAAGAGAAAAAAAAAAAAAAGGCAAGTAACTAGAGAAAACAGGAGAACAATGCCTCATCAACTGAAGAAAATCCATAAATAGAAATTATACACACACACACACACACACAAAATCAAACAAATTCTGGAACTGAAAAGTAAAAGTGAAATGAAAAATTCACTAGAGAGGGTTCAACAGCAGAACTGGGCAGGCAGAAGAACTATCAAGTTAGGTAAAGTGACAATAATAAATTAGATTAATTGAGAATTGGGGCACCTGGGTGGCTCAGTGAGTTAAGCCTCTGCCTTCAGCTCAAGTCATGATCTCAGGGTCCTGGGATCGAGCCCCGCATTGGGCTCTCTGCTCAGCAGGGAGCCTGCTTCCCCCTCTCTCTTTGCCTGCCTCTCTGCCTACTTGTGATCTCTCTCTGTCAAATAAATAAATAAAATCTTTTAAAAAAAAGATTAATTGAGAATTATGTTAGGTGGATTGAGATTATCTAATTTGAGGAGCAGAAAGAGAAAACAATTTTATAAAATGAACAGAGCCTTAAAAACCAGTGGGACACCATCAAGGATACCAACATATGCATAGTGAGAGTCCTAAAGGGAGATGAGAGGGAGAGAGGGGTAGAAAGAACATTTGAAGAAATAATGGCCAAAACTCCCCAAATTTTGATAAAAGACTAGAAACTCAACAAACTCTAAGCAGGATAAACTCAGAGACTAGTGATCAGAGAAGACAAAAACTATATTCTAGTAGGAGACATACAATCAAAAATAAATGATAAACTAAGTAAAAAGGTGAAGTACTAAGGAGAACAAGAAAAGGAAATCAAGGTAAAGGGTATTGGAAGAGACAGGAGAGGAAGGTTTAACAGTACTAACTAGGGTAGTCAGAGTAGGCTTTGATGATAACGTGATATTTAAGCAAAGACAGGAAGGCAGTAAGGAAGCAAGTCAAGTGGCTATGTAGGGGAAGAGTATATTATGTATTAGGTAGAAGAAATAGCTCATGCAAAAGCCCAATGATAAAATAATGCCAGGCATGTTTGAGGAGCAGTAGAGGCCAGTGGTTTGAGTGTAGTGAAGAAGGGGAAGAATGGTTGAAACTATGGCCAGATCATAAAAGCTTTATAGGAACTTTATAGGCCAGGGGGTTACTGGAACTTTGCCTTTTATTATGAGTGAAATAAAGGGCCACTGGAGGATTCTGAGCAAAGGAATGATATGATCTGCCTTGTTTAAAAGGGTCATTTTGGCTGCTTTATTGAGAACAGAGGGCAAAGGCAGAAGAAAAAAGGCTGGTTAAGAGGCTACCAAGAAATCCAGTCAAGATATGATGGTGACTTAGGTAAGATGGTAGCAGTAGATGTAGGGGGAAATTTTGGTATATATGGATTTGGTATGTATATTGAAGGTAGAACCAACAAGATTTCCTGATGGAAAAAAATGTAGAATGTGAGATAAAGAGACTGGAAAGTTGCAACTGCCTTTACCTGAGATAAATAAACCAATAAATATATAGGGCAGATCTGGAGGGAGAGAGCATAAGTTCAGCTTTAGACAATCTGAGTTTGAGATGTTTTTTAGACATCTAAGGGAAATATTAAGTAGGTGATCGAACATGAGTCTGGAGTCTCGGCTAGAGATACAAGTTTGGGAGTTTCAGTATACAGATGCTATTTAAAGCCATAAATGTATGTAAGACACAAAGTAGACCGGAGAGAAGAGATCCAGAAATGAACCCCCAAGAAGGTTAAAGAGTAAGAGGCTGAGGAGATGAAACAGAACAAGGAGACTAAAAAGAAATAGTGAGGCAGGGGAACATCCATCCACTAGAGTGTGATCTAGTGGAAGCCAAGTGAAGAAGCGATTTTAAGGAAGGGGAAATGATCATCTGGGTCAATCGCTGCTATGAAATAGGCAGAGCAGGTTACATTACTTTATTACAAATGCAAAAATCAAAGCTCAGAGAAAGGTCTCCTAGCCCTTAGGGATTCTGCCTGTCTACTTTCATGACCACGATTCATAGCCATTAGGTTGGAAATAGAGTTTTAGTTTTAGGGGCTTTCTTCAACAAGTTAATGGAAACCATGGGTGAATGGAGGAAGACAACAAAGAGGGAGATGAGTTCAATAGAGGACAGGAACCTGGGAGGTATCTGCATATTAAGAGGGTACAATAAGAGTTAGAAAAGATGCTTTATGAAAGACAAAGAACCAGGATGGGATGTCTCTGAAGGCAGGAAAAGATATAAGCTTTAAGAAGAAATGCTTAGCCAACAGAGCTGAATATTGCACACAATCTATACCTGGTGTTAATAATGGACTTTCTAAGAGTTGTTTTAGTAGAATGCTGGAGATAAAAATCTGATTATAAGGATTTTACACTGGGTGGGTGATGAGAAGAGAAACAGGCAATTCTTTAAAGAAGTTTGATGATGTGGGGCGCCTGAGTGGCTCAGTGGATTAAGCCTCTGCCTTTGGCTCGGGTCATGATCTCAGGGTCCTGGGATCGAGCCCCGCATCGGGGTCTCTGCTCAGCAGGGAGCCTGCTTCCCCCCCCCTCTCTGCCTGCCTCTCTGCCTACTTGTGATCTCTCTCTGTCAAATAAACAAATAAAATCTTAAAAAAAAAAAAAAAAGTTTGATGATGAAGGAAAAAGACTCAAGGGATAAGGAAATGTTTATTCAAGGCATGGATTCTATGTGTGAAAAAGATACTTTATTCAGCAAAATTGCAAAGATTATAATAAAGAGTTGGGATCAAGAACTTAAGTGGAAGTTGTGGAAAAGAGTAATGTCAACGTGATCCCAAAGGATAGGATGGATGAAAAAGAAAGACGTTTTGAAGGGCACCTGGGTGGCTCAGTGGTTTAAGCCTCTGCCTTTGGCTGAGGTCATGGTCTCAGGGTCCTGGGATCGAGCCCTCCATTGGGTTCTCTGCTCAGCTGGGAGCCTGCTTCCCTCTCTCCCTCTGTCTGCCTCTCTGTCTACTTGTGATCTCTTTCTCTCTGTCAAATAAATTAAAAAAAAAAAAAAAAAAAGACGTTTTGAAAAGATAAAAAGTAATAGCACTTTCAGACTGGTCTAAATCTTTCATTAAAACATAGGTGAAATCAGTCATCAGGGGAGAGTGAGCAGCGTCTAAAAGAACAGATTAAACTTGGAAGAACTATTTTTAGAATTTTAGCTCTTTTGCTGATATTGTCAAAGAGAATGAGTAAGAAAGGAATGCAAAGGAAAAAAAAAGCCAAAAAATATTTGAGTTACTCTGTGCGACCTGTTAAAATGAACTGGTTTTAGCTACCATGTCTGTATTGTAATCACCAATATACTTGCTTGTATCCACTCATGAGATAAATTACACAAGGGCAGAAAATGTTTATCTTGCTCATCACTATATTGCAACGAGCAAACGAACTCAATGAATACTTCACAAATAAATGAATATGTACTGGACACAATCCCTATATTGCCAAAAATTCCTTAATGGCTAGTGTTTGATAATCATGACTGAGAGGTAAAAAATGTTCTTGGTTGATATTTGTCTTCATAGATCTATAAATTAGACTGCTCTTTTAAGTCAAAGACAGAATATGTTCAATAAATGAAAAAAGGCATCAGGGACAAAAGTCATTATTTTGGAAAAATGCAGGAATTAAGTTTTTTGGTTATGGTCAGATTAGAGTCTGAGTCTGAACGTTAAGCTACTTTAGTAAGAATTTATCTGGAGTTCTTGGTAAATGAGATATTTTACACAAATGAAATTTCCAGATATTTGAAAATTCTACTATTAAGAATCATACTTTTATATATTTATCATTTTGGATGGCAATCTTTTAAAAAATGCATTTCATGTATTCCTGCCATCCAAAACAGAGCCGAATAAAAATTATTTAATCTTTTCTTAAATACGTGGAAGTCATCCCTCTGGTATCAATTATTATACCACATAAAATTGTGATGGCCTGGGTTATAGGAGGGCTACAAATCTCTATTCTAAGTAGACCTACATGCCTATACTTCTTACTTCCTGTTTCTTCTGTGGACCCTGTTTGCTATTATCAAAGTGCTTGTCCACCTGTTAATTTGTCAGTCTACTCTGGAGTAAACAGGGAAATGTGTTTGTTAAAACCATCTCAAAGTGGATTTATCACTAAACATTCTTTTGTACTATTTAGATTTACCACCATGTGCAAATGGTATTTTTATTAAAGAGGGGAGAGAGACATGTTTCTGTGAGTGTAAAGAGTGTAAAGAGATTTGGAGTGAGGACTTACAGGCTGCCTTCCATCTAACGTGCAAAAGGTTTTAGAGCACAATTTAGTTATTTGCCAACTGAAAGATTTGTCTACTCTTTCATCTGTTTATTATTTTGCTTTCTTTCTGATTCTCAGCTATGCTTTTTTATTTTTTTAAATTATTAACATATAATGAATTGTTTGTTTCAGAGGTACAGTTCTGTGATTCATCAGTCTTACACAATACACAGCTCTCACTACAACACATACCCACCTCAGTGTCCATCACCCAACCATAGTGAAAAGTTGCCAAATAAGTAGTTTTAACTAGCTGTGTTCCTCAGCCATTAAACTAATTTAAAAATAGAAAAACAAAAATAATCCAACCACCAATTTCAACACTCAGAATTAAGATTTTTAAAAAAGCAAGTGAGGAGGGGCGCCTGGGTGGCTCAGTGGGTTAAAGCCTCTGCCTTCGGCTCGGGTCATGGTCTCAGGGTCCTGGGATAGAGCCCCACATCGGGCTCTCTGCTCGGCAGGGAGCCTGCTTCCTCCTCTCTCTGCCTGCCTCTCTGCCTACTTGTGATCTCTCTCGCTCTGTCAAATAAATAAGTAAATCTTTAAAAAAAAAAAAAAAGCACAAGTGAGGAGACCTGGATGGCTCAGTCAGTTAAGCATCTGCCTTCGGCTCAGGTCATGATCTTGGGGTCCTGGGATCGAGCCCCGCATTGAGCTCCTTGTTCAGCAGGGAGCCTGCTTCTCCCTCTCCCTTTGCCCCTCCTCCTTCTCGTGCTTGCTCACTCTCTCTCTCTCTCAAATAAATAAAATTTTTAAAAAAGTGAATGTGGGTGAGAGGGTTAGTATTGGGAAAGTTTATAACAGTAATAATGGTCAGCATTTTTATAATATAGTCCATGAATATTTAAAAACTTTTTTAAACAAATCCATATATTCATTGAATATACTGGTACTACTTTCAATCTGACATTATTTGTTTTGCACTCCTATCTGCCTGCATAAGTACAGGGCTAAATTGTGATTCACAACAAAGCAGTATTTCAGAATATTTCTATATTCCTGAACAGAATCCTGGCACATTAAAATCCATTTGATTGCTCTTGAGTATTACATGTTTTCACCCAAAATTTACAGCAAATTATTTTTTCTAAAATACTGAAAAAAAAATACTGAATTTTGAGTTTAAAAAAGCAGCAAATACTGAATAAAATCTGAAATGGTCATTAGAACTGAAATGAACCAAATACTTTCCAATAACTTTCACACAAGTTAAGAATATAAATTTGAAACAGAAAAAGGGCACAAATATTATTGCTGACCTAGAATTAAACACTTTAAAAATGAGTGATCTATGATGATCTTTTAAAAAGGAAACCTTGAGAATGCTCGAGTTCTAATGTTAAGCTAGTCTGTTACGGTCTAGAAAAAACTTAAGATACCATAGCTGTTAAAATTTTTACACTAATTTTCTGAAATAAGGCAGAAATATATTTTCATTACATACTGTATACTTTCCCCAATATATCTGTGAAAAAAACAACAACAAAAAACTGCCAATGAACCAACCCCCCCCAATCCAGAGACCATCTGTTTAAAAACGAGCAATGAAAGTTTCTGTTAAAACCTATGCATATATGTAGAATTCAGACCTTTCTGCGCTCTTCTATATAAGGTTGCAACCAGAGAAAATTGTGTTCCAGAGCAAACACATAAAAGCTAGTAAGAATCTTGTTCTGAAATTAGAACTCTGGAAATCACTATAAGGCTCACAGGGCACACTTCACAGAATGAAAACTCTAGAATCTCTAAACCATATCTTATTTTTTGCAAATGGGAAAAACAGCACAGTGTTAATCCAAAACAAAACTATCTTAAGCAAAAATGACAGTTTATTTCAGTCCCTCAAATATCAAAGAAAGCTCTTAAGAATACAACATAATAGGGTCATGAACTGGTTCAACATACTTAACTGGTGGTTTTATGAATTATAATAAATGCTGCTGCTTTCTAAAAATGAGTGTATCAAAGAGGAAATAACCTCCTTGGCATGCCTGCAGCTATACAACACATTTGTTTCATTGCTTTCAAGCGCCTGTGCGTGAGGCTCTGAATAAGTCAATGAGAGGACTTCAGTCAGAGCAGCAAGCAGGTCTACTGAGCAGATCAGACGACATGCTCGGGAGATTTGTAACAAGAGGTAAGTATTTTACAAATAAATACAGAATTAATCTAAAGATTTTTTTTCCTTTCTTCAAAAAAAACTGCTACCGTATCTTTCATTTCTATTCAGTGGCTTAAAAACCAAAATTAAAATTTTATCAATGTTACAGGAGAGATATTTAATACAGGATTTACAAATTTTATTTATTTATTTGAGAGGGAGAGAGACAGCACAAGTGGAGAAGCAGGCTCCCTGCTGAGCAGGAGGCCCTGATGCAGGGCTCCATCCCTGGACCCTGGGATCATGACCTAAGCCGAAGGCAGACGCTTAACCGACTGAGCCACCCAGGCACCCCTGGATTTACGGAATTTATGAATTAATGGTTTAACCTTCCTCTTAGCTTATCCTCCTTCCCAAGGAAACTGGGGAGGTTAAAGAAAAAAATGACTACTTAAAACAGAAAAAGAACTGTTTCAAATTTGGCATAAAGTGATAAATTTGGAAAATATCTGTGGCAGTAAGAAGCGTTCTCTGAAAGATGAAGTTATTAAAAACAATTATTTGTATGCTACTAATATCTACTTTTCTTCCCTTCTCTCAAACTAAAAGGAGTTTTAAAATGTTGTATAAAAATGGCAATTATATCAGTATTAAGATAAACCTGATCAGATAAAACTCAATTACAAATAAGGATTCCTAGCTGGTAAATCATGTATATAGACCTTAGGTGGGCTTGAAGAATTTCTAGGTGGGTAACCAGTGTGTACCAAAAAGTTCTATTCAGAACTATTTAGTGCTTTAATGTTTCTATTCTTCTGTACATGTTCTAAGGTAAACGTAAAAAGACATTCAAGGGTCAGGAAACATCTAGCCTTTTTTTTTTATAACAACTGAAAAAATTAATGCATCTCCTGTTTCGTGACCTGAGGCATATCAGGAACATGACTGTGGAAATAGGTTGCATTGTCACAAATGCACAAGAGACCTATTGAGATGGGAAGGGCCACTAAGTTCAAGAGTTTTTTCTGTTTTTTGAAAGTAACAAAATAAAATAATGCAATCTACATATTTTAAATCTAGGGGGAACTCTTAACTCACTGGCATTCAAATTCAAACACGAGTCTACTGCTACAGCAGAGAGAGAGAGAGAGAAGAGAGAGAAACTAATAAACAGTCTTTCTTTCACAGCTATCAGTTTCTTTCACTAAGCCTTCTGAAATCTGAGCCTCTGCAGAAGACTAAACCCTTGGGCCTTACCTACAGAAATGGACAGAAGCTTGTACACTCTCATTTTCGAGAACCCCCAAAAATTTTTTAAAGGAAGGAGTCCACTTTGGCTTTGAGTGTTTGGCCTGGGTACAATGCCTTTAAAAAGCAGATGACCAGCTTAGCTACCGACCATGCAGAATCGGATCACATCACACAAAAACAGCGAATGGCCTTCTCTTACAGAATATCAGAACAGAGCACAATTCCTGAGCACATTTTGCAGAGCTCCTTTCATCACTTAATCTTTGCTAACTGGTCTGGATTACAGACAGAATCGATACCAGAGGAAATGAAACAGATTGGTGAGCAACAGGGAAATAAACCACGCTGGGCAGCTCTTCTGATACTCCTGGTGATAATACCCACAATTGGTGGGAACATCCTGGTTATTCTGGCTGTTTCACTGGAGAAAAAGCTGCAGTATGCTACCAATTATTTTCTAATGTCCCTGGCAGTGGCTGATTTGCTGGTTGGATTGTTTGTGATGCCGATTGCCCTCTTGACAATAATGTTTGGTAAGTATTTCACTTTGTTCCTGGCATCAAATCACAGAACTATGATATACTATCAGAGAAATGGATATTCAGTTTTTAAAGATGGACTTGGACCACTTAAAGATACAGTGAGTAAACAGTTCCTCATTTCCATCATTTTCTACGGTTAATAATTAGTTTTAAAGAGCAAAAAATAATTCCTTAGAAACTGGGCGTCTGGGCGGCTCAGTGGGTTAAAGCCTCTGCCTTCGGCTCAGGTCATGATCTCAGGGTCCTGGGATCGAGCCCCACATCAGGCTCTCTGCTCAGCGGGGAGCCTGCTTCCCCCCCCCCTCTGCCTGCCTCTCTGCCTACTTGTGATCTCTCTCTCTCTGTCAAATAAATAAATAAAATCTTAAATAAAAATAATAATAATTTCTTAGAAACAATTCTACTCCTTCCCAGCCATCTAATAAAAGTCTAATCAGCCATCTAATCATTTAAAAAGTCATCCAAGTTAGCAATATTCACAGATTCTGCATTCATCACCTAAAAATTATAGTGAAGAAAAGACCTATACTTTAACTTTCTCATTATTAATACTTTTTTTCCTTTGACAAAGCAACAGCAAGGACACTTTTGTGACAGTTAGTTATGTGCTGGGTTATTGATTAATGATAAAATCTTTGAATCACTCAATTCCAATTTGAATCACTAAACACAAATTTAAAATTGGAATTGTTCTGGGACGCCTGGGTGGCTCAGTTGATTAAGCGGCTGCCTTCGGCTCAGGTCATGATCCCGGGATCCTGGGATCGAGTCCTGCATCGGGCTCCTTGCTCAGCAGGGAGCCTGCTTCTCCCTCTGCCTCTGTCTGCCTCTCTGCCTGCTTGTGCTCTCTCTCTGACAAATAAATGGGTAAAATCTTAAAAAAAAGAAAATAAATAAAAATAAAATAAATTTAAAAAATAAATAAATAAAATTGGAATTGTTCTAAAAGTTCTTGTTATATTTCTTTATCGTTTGTGTACTTTAGCCTTAAACATAATTCTTACACATGTGCCATGTTAAGAAAATATGTTTAGTTACTAAAGGAAATGGTCTGGTTCACAGTGTCCTAAGAAATGATTCATCTGTTTAATTTTTATGATTTCTAACGATCCATGTCCTTGATACATGTAAGAAAAATCTGATTTAAAATAAAATTAATTATTAAAAATTTATTAAAAATAAACTACTAAAACAAGTGACCAAAACCTGAGTTATTACAATAATAATATAGCTTGATATTAAAATATTAGTTTGTTATAAGAAAAAAGATAAGGATATTAAAATGAAATAGTTTTCATTTATGTGTATCATCTCTAGTTATAGAATTTGGGTAAATACAAATAATTCTGCTGATAAATTAGTAGGGCTTCTCAGAATCAGCATTAAGAAGATATTTGACTTATTCAGTGCTTGGCATAAATTGATATTCCACTCATTAACTGCTTAAGAAAAATGATTATTTGTAGCAGATAGGGCCTCTTGAAATTATGTTTATATGGTGAGGATAAAAATATTTCAGGTTATAGAAGTAAAGTTTAACTAGAATATGTATTAGAGGGAGAATAAAAACTCCAATTTAAATATCATACTTAGGTTTAAATGTTACATTTTTAAGTAATTATATACAGATATCTAAAATTAAGTATTTTGCCCCCAAATATCAGATTTGGCTAAACTTTCCATTCTAAATTAACATCTAACCGAGGTTTTAAATTCTATAGCAGGGCAAGCAGTAATAAGTAAGGTTTTACTGCTTTAATGGACTCTCTAATCACTAATAATATCTATCTATGCCTTCTTTTATAAATTTGTAACTTTTAAAATATTTTAGTACAACATGTAACCATGGAAAGTAATTAAGAAATGTTACTCTAAAGGAGAACCTAAAGGATCTTGATTCCAAAAAAAGTTTAAAAGAAATAAAGTAAATGAGGATTATGTAGAAACATTATATATATTTGGTAAACACTACAGATACTTGATTCAAGGCTCTTATCGCCACATACACAGTAGTAATTTATCTGTAAAATCACACTCTTTAATTATGCTTTTGCTAGACATACAGAAAATGTTACAATGCTCATCTTATACTACCATAAAATTTTATTGATAAATTATTTTGAATAAATGAGATTGAATAAGTTACACAGAACCGAATATTAACTCTGAAGTCCATATCAAATATCTACCATATGCAAATTACTGTGGTAGATACTCAAATTATCAGGTAAATAGTTAAAGAATCTTAAAAAGCTAAGTTCCATAGTATTAAAGCAACCAGATAAAACACAAAAACAGATAAAAGAGATAATTCCATGTAGTCCACAGAAAAATAGTAGGTATCTGCAGCTCACAACTAAGCTTATATTTAAATTTTTGGGGCCCAAGATATTCTTGGCAATAAATGTTAGCAGAAAACCCAACATATTTTAACATAAAATATATGGAATGTCTTCCTATTTATGTCCTAAATTATTATGATATGTTTTAACTACATTTCATTCTTTCAAATGCTTGTTAATTTTTAACTATAAAATAAAATCTTTCATGGTCCCAAACACTTTTACTATCAGTAATGAAGCAATACTGGGGGATTAGATTTTTAAAAACTGAACTAACCTGGGAACTTAAACACTATTTAAAAATTATTGCTTTAAATTCATTATTAAAAACATTTTATTTCTAAGAGAAAGTGTATGAGAAAATGCATGCTCTGCCCTCTAAAAAGCTTCAAAAGGATGCATTCATAAATTGGAAACTGCACATATTATAAATTAGGACTTGACTTCAAATACTAAGATTTTTATAGCCCTTCACATGTTAACAAATACAAAGACTTTCTAAATTAATGCAGTTATAAGAATTTCTGATAACTTTAAAGGCAGGAATATTTTTTTGTGTATTTTTCTCTCATTATAGGAATCATCTTCCGAACTTCAGAAGCCTGTACAAACAAGTGTCCCTGATTCTATAAACATAAAACATTAACTACCACTGAGTGGTATGAGTGCTTTTAATTATCTCAGGAAAATTAAATGAAAGTAACAAAAGAAACTTTACATGAGTTAACGTTCTAATGAAATTAAGTTTTGAAAAAAGGAGAGCAGTGAAACTTTAAAAACTGACTCTTATGCTGAGCAGTATGTTATTCAATCAATGATTTATATTATATTTGATTATATAATATTGTTTGCTTTTTTTTAAACAGAATTTCTATTTTACCAAGATTATGATGACTGGCCTAACATGGTCTCGCAAATGAACTGTGATACCTACGTCAATTTTTCTGCCACTTCTTCCACTCTGGAAGCACTAGACTTAACCCTTGCTTTGTAGGTCTAGTTTTGACTGTTTGGTGTATAATTCCCAAAATCCACGATCATAAGTTACTGGCTTATAACATAAGGCTTGAAAATGCCAAATTAGAAGGCACTTAGAAATACCTGAGTAGGATGCAAAGGAAAATAGATCATCATATGCCAATATAAAAAAGACAGGATGTTCACACTTTATGAACTTCTCTGAACTTTCTCTCATTAAATAAATGATTAAAAATGTAAAGGAGAAAATACAGTGTTTGGTCATTCATTGGTCATTACTGGTATATTTATAACTTAAGTTTTAATCCATGTCTCACAATTAAAGTTGAAACAGTATCTGTGGTATAACTGGAAGAGGGTGTATAAAATAAAATGGCTGAAAGATACGGATCTGAAGCATGACATCCTAGGCATTGAATCCTGAAATGGTCAACTAAGGCCCAGCACACGACAGGCACCAACAACTGGCAAGTATTAACAGAATATGAGAAGCGTTTATATACTTAAATATGTGATTTAGCCTAGATGTGAGTCTGACCAGAGATGAAACAGATGTACAGCAGTAAAAAAAAAAGAAAATCAGTTATTTATGCAGTGAAATGTTGCTCTACCCAATTCTTAAATAAGGGACCAAAGCAATTAAAGGCACTTCTTTTTGGAAAGTGGAAATTTAGGGTGCCTGGATGACTCAGTCGTTAAGCGTCTGCCTCCAGCTCAGGTCCCCTGTGCTGGGCTCCCTGCTTGGCGGGAAGCCTGCTTCTCCCTCTCCAACTCCCCCTGCTTGTATTCCCTCTCGTGCGGTCTCTCTGTCAAATAAATAAATAAATCTTAAAACAAAAAAAGGAAAGTGGAAATTTAAAAAAACAAGAAAAAAATTTATAAGTATTAAATCAATCGAAACATTGAAAACACTACCATATTAGACATCTAATCCCAGAATATTTTATATGTTCAAATGTAGTGGGAAAATGACAACAAAAACAAAACAGAAGTTTCATAATAAAAACTGAAGCACTGATCTATGTCTTTCTTTTCTGAAAGATAAAGACAGAAACATAAGAATTTCTGAGAATAAAAAATGGGTACTTTGAGAATCCCATGTCCTTTTTGACTATTAGGCTATTTAGGATCTGTCCTACTCCAATATACTCATGAACTATTTACTTTGGTAAACTCTATAGGCACAATGCTCTTGGGATAGCTTTAAAAATACAGTCATTTAAAAATCCTCAAAAGGCAAATATCTTAAGTCTCCGATTTATAGATTAATTATTTTTCTGAATTAATCATACAACTCAACTTTCCAAACTAAAAACCTACTGAAAGAGTAAGCAGATTTTAGATCAAATTAGTGTATCTCATCAAGAAATGGAGTTTCTGGTTAAAAACTCAGGTTTCTATACCCATTAAAAAGAAAGCAAAATAAATAAATAGCCAAGCATGCGATGTATATAGGTTATTTATGTTTGCTATTTATATATATACATACATATAAAGAGAGAATAAAAGGCATACTTTCATGACAAATTTAAAGTTAAACACATTCTCATGCCTTTTTTTAAAAAAAAGCTTTAAGTCAACTGGATACATGCACTCTTGCTACAGTAGACAGGAGGACAAACATACTGGTTTTACAGTGATGATATGAGTTAACATTTCTAAGTAGGAGTGTTTTAATGGGTAGGCTAGTTTCTGTCAAACAGTAATAGTAGTAGGAACTAACATTTATTGAGTGCTTTCTCTATGCCAGACATTGTTCTAAACACTTTATATTGTTCTAAACACTTTACAAAGCAATCCCATAAAATTGGTATCATCATCATTATCCTCATTTTACAAGAGAGGACAGAAGAATAAATAAATGGCAGAGACATGATTTGAACCCTCGAGAATGGACTCCAGAATTCACAGTCTTAACTTACTCTTTTACACTGCTTTCTCAAATGAAATGAGAAATTATGTCAACCATAACAGTCATATTTGACAAACAGCCAACATTTACATCTTAAATAACCCTACCTAACAAGACAGCCATAGAGTTTTCTCTAGGGACAAAGCAGAATCCAATATTTTTTTAAAGTTATATTTCATATTAAATGATACAGAATACTTGGGTCTTAAACAACACTTGTACGAATCTTTGAGATGATCACCAGATCTCTCTTCTGAGGAAGATATTAGACCTGGGCCCATGTCTATGAAGTTGTTGACCCTTGTCTGGAGACAAACAGAAATTGATGTAATTGAATGGCAATTCTACCACCCCTTATGTATGATGGTATTCAAAGCATGCAAGTCTTCATTTTAAGCCACAAACTCTTTGTGCTATTTTAGATAAATAATGAACTATATATAATCCACAACTCAACAAGATTTGTTTTGCTCCTATAATTACCAATCTGTAATTATTTCAGGCATCCACAGAAGTGCCATTATTCAAATCTTATTGAAATTAAATACCTCTTTAAGATTAATTTGGGAGCAGGTGGAGGAAGAGGTAGGTTTTTCAAAGAAATTTTGTACACTTTTTGTGAGACAACAAATACTATACAATTTAAAAGTTTTCCTTCTTCTGCCTTAGCTTTTATGAAAAAGACAACTTTAGAGCACCAGAATAGCAGTAATTAATTTAGTTCAAGTACCCGGTAACTTATTTCCCTTATATTGACTCTTATATATATTTTTCTTTCTATATAAATCTATAACTGCTCCATTTGAAATAGTATAGTAAGTTCTTATGGAAATAAGCTGGACATAATACATTACAACAAATAAGTGAAATTATAAATCCTTAAAACAAATTAAAACTCCTAATAAAAATAACATATGAAGTTTTGGAATAGTTAATCTACTCTACACCAAAGTAAGAAACTTTTCTGACCTTGAGCCTATCAAATAAATACTAACTGAAAAGACAATTTTAGAAATTAAAGTATCCGGACTAGGGAAAATCCCTTTATAACCTGAGAATGTCTAGAACTGTTTTTAATTTGTATAAATTCTTAGATTACCTGAATCTATTTAGGCAGACAAGATTTTTTTCCTTTTTGCTTTATATAAAAGATTTCTATTAATTCAGTCATTAATAATTTCTATTAATGCAGTCATGTTAGTTTTATGTTCACTTCATAAAAAGCCCATTGACTAGTACCTTCATGAAACTTTCAATTATAAAGGTTAATAATAAAGTTCCATCTCTCTTAATCCTAAACCTCATATCATAGTCTCCTTGAAGAACATTCTCTATCACGCCTCAGCATTTCTACTGTTAGCAGTAAGTACTGACTAAAATAATAAAATTCTAGCAATCTGCATTAATTTTAATATCTGCTTTGTGTACCAAAACCGGAGTTTATTTTTTTAAAGATTGTATTTATTTATTTGAGAGAGAGGAAATAGTGGGACAGAGCATGAGCGGGGGGTGAGGGAGTGGGGAGAGGGAGAAGCGGGCTCCCTGCTGAGCAGGGAGCCCAATGCAGGGTTGATTCTCAGGATCCCAGGATCATGACCTGAGACAAAGGCAGTCCCTTAACCGACTGAGCCACCCAGACGCCCCTGAAAATTGGGAGTTTATGAAATAAATTCATTCCTTTGGAAAGTCAGCCTAACAAGGCTTCACAGGAGCACTAAAGAGCTTTCTCTTTTAGTCCACAATTAGAGTCAAATTGTCTATTTTCCAAAGAATTACACTTTTTACATGAGAGTCCTATTGTGGCTTCCTGCTCATGGCTACTAGATTTATGACTAGAATTTCCCAGATCTTAATTTAAAAACATATAACCCATAATTAGAAAAACTAAACAGGTAATTTTAAAACTATGATCAGTATCTCTTGTTGTAGTTCTACATTTGAGTATTTTTCTGTCTTCTACTCAGTCCTAAATGTAGAACATCAGGACAGTTCAGAATGTAGCATCATTTCAAGTAGATTCCACTGCACAACTCTTTCAATCATATATGATTATTTTCACTCTACTTGAACTGTTAGTTTACTTAAGCTGAGGTTCACTGCTGCCTTTCAGTGTCCAAAGTCCTTTTCTACTTATTAACAGAAAATCTGAATACTATGACTAAGAGGGAGAAAAATCTAACTAATTAAGGTTCTCTCTAAAGACAGATTTCTGTGCCATACTTGATTTGTTTATTTTGAGAGATCTCCCATAAATTCCTTCCTATGAGGCATTCTGAGTGCCTATCTTATAAAAGTAAACAAATGTTGATACATCTTTTAAGACCCAAGACACAATGTTTCCCAGAGTCTTCTAAAATACTGCTTCTCAAACATTAATTTGTACACTTTTGAAAAAAACATATTCAAGTCTATCTCAAAACTCTTTCCCTAAATGATAGTTATTTATTTATTTATTTATTTTGGTGTGGGACGCTAACCTCTCTCCACCCCCAGGCTTCTTGAATTTAAACAGTTCACAACTGAAAAGTTTCTTGGTGCTCTGAAATCCTAAAATGGTATCTTGGTCTTCCTTCAATTATCCCAATTATCTGTCAAAGTCAGATAATCATGCAAAAACTAGGAAAAGTAGTTTATATTTTTTCAGTGAACATACAAGAATTAAACTATAAAAAGGATTCAGATAATCTCTTATATATGACATTTGTTCTACACAGAAGTAATTTGCTTTTATAAGCAAGGTCTAAAATCTGCGTGTGTGTGTGTGTGTGTGTGTGTTAGAAAAGTGGATTCTAACTAAAATATTCTAGGGGAAACCCTAAAACAAATTTTAGGTGTTTTGGAACTGCAAATATATATATACTGGGTGTATGTATAATATATAACGTATCAACCCATATGTGTTATACATACTTGCCTAAGTAAATTTATTGGAAAGCTATGTAGGATATTCAGTATCATATCTAAAAACTGAATTTTTTCCAAGCTATTATTTCTCAAGTGTTTAAGACTGTATGAGGTATAGAGTAAATGCTTTTTTATAAGAGTTTGTTACATAAGTTAAGTACTATGTTTAATCCTGACACTTTCTTTTTAAACCGTAAGTCCCTACTGCCTGGAGTGAATGGTGGAATATGGAAGGATAACAATCCATTTTTTTCAGAATAATCTGAAGCCATTCCTTTTGCAAACTTTATTCAAGAACTACTTCTGTCAAAAAGAAAACTCCAATCATTTCACTTAATTATTTCACCAAATGAGAGTTTGCTATAAACAAAGATCACGCTGCTAGTTATTGCTAGAAATGGCCAAATCCTAGGCTTCACTGAGACTCCCATTCTAATACTCTTTTTGCCACAAAATATTGCTTCCTCTATATGGTAAAATATTCTTTTTATACAAAAGCAGCTTAAATTAATTTTATTTGACGAGCAAGGTTAAGTTCCAGTTGCAACACTGTGGAAATTTTTAAAAGATCACAAAAGGAACAGACAAAAGAGCAACTGCGGTCAAATGAATGCTAAAAATGCTAAACGGCTGATTTTGAAAAAGGGCATTGTGACTACTATACAAAATAGAAAATGTATTTAAAAGGTACCATTTACAGAAATATATTTAATATTATTGACTCCATTATCTTAAGTTAGACATCTTGTGGAGATTAACTCATAAAATTTCAGACGAGTAACAAAAAGTTAAAAAATATGTATCACTTTAAAAAGAAACTGCAAATTGAAGATTGACATTCATAAGAGAATATATTTTTGTTTTGTTTTTCAGAGGCTATGTGGCCCCTTCCACTTGTTCTATGCCCTGCCTGGTTATTTCTTGATGTTCTTTTTTCTACTGCATCCATCATGCATCTCTGTGCCATTTCCGTGGATCGTTATATAGCCATCAAAAAGCCAATCCAGGCCAATCAATATAATTCACGAGCCACAGCGTTCATCAAGATTACAGTGGTATGGCTCATTTCAATAGGTATGTGGGGAATGTCAGGGTGTGGGGTGGTATAAATAAATAGCCTTTGGTTTCTTTTGGGTAAGAAATATACCAGGCCTGGTAGGCTGTGAAACTTAGCAAGAGAGGTCAAGGCAGATACTGATATACCAACACAAGCTCTTCATGCCACGTCATCATATAAAATCACACTATCAACATGTGTGAAAAACCAAAAATTTCATGTCCTCAGAAAGAACCATCTTCACAAAGTTTACTAAGATATCTTCCTGCTTTGATTTTGACATGCAGGAAGACTAAGTCTGAAGACAGGTTTTGTTTTTGTCAACAGATCATTAAGGTCTAGGCAGCATGCAGAATCTCGAAATTAGTATTAAAGTAACAAAAAAATAAAATGAATCTTCAGCACACTTAAGAAGATAAACAGGAAAAGAGAAAAAAGTAAAAAACAACCCAAACATTTTGTATGCAGGTACTAAAGACCATAAATTCACCTTGGAAGCCAATATGTGTACAGATTAAAGGCAGTAAGTGTTTTGGATATATGTTTAATTAGAGGTTTTAAGAGAGACGCTAGTGATATTCAGAAATGATTTACAGAAGAAAATAATATTTCTTCTAAACTGCCTTATGCCCTTGTGACCACCTCTAATGCTCAAAGATAGCTTCTATAATAGAGTATCCTAGCACGAAGTACGGCATAAATATCAGACCTCTTATAAGTTAGTATCAGAAAAAGATTCACAGTTACTATGATCATCAATAGCCTGATTAGATTCAGACTCTAAGTGATCAGATTCACTTCTTCCTAGCCCCCCCCAAAAAAAAAAAAAAAAATCAAAGAGGAAAAAATCAAGAGAGATTTGGAATGCTAAAGGAAAACAAGAAAGACATGGTCTCTCTCTAATCAGAATAAGAACACTGGGCAAAAAAGCCAGATAATGAAAGTGACCTTTATGTTCCTGAAATAATACCAGGGCCAAACCTCTTTTGAAAAGTTTGGAGGTAAAAGTAAAGAGTGTTACTGCTCTGGCTTGTGAAGAAATTAGGGTCAAGGAAAAGTCTATTCAGAAAGGCCAGGTTTGCAAACAGTGAGATAAGCTAGTTTTGGGGACAGATGCTGATTGACAGAGCAGAAAAGGCCCCCGCAAAAGAAGCCAGAGAAAGGGCATGAGAGATAATGGGTAACAGTCACCAAAATTTAAAGTGGAAAGGAGGGAAACTATAGTAGCTCATGCCAGAAGTCCCATATCTTTTTGGTAAACTCACTGCAATAAGGGAGAGGATGGAGGAGACAGTGTGAGGTATGTGTGTGTTGGGTTAACGTGGAGGAAACAGGGCAAAGGCAGGGAGAAAACAGGAGAAATTATCCTTAAGAAGAATTAAAACATTTGAAACCATGAAATATGATCAAGCCAATAAACAGCCTACTGTTAGAAGTAATACCCCAATTAAAGCTGGTTCGCATGAATCCATAAGCAGATCAAATCTCTGTTGCATACCTATGATATACTAGATATCAAGAATACAAAGATAAATAAAAAAAGAGCCTCTATATTCAAGGAAGGCAGATAATAAACAAATTAGACTAATACAAAGTGTTAAGTATGCATGTGGAAAAAAATAAAAAGAAGACTCCAGATTTATAGCTTTGGAAGGGATCTTATAAATTCATTTTCCTTTTATAGCTTTGGAAGGGATCTTATAAATTCACTTTTTCCTTTTATAGATGAGAAAAGAAACCTAGAGGTTTTATTTTTTAAAAAGATTTTATTTATTTGAGAGAAGAGAGAGAGAGCGTGCACGAGCAGGAGGGGAGGAGCAGAGGGAAAGGGAGAAAGAGGCTCCCTGCCCTGACGTGGGGCTCAACCCCAGCACCCTGGGATCATGACCTGAGCCGAAGGCAGATGCTTACCCGAATGAGCCACCCAGGTACCCCGAAACCTAGAGGTTTTAAATAGTTGGCTTAAAGACTGTTAACAGCTTTCCAGCACCAAGGCCAAGATCGATGCTGTGTTCACTTCATCACCCTTTGTAGGACCAGTGACAATTTAGTAATTTTGTAGAAGAAAAAGCAGATGATAGGGTTAGTTCAGCTTTTAAATTTTGCAAAATGCTGAAAAGAGCTCACTTTCTTCTGGACTTAGTTATCTCAGGTAAGACCTGGCAAAGAGTAAGTTATGAAAGAATAAGGGGATAAGGGTATAAAAGGTACCAGTGAAAACTTATGTTATTGACCACCAAGCTGGTTGAGAAGGTAATGTGAGCCTTGAAGGAGGTTGATAGAATGTGAAAATAGAGAAGGATGAATGGACTAGAAGTCAACATAACTGTAAAAAGAAGTCCCACACTAATGAAGAGTAGCAGGACAAGAAAGGGAAATATCACACAAATTCTTGGTTTTAGATATGGGACAACTTTAAGAGGGTTTATGGATGCCTTCAGGAATGCAAATAATGAGGGTTGATACACTAGAAACTAATATAACGCTATGTTAACTAAACTGGAATTGAAATAAAATTTTAAAAATAATAAAAGAAATTAAGAGTGGAATTCGACACAAAATGAAGGTGTCAGAAGGGTCATCAATAAGATCAAGTCATGGAAGGTAAAGGCAATGGAGCAGTGGAGAGGAAGGCCTTAGCAAGGTGCTGAATCTACTGAGGAAGATGAACAGATGTCCTGGAGGTTGGTAGATGACCTCCATGGAGAACAGAGTGCTGTAAGCAGATTATCAATAGACTTCAAAAGGGAAGGGTTTTGGGGAGAAAAGTGGAACAATCACTTAGAAATAACAGGGTACAGGAGGGGTCAGCCAACTTTTCCTGTAAAGGGCAAGATAGTAAATATTTTGGGCTTGCAGGCTCTAATGGTTTCTGTCACAACTACTCAACTCTGCAGCAGGAGAATAAAAGCAATCATAGACCATTTGTTAACAAGTGGGGATGGCTGTGTTCCAATAAAATTTTATTTACAAAAACAGAATGCAGGCCAGATTCGGCCCTCAAGCTGCGACGTGCTGACTTCTAGTGTAGAACAGTAAGTATAAAGAATCTGCTTTGGTGGTGTAGTTGAGGAGAGGTAGAAAAAGCAGTAGCGTCCCTGTTAGAAAGGATTTGAGGAAAATATTTTTGTCAAGGGCTCTTCAGTTACCATAAAAAGGCTGTGTACATGATGAAGTACTTTCAGATTCATAAAAAAACACAAGAATTCTAGAGGTCTCTAAAGATTGGTTAATTCAAACTTCTTTTTAAGAATCTGCTGTTTCAAAGTGAAAGGATTCAGGATAACACTTGTGTACTTGTCTTTCTAATAAGCTACTTCACATGGCAAGATCATATTTAAATACCCATTCCATGGTATTTAAAGTATTAGAAAATTAGCATGAGATTTATTTCTTTCATATCTGTTAGAGGAACTCTCAACTTGAAAATAAATTTCATCTGATGTCTTCTTTGCAGAAATGTCTGTTCATGTCTTCTGCTCATTTCTTGATTGGATTATTTGTTCTTTGGGTGTTGAGTCTGATAAGTTCTTTATAGATTTTGGATATTGGCCCTTTATCTGATATGTCATTTGCAAATATCTTCTCCCATTCTGTCGGACATCCAAATGGCCAAGAGACACATGAAAAAGTGTTCAACATCACTCGTCATCGGGGAAATACAAATCAAAACCACAGTGAGATACCACCTCACATCACTCAGAATGGCTAAAATTTACAAGTCAGGAAACGACAGATGTTGACGAGGATGTGGAAAAAGGGGAACCCTCCTACACTGTTGGTGGGAACGCAAGCTGGTGCAGCCACTCTGGAAAACAGTATGGAAGTTCCTCAAAAAGTTGAAAATAGAGCTACCCTACGACCCAGCAATCGTACTACTGGGTATTTACCCTAAAGATACAAATGTAGTGATCCGAATGGGCATGTGCACCCCAATGTTTATAGCAGCAATGTCCACAATAGCCAAACTATGGAAAGAACCTAGATGTCCATCAACAGATGAATGGATAAAGAAAATGTCATACACACACACACACACACACACACACACACACACACACACACACACCATGGAATACTATACAGCCCTCAAAACCCCCCGAAATCTTGCCATTTGCAATGACGTGGATGGAACTAGAGGGTTCCATTTTGCTTATGCTAAGTGAAATAAGTCAATCAGAGAAAGACAATTATCATATGATCTCTCTGATATGAGGAATTTGAGAGGCAGGGCAGGAGGTCGTGGGGGGAAGGGAGGGAAAAAAGAAACAAGATGGGATCGGGAGGGAGACAAACCATAAGAGACTCTTAATCCCAGGAAACTGAGGGTTGCTGGGGGGTGGGGGGAGGAATAGGGTGGCTGGGTGATGGACATTGGGGAGGGTATGTGCTGTGAGTTGTGTAAAACTAATAATTCACAGACCTGTACCCCTGAAGCAAATAATACCTTATAAGTTAATAAAATAAAAAATTAAAATAAATTTAAAAAAAGAAAAAGAAAGTAAATTTCATGATTCATATGATCTCAAATACTTAAGTAGCATTTTTAAAAAAAACAATGTACTTGGGGCGCCTGGGTGGCTCAGTGGGTTAAAGCCTCTGCCTTCGGCTCAGGTCATGATCTCAAGGTCCTAGAATCGACCTGCATCTCGCTCTCTGCTCAGCAGGGAGCCTGCTTCCCCCTCTCTCTCTGCCTGCCTCTCTGCCTACTTGTGATTTCTCTCTCTGTGTCAAATAAATAAATAAAATCTTTAAAAACAACAACAACAACAACAATGAACTCCCCTTAGTTTTCCCTAAGTCGTCAGAGGAAAAGATTGAAACACTCATAAATTTCAAATAATGAAAATGTTAAATGAAACTGTGTAACCTCAAAGACAATAGGTATCTATCTAGAATTAAGATACTGCATGAATGTACTCTGAAGTCTCTTTAAATCAACTACATTGGATATAAAGATAAAGCAAATTCTCTTCTGAACTCCTTTTTCTTAACCTGAGATAGATCAACAAACGCAAATAGATTATGAGAAATGGAGAATAAATGAAGACATTCTCTCCTATTTTGTTGACATACTACAGCTTTACAGAAGCTTAAATTATAAACTTGAAATCACTAATCAATATCTGTCTAAAAACATCAGGTTTGCTTACTTGGGTCTATTTGTTAAATCTTCCTTTAATTAAATGCTTTGACAGATTCTGCATTATGGTACTAGGAATGACAATCCACTAACCATTAACCACATAAAGTCACTAAGATAAACTCTAAAAGGACCTAATCTAAGAGTCAAAGGTTATAAAATTAACTCAATTTATCTTGTTCCCTCTTCCTTAGGCATTGCCATTCCAGTACCTATCAGAGGGATAGAAACTGATGTGGGTAACCCAAGCAATATCACCTGTGTGCTGACAAAGGATCGTTTTGGCAACTTCATGCTCTTTGGCTCACTGGCTGCCTTCTTCACACCTCTGGCAATCATGATTGTCACCTACTTTCTCACTATCCATGCTTTACAGAAGAAAGCTTCCTTGGTCAAAAACAAGCCACCTCAACGTCTAACGTGGCTGGCTGTGTCTACAGTTTTCCAAAGGTCCAAAGAAACACCTTGCTCATCTCCTGAAAAGGTGGCAATGCTGGATAGTTCCCACAAAGACAAAACTTTGCCCAACTCAAGTGATGACATACTTTGGAGAAGAACGTCCACAGTTGGAAAAAAGTCCGTGCAGACCATTTCCAATGAACAGAGAGCCTCCAAGGTTCTAGGGATTGTTTTTTTTCTCTTTTTGCTTATGTGGTGCCCCTTTTTTATTACAAATATAACTTTAGTTTTATGTGATTCCTGCAACCAGACTACTCTCAAAATGCTCCTAGAGGTATTTGTGTGGATAGGCTATGTTTCCTCAGGGGTGAATCCTTTGATCTACACCCTCTTCAATAAGACATTTCGGAATGCATTTGGCCGATACATCAGCTGCAATTACCGGGCCACGAAATCAGTAAAAAATATCAGAAAATGTTCCAGCAATATCTATTTCCAAAATCCAATGGCAGAGAACTCTAAGTTTTTCATGAAACATGGAATGAGTAATGGGATCAATCCTGCCACGTACCAGAGCCCAATGAGGCTCCGCAGTTCAAACATTCAGGCTTCCTCAATCGTTCTACTAGATACACTTCTCCTCACAGAAAATGAAGGTGACAAAACTGAAGAACAAGTCAGTTATGTATAGAAGGAATGTAAGTTTTCATCTAATTAATATAATGATGAGTAAGGTGATGAAGCAGATATAAATGTACCAAGAATTATAAAAGAACTTTATGCCATATATCAAATCATTCCCTTAAAATAAGAGTTATCTATTAAGATTATACAATTTTCTTTATTTGGACAAAACTACTCCATGAAAAAAATCATTTCATACAGCTGAAAACAAAAACAATCCAGCAGTCTGGCTAAATGTTAAGGTACTCAAATGAAATAAAATTAAGTAAATCAGTAAGTTTCAGTCTTAAAAATAAACAATGTCATTATAAGAATTTGTTTAGTCCCTAACTGTATGCAAAGCTGTGCTAAGAATGAAATAAGACAAAAAAGCATTAACCTCTTCAAAGCCTTAAAAACATAAGGCGTAACATAGAACAACAGTGAGAGGAACAAAAGACTAAAAATAAGCGCATAGAATGATTGCATCTGGAGGTAAGCTAAGATTGTCATTAAAGTCTGGAGGTAAGCTAAGATTGTCATTACAGTCTGGCTCGGTTAAATGTAGTCATGATATTGCTTTGATCAAGAAACTTGTCTTGATGGAAGGGGTAGGGAGGATAGTAGTTGGATATCACACAAAGTAACAGGATCTCAGAACTAGAGCTGTTCGTTAAATGGCTGATACCAGGTATATCTACTCACCAGAAGTGGGTCTAACTTAGAGAAGGAGAGGAAGCAAATGAAATCACTCCTGCATACCTGAAACTCATTTTGTTCCTTGGAGAACAAGTGCAAACTGGAGCCACAGGATCTCGATCCAGGAACCTAAATTTTTATGACCCCATAATGACCCCAAAACTTGGTTGAACTTCTGGCACAACATTTTTTATTCACCCTTTCCTAATTTCACTTTGCACTGTTAGATCTGGGAATAAATCCAAACTGTGTCACCAGCTAACCAACTAAATTTATGAAAGATACTTAATTTCTCTGAGCCTCAGTTTTCTCATCCACATAGGGTGCTTATGAGAATGAATACAGGTGGGCAGTCTGTATTGGTAGCCAATTCTATTTACATCTGATATTTTATTGTCACGCTATTGGCATAAATGGTGAACAAATTTAGGCTGAGGGGGTGTGCAGCGAAGACAGCCCACATCTTAGCTTTTCCTTTTCAGGCTGACCCATTCTTAGGTCTCAACCTACTGCTCTAGTGCTGTCCCTCTCCAGGTGATTAAGTTTAAGAAAATTACTTCAAGAAATGTGTTGGCTATGGAGAAGCTCAGCGTAAGTGAACCAGGTATATATTCTCCAAATGGCAGAATCCTTTCCTAGAACATAGTTAGAACACAGACCTTATGGGCTCTATGTCATCTGCCAGAAAGAGTATACCTTACAAATTTAATCCTGAAATCTCAAAGCTTTAGGCACTTTCCCCCAGCAGTCTGAGATTTTTCAGCAGCATGAAGGGTGGCCCAATTCAGATAGGCAAAATAATTTTTTTTTTAAGAGTTTATTTATTTGACAGAGAGAGAGAGCAAGAGAGGAAATACAAGCAGGGGGAGTGGGAGAAGGAGAAGCAGGCTTCCGGCCCAGCAGGGAGCCTGATACGGGGTTCAATCCCAGGACCCTGGGATCATGACCTGAGCCGAAGGCAGATGCCCAATGACTAAGCCACCCAGGCGCCCTTAATTTAATTCTTGAAGAAAAACTTACCTATTTTGGTTCTAGTCTCTAATATGATGGGTTTGACATATATTAAGATTCATATTATTGCCAAGTCACATAAGATTAAGTTTTCTGATGTCACTTTAACAGTATTCCAAACCGCATCTTATATATCTGATGGCATATATCATTGTCTCAGAAGTCTAAATACTAGAGATGGCACGCATACTGCCAAACTCTACGCCGAGACAAACTAGAGTAAATGGACTACCTTCTTACATGCTCTATACGGCTTCCAAATTGGTGTATGTGCTTAAACAAACACATACCTACAAAATTAACTATAAGACCCTTAAACTAGTCAGGATCAATTCCTGGGGGAAAAAATCTTTGCTTATAGTCCACCGAGAGATCTTTCTCTAGGTAATGAGAAATATTCTAGTACTTCTAGAAAATGAAATACAGCTCCAATATAACCTATTTCTGAAAAAGTACAACATAGCACAAACTTTTGCCACTTTGATATACAACTGATTCTTCTATTTCAGAACACTTTCAAGAAATCTATAATTTTAAAGCAAATCTCAGAAGTTAACCACACCAACGGCAACAAAAAGTCTATAGTTTTAACTTCAAAGAGAAAGAGTAGACTATCTCTTTAGAAAAATAATAAAAAAAAAAACCCTTTCATTTGCTTTCATATTTATCATTAATTAACAGAGGGAGAAAACAAAAGTATAAAAAAAGAGTGAAAAAGACAAAATTAAAGTAAGGAAGTTATAGCATCAAGAACATAAACACAAAGACACTGAGGCAGAATACAGAGAGTATGTATTGAATTGATAAAAAATTGTGAGTGGCAATATTGTAAAGATGATTCATGCATTTGGTAGTAACTAACTGCTGGCGGTTCCTTCAAATTCTAAGGATCTATGATGGTGCAACATTTTTATTCAAGGAACTCATTTCTTTATGATCTCAAAAAGTCTGTGCCAGGAATCTCCCTCACATCTTGCAAGATCCACCCATATCTGAAAGCATATTAATGTATACACTGAGAAATATCCAGTTTTATACTTAAATAGCTTAAGTCGTAGCAAAGATGACCAGGCTTGTCTAATTTTAAGAAAGGTCTACATCAGGGGCACCTGGGTGGCTCAGTTGGTTAAGTGTCTGACTCTTTGATTTTGGCTCAGGTTGTGATTTCAGGGTCAGGAGATCAAGACCCACATTGGGCTCTGCTTTCAGCACGGAGTCTGCTTGAGATTCTTTCTCCTTTTCCCTCTGCCCCTCCCCCCACTCATGCTCCCATACTCTCTCTAAAATAAATAAATAAATAAATAAAGTAAAAAGTCTATATCAGATCATTATAGCAACTTAATCTCAACAAGTATGTATAGACCAATGCTTCTTTTAACTACTTTCTTCACTTTCCTTTCCAATGTCAAGTTAAAATAGTTCATACTATGTTCAGTTCCAACTGAGTTTCAGTTAATGCCAAACACAGTACTGTACAGAGTTGTAATAGTTACAACTATAGCTATAATAAAACCTGCCTACTGGATAGATAACAATGGGTCTAATACTCACCTATTTATTACACAAAAAAATGTGCTAGATTCATTTCACCTTGGCAAAAATGTTAACTTAATTCTCAATATTTATCTTATATATTATGAACAAATAACACAAAAATATCAGTAGAAAGAAACACTGAAAATATTATAACTCCCTGGACTACCTGAGAGTAAAGAAGATAATAGACACGAGAATTTTTAGTTTCCCACAAGACAATTTCATCTAAGTTGAAGTACAAATACATGTTTACCCACATGTTTTCAGTATTCATGTCAGTAAGCACATTTAAAGAGATTAAAAAAATTATGGTTCAACAGACATTTCTGCAAAGACGACATCCAAATGGCCAACAGACACATGAGAAAGTGCTCACCATCACTTGGCATCAGGGAAATACAAATCAAAACCACAGTGAGATACCACCTCACATCACTCAGAATGGCTAAAATTTACAAGTCAGGAAACGACAGATGTTGACAAGGATGAGGAGAAAGGAGAACCCTCCTATACTGTTGGTGGGAATGCAAGCTGGTGCAGCCAGTCTGGAAAACAGTATGGAGGTTCCTCAAAAAGTTGAAAATAGAGCTACCCTACAACCCAGCAATCACACTACTGAGTATTTACCCTAAAGATATAAATGTAGTGATCCGAACGGGCATGTGCACCCCAATGTTTATAGCAGCAATGTCCACAATAGCCAAACTATGGAAAGAACCTAGATGTCCATCAACAGATAAATGGATAAAGAAGATGTGGTGTATATATATACAATGGAACACTACTCAGCCATCAAAAAAACCCCGAAATCTTGCCATTTGCAATGATATGGATGGAACTAGAGGGTATGATCCTAATAGAAATAAGTCAATTAGAGAAAGACAATTATCATATGATCTCTCTCATATGAGGAATTTGAGAGGCAGGGCGGGGGGTCGTGGGGGGAAGGGAGGGAAAAAAAGAAACAAGATGGGATCTGGAGGGAGACAAACCATAAGACTCTTAAACTCAGGAAACAAACTGAGGGTTGGTGCAGGGGAGGAGTGGGAAGGATGGGGTGGCTGGGGGATGGACTAGGGGAGGGTATGTGCTATGGTGAGTGCTGTAAATTGTGTAAGACTGATGATTCACAGACCTGTATCCCTAAAGCAAATAATATGTTAATTAAAAAAAATATTATGGTTCAAGAAGGTCAAAAGTCTGCAGTTACTTTAAAAGTAATATGTAACATCTAAAAGGGAAGAAATGATAAAATGGAGCACATTCTAAGAAAGTAAATGATGGTACATCAGAAAACATTTACTATTCTTTTTTTTTTTAAACTCAGAAGTTCTTTTTTATTTTTTTAAAGATTTTATTTATTTATTTGACAGAGAGGAGAGAGATCACAAGTAGGAAGAGAGAGAGGGGGAAGCAGAGAGCTGAGCAGAGAGCCCTACATGGGGCTCGATCCCAGGACCCTGAGATCATGACCCGAGCCGAAGGCAGAGGCTTTAACCCACTGAGCCACCCAGGTGCCCCAACATTTACTATTCTTAAGAGATAGGACAGAAACTTTCCAAATATTAAAGGCAATGAGGAAATTTGATAATAGAAATGTTCTATGAGAGTCGCTTAGGAAAATAGTACTCTGAGGGAAAGGCATGTTGTAGAAAGCATTGGTCTATAATGAGATCTGTTTTGAATTTCAGTTCTACCATTTAGTTCTATGACAATGAGAAATTTTATTAACTATTTTGGAATTCAATTTCCTTCTTTTTTAAAAAAAATATTTCTAAGCTTCTTCCACCTTTAAAAATTCTCACTCAGTCTCAGGAAATGGCACTAATCTAAAATTTTGAGAATTTGGTTTCAATTGCAATTCCTTAAATAAGTTGATTACATTTAATTTTTTTCATCTATAAAGTAACTTTCAGACAAAATCACCTCTAAAGTCCAGTTTCTTCTACTTATAAAGAGTCATATTATGAAAACGAAACTCAGAACTGTCCCTTAGAAATAACAAGCGTATAGAACCACTAATTAGCTGGATCTGACTAGCCTAGGTAGTTAAAAAAAAAAAAAAAAAAAAATCTAAGTAAAGCCTAAAAGCAGCTCATGGGAGACATCTGCTGCTGAAACTGGGAATTTAGCATGAGTGTGAGCTACAGGAAATGCAAAGGCAGAAATGAATGTTAATTGGAGAGCAAAGAGCTGTCAGGTTAAAAAGGGAAGAAAAACAGTTTTCACGAAGCTCAACTTCCTCTGTAGCAGAATATATACAGCAGGCCACTGATATATAGGATATGAAATATAAAATCATCAAGAAGAATTAGTAACTGACAACGAAGCAGCAAAACAAAGGAAGAGACCATGAGTAGGATTGTTTACACAAACCAACAGTTACTAAAGGTATCCCTAGAAAAATATACTTTCCGAATCAAAATTATATAGTTCTCTGATAAGAATTAAAACAAAAACCCTCTCTGGATGGCAATAATACTCCACTCCCTCCCCCAACAACAGCACCTCCATCCCACCCCCCGCCCTTGCATCTAAACTCTAGAGCAAAACCAGTGAAAGGTTAGGGTCACAGCTTGGCTAAAATAATACACCAAAAAATGGACAGGGAGAAAACAGAACTACCCAACTTCTATTTTTGCTTATTTCCCCCCCCCTCAGGAGAATGATTTTTGGACCAGAAAGATAAAAAGCAATGTTGTAAATCTTGATCAAAATGTAAAACAGGTTAGGGGCACCCGGGTGGCGATTGGTTAAGCTGCCAACTCTTGGTTTTGGCTCAGGTTGTGATCTCAGGGTCATGAGATCAAGCCCTGCATCGGGCTCCGCACAGAGTCTGCTTCAGATTCTCTCTTTCTGCCCCTTCCGCTTGTGCTCTCTCTCTCAAATAAATAAATACAATTTTTTAAAAAAATGTAGGGGCACCTGGGTGGCTCAGTGGGTCAAAGCCTCTGCCTTCGGCTCAGGTCATGATCTCAGGGTGCTGGGATCGAGCCCCGCATCAGACTCTCTGCTTAGCGGGGAGCCTGCTTCCCCCTCTCCCTCTGCCTGCCTCTCTGCCTACTTGTGATCTCTCTCCCTGTCAAATAAATAAATAAAACCTTAAAAAAAAAAAAAAAGTAAAATGGGCAAAGACTGGCTGCTTCTTTAAGTGAGTTCAACTCTGTAAGCTAAATGAATCACCTCCCTGAAAGAGAACTTGTGGTTGTAATTATGGAACCACTGCTGAGAAATCTTAGAAAAAATTGAAAATGGCAAAGGTACAAAAAGACTTTAAGTGGCTAAATATTCTATGTTCAAAAAGAGAAAGAGGACTCAAGGAACTAAGTGTGGAGTCTATTGCAGATCTTTTAAAAAAATGTGGAACAGCTTAATGCACATAGGTTTTGTCATACCTTAGAAAAACAATCAATGATATCTGACACTTGTATGGATTACAAAAACAATAATAACCAACCAATCACATATCTTATTTTGGGGGTATTAGACTAGTAGATCTGTGTAAATACTGTCTTTAGATTTAGTGAAGGCTCTCTAGTGTCTTTGTGAACAAGATGAACAAATGAGGTTTAGAGAACAACACAATGAAGGAGGTTGGCATGTGGTTGAACGACCTTATTCAACAAAACTGGTGTAAGGAGAAACCTGATTACTATATCATTTGAATCTCTACTTCGCTGTTTTATTCAACATTTTTATCCACAGAGGAGTAAAATATTTTACAGCCTATCTGGATAACTTCTCGATAAATGGAATAACTTCCTATCTAAGATGTTATGAAGAAGTTCCTGGAGCCAATTCATAATGGATGTTCAATATTTGTTGAACTGTATTATCACCTTTACAACAAAGGTCCACTCCCAGGAATGTGGGAGAAAATCTACCTCAGAGATTAAAAGGACATGAGTGAGACTCATCTAACTGTCTCATCTAACATGTACCTTGGGAACTTCTTTTTTTGTAGAATTCCATCACAAATGAGTTACAATAAGCAGTGTCCAAATAGAGCTAAAAGAAGTACTTTTAATTTGCCTTTGCTAGATTTTAATATAAAGTATCTTAGCCAAAAGAAACAATGGTACTTGAGATTGGAGATAAGGAGACAGTAAGAAAAACTCGAAGAAGTACTACTGCATCTGCCACCACTGTTAGAGTTACCACTACCGTCATACGCTTAAATAACACATAGTAGTACCACACGCTGTTCTAAGGGCTTTAGGTATTAATTCAGTTACTCATCCAAAAACACACTTCTTTTTTTCCCCCCCAAGATTTATTTATTTGAGAGAGAGAAAGAGAGAGAGAGAGAGAGAAATAGCACAAGCAGGGGGAAGGGCAGTAGGCGAGGGAGAAGCAGACTCCCCGCTGAGCAGGGAGCCCTACTCAGGACTCAATCCCAGGCCCCTGGGATCGTGACCCGAGCTGAAATCAAGAGTCTGCCATTTAACCAACTGAGCCACCCAAGCACCCCCAAAACACACTTCTTAAATAGGTACTATTGTTTCACCCATTTTACAGATGAGAAATTAGAGGCTCAAAAAGGCTAACAAGCTCAAAGTCACTAAGCTTGAAGTGGCAGAGCCAGGATTCAATCCCGGCAGACTAGTTTCAGAGTATGTCCTCTTAATCACAACTATCCTATGCCAAAGGCATCTCCAAATCTCAAGCCCAAAATTGTTTTCTTAAATCTGCAAATTTTTCACCCTTCTGCATTGAAACAAAGCTTATTACCTTTCATTCTCATTAAAGAGCTTCAAGAACTCTATAACCCTATGTAAGATACAGGATCCCATCTGAATTACCAATGTGTATGGAAAGAGGAATACTAACATGTTATTCTGATTTAAAAATTTAAGCAAATACAGGGAATGTTATGAAAAAATAAACAAAAATGATAAAGTCATTTCACTACTTTTCAAATAGGTTCTTGGACTCTCAAGACACACTTGCTTCTTTTTCAGATCAACAGTACTAATCTTATTGTTAAACGGTCTTTAAACCTAGATATATCCTTCAGATATTTAGTTTCTGTTTCGTTACTATTTAAAAAAAAGGGGGGGGGGGGACTATAAAAAGAATCAGAAATTAGAAATTATTACCTGAACAGAATGAACCCAAGTGATTCTACTGCTGCCCTCCGGACATCATCATTGACATCACTTACCTAAGAAAAATTTTAAAGGACGATTACGTTATACCATGCATTCTATTACTAGAACTAACTGATATGAGATGCTCACATCATTCAAATGTAAATAAGACCTAATTAATATTAGAATGTCTCCCCTCAACTTAGGAAAAAATCATCTGAAATACTCTATTTCAGGACTTAGAAGCCTTTTAAGCTTGGTGAAGTTTAAGAATCAGGCCTACTCCTAAAGATTATTTCAGCTGCACTATAGCTTTTGCGGGCTACAGTGAAAATCTAACCATTCCTTCAATGTTGTTTTCAAAAAAGCATGTTCTAAATTCAAGCAAAATACAAACATTCACAATTTACAACATACTGTACTGATAAAAGATAAATTAATAATAAATACTACGGGATGTGAGTATCTCTGGGAAGAAGATAATAATAGTTCTAAACCTTTTCTGCGTGGGAAGATGACCTGAGGTTTACCTTCCCCTGGAACCAAGATGGTAGAAACCTACTAAGTTAAGACATATGTACAATGTCCACTGTGTTACCAGGCAACATTATTGTTCATAAACTATCTGGGTTGGGAGGACTAGGAATAGGAAAAGCCTGTTGGAAAACATGGGCACTGGCTTTCCTGTGCAAGGTAGCTCTTGTAATAGAGTATGTTCCCTAGGGGTACCTGAAAGCTAAATTCAGGCTGTAAAAAGAAGTCGTTTTTATCATTCATTAGATTTCCCTATCCTAGGATCGCTGCACATACTCACGTGGTCTTGTCCCTTAGAAATGAGGGTGCCCTTTAGAGCTGGTTTTCAGAAGTTGCCCCTGAATGATTTTAAGGACTTCTATTTGTACTGACATATTGTTGTCCTGTTCTATACCCGGTGCTTAGGCTACAGCTGACTGTGTCCAGTGAGAGAGAATCTGAACCTGAGATCACTCACAGTGGTCATGCAGTGTGGGTGCTGCAGCAGCCTAGACACTTAGTGTCCATATGCAAACTTTCCTTTCTACCTCTACCCAAGGAAGAGGTAGTACTTACAGCAACATGTAGCAGGCGTCGAATAGCTTTGTTGTTACCCGAACCACAGTAAGCCATGGCTACAGTGTACATTCCAGATCGTCGAAGAATTGGGTCCTAAGAAGAATAATCAACATCAATCCACAAGTTGTCATTTCAAACAGTGACTTCTACAGTCTAACTGGCACAGCTATATCCACCAGGAGAGTTGGTTTTAGGTAAGAAATGAGAAACTTAAGAGAACAATTTTGTGGTTGGTAATTTTCTAAACGAATGTGGAAATACAGACTCTAATACAGGAGGAATTAACTCCTTTTAATTCCCAATGCTCTATGCAATGTGCCTGTGCTGCCTTACACTGACTGGGAAGTATCAACTCAAGTCCAATACCAACACTAACTACTCTCTGATACTCAGCTTCTGTTTATTAAACAAATAACAAAAAAGCTTGCTTCTAATTCTACATTGTAACTTGCTTACTTAATTCTTGAGTGCTAAGTGGAGCAGATATGGCGTCTGAGAGCTGAGCAAAATAATGAACAGTTTTATCACTTCACTATTAACAGTGGTTCTTTTTACCAGACTATAGAGAACAGCATTAGCTACCACTGACTACCCACCACACACAATACCACTATCAACATAAAATAAAACAAAACAAAAGGCAATGAAAAAAACTCACCTAGATAAATAAGTATAGAGACTGGCACTGGTTTTTGATGAAAAAACAATGAGGTAAACTTTATATCTTATTAAATGATTGTGAAGTAATTCCAAAAGTATTATTTCTAAAAGAAATCAACTTGTAAATTTCTAAAGAACTTTTCTCTCTCTGCTTATCTGAAAATTACTGATTCAAAGTCTTAATTTAAAATTCTCAAATTAGTCCTATTCACCTGCTCTCCTTTTCTACGTTCCATTAGGCTTTATATTATCTCTCAAGGAGTTTCATCAACATGTGTAGCTAGGTGTTCCGATGGGAACAGAGATAATTTCTAATGAAAGTGTTTCTCTAAATGCTGGTGATAAACAGGGTGTGATGAAGTGTGGGGAGAAAAGGATAAATAATGTATCCTCTCACCTTATCACGGCACAGAGATTCAATGAGAGCATCCGCTTCCTCCATCCTCCCATACATTACTAATGCTATGCCAACTGCAAGACCACGCAGAATCTTCTCATGTTGAGTTTCCTGTGCATAGCCGACCATGTCCTCAATAGCCTGGGCATTTTTAGAGCCCAACATAACCAAACCTAGGGCCAGGCCAGCTGCTTCACCTAGTGAGTAAAAAGTAAACATTAAAAAATTAAAATTATGTATGTAAAATCAATAAAAGATATCTTATTGGAAGTGGCAGTTATTATTATCAAATTCAAAACAGCCATTAGTTCTGGTAGCATTTTTTCAAACCATCTGATAAAAAGCACATCCATATATTTATAGTTATTTTCCTTTTAAATCTTGATAGATTACATCATCGAATCCTACAATGATTTCAAAGGAGACATAATGACATTATTCTACATTATCACCAAGCAGTATAGATAGCTCTGAGACTCAGGTAGGTCACTCTAATAAATTTCTATCTGCAAAAGTCAGTTATATAGACAGATATACAGGATATGTCATTTTTAAAACCTATATATCACAAAACCTATTTTTAGGTTTAGAATTTGACCAATAGGGCAAAATCCACTCCCCTCTATAAGTAATCTATTAGATTTTTAAGAGGCTACAAAATATAAATAGAAAATAGATATAAGTTACATTAGTTAATCCTAAAGTTTGTTGTCTCTGGAAAGAATCACTTACCTGTTACAGCATCATCCTGATAAAGGTTTGTTTTTAGCAAATCATACACATCCTGGCGCGCAGTCCCCATGGCAGCCAAACCAAGGCCCAGACTGCCACCATGTCGAACGATCTAGGGAAAAAGCATGGGCTCTGTCGATTTGGAACACTGTACTTAAAATTTAAATATAATTTAAAAATATATTGTGATATTAAACATGCAGAGCAGTTGACCTAGTGGGAATGAGCTAAGTATTTGAGAAGCCAGTGGTAACCTCAGCAATTTCAGTTTCAAAAGAATGATGCTTGCTGATACAAAATAAAAAAGATAAGAAAGTGGAGGGAGAGAGTACAGCTCTCTTTCAATAAGTTTACATGAGAAGGGGAGAAATACGGTAACTAAGAGGGAGAAGCAAGGGTCAAAGAAAGATTTTTTTTAGGATAGGTGAGACCTGAATATGCTTATGGGCTGAGGGGAAGGAGCTTGAAGAGAGGACAAAAGGGTATCTAACAGAACATGGTTGTAAAGAAACAGGAAAAAATGGGGTCAAGGGCAAAAGTAGGTCTTTATTTCAACAGGGACACTTTAGTAGTCATGTGTCATTTATGAGTGCACAGTCTCCATTTATAGGTGACCGCACCCCAGTGTTGCTTGGAAAATACTCCTCTCCCGTTGGTTAGTCTTGGTGGGATTACCATTTAATAAGCACCCACCTTCCCCTACCCAAAGTGTGGGACTGTGATCCAAAACAGACCACTTGGATGCTCTTTCTCTGAAATTTTAATCTTTCCTCAGTGAAGTGACCCAAAACCATTTCAAGTTTCATTCTTCCTGACAGTAGGGCCCTACAGAGATGATTCTATTTGTTCCTGTTATCTAGATCCCTAGAACTGCCCTGGCTCTTAACTTTTTCGAGAATTGGTTTATCTGCTTTTCCTTTAATTATATAAGCTACTTTTGATAAA
The DNA here is from genome assembly GCA_028534135.1 of Potos flavus. Classification (NCBI taxonomy): domain Eukaryota; kingdom Metazoa; phylum Chordata; class Mammalia; order Carnivora; family Procyonidae; genus Potos; species Potos flavus. The sequence goes on along the minus strand of CM052883.1, from coordinate 166,240,985 downwards.
CTCCTTGTTTTAAGTCAATCAGTGGAAATTTCTATTGCTGGCAACCAAAGAGCTTTGTCTGACAAGAAAATCTGTACTTGAGACCAGAGGAAATGAGGCAAAGATATAAATAAATGTACATAATATTTGTGGATGAGGAGCTTATTAAATAAGACGGATGATCCTACTGGCCTCAATCTTTTCACTGAAATAAAAGGACAAAGTTGTCTAGCTTACTTAGCTACTCTCCTAATAGCCTTCTAAAAGAGTCTACTCTAACATAAAAGCTAAAGTCTAAAATCCCATTTTAAGGTTCTGTAAAGTAAGAACAAGCTGCTTAGTAAGTTTTTCCAAAAGAATTACATTTAAAAATTATAAAATAGCAAATAATCAAGAATTCTGGTTCCTGAGAGATATGCATTTCTTTGGGACTTAGCTTCCTATAAAATAACAAAATTAGACTAAATGATCACTAAGGTCACTTATAGTTAGAACATTACAAGACTCTTAAGTGTGGAAATACAATACATAAATTACAAATATATGGTACTTTATTCTGCTTGTCACATACAAGGTTTAAAGGACTGAGAAGCACAATTTTAGTTTATAGGGAAGGAAAGAAAATTACTTTAAAAAATAATTCTTTAAGAGTTCTATTTTTGGAATTTCAAAATCCTACAAAATTTCTGTTCACTAAAATAATTTGGCAAGTATCATGTTTTCCTGGACTCTTAAGTAACAGAAATTAGTTTTTCAATCAAATACTTACATCATTGCTGGCATTTTTAAGCTGGTTAAGCAGATAGTCTATTATATCACCACCATGATTGGCATGAATGAGACCTAATGCATAGAGACCTCCACCTTCCTGATAGGCTGATCCTGGAGAGGTGTCTTTGGGAAGATATGTTGCCATTAACTGTAATGCTTCTTTCTCATGACCCTGTAAATTTGAACCACAACAAAGGTGAAAGAGAAAGTGAGAGAAAAAAATATGTATTTTCTATGACTATTGTCTTCTCTCCAGAAAATTCCCTTTCTAAAAGAGGAAATGGGTGTCTCCCCCAGACAACTTTGTAACTCAAATGAGAGAATTTTAAAAGACCAAATTACATCCTTGTTAGAAACAAGTGCTTTAATTTTTTCCCTTTTATAACATTTCTCCAAATTAATCTTAGACTATGCGAATCACTTATTTGAATTCATCCTTTGAGAAATGCCATCTTCACAGGAAAAGGATTTCCATATTTTATTAAAGACACACAGATATTTTAATTTCTTATTTATTTATTCTTTCCTGTAAGAGGACTGATCTAACAAAATGTACTTGTGAATGAATTACAGTAAACTTTTATTTTTTTAACTCCAGAAAAATTGCTTCTGTTCATACTGATCAGTATATATTACCTTATGAATTACACCCAGACTGGCTGTAGCTGTAAATTTTGCCCAGTTAGTGGCCCTGGCCAACCATTCCAAGTTATCTCTGTAAGAAAAGAAAATTCAGCAATACTATTGAAATGAATTCCATAAAGCTTTTTATAACACTAAAGTCAAAGCATTAAAATTTTACCTTGAACTATTATAAATCATTTTACTTTATGGAGCTCAAGTTATTGTTGATTCTATTTTACCTCCTAAGTCCTTAGTATTCTGAAGACTTTAAAAAAATGCATGATATGTAATTTCATTATGAACAAAAGCAGAATTACATTAATATATTTCATGCAAAAGTCTATAATTCAAGCCAACTAATAAAGGGAATTGATTTTAACTTAAAACAAGCAGACATATGCAATAAAAAATGTATATGGGCGCCTGGATGGCTCAGTCAGTTGAGTATCTGACTCTTGATTTTGCCCCAGCTCATGATTTCAGGGTTGTGGGATTGAGCCCCGTGTTGGGCTCTATGCTCAGCAGGGAGTCTGTTTGGGATTCCCTTTCTCTCCCCCTCTACCTCTCGTCCCACTTGTACGTGCGCACGCGCACACTCGCTCTCTTTAAAATAATAAGTAAATACATCTTTGGAAAAAAAAATGTATAAAATATAACAAAAATAGAATTTAAAATTAACGACAAGTAGGCAAGGGAAGCTCTCCACATCCATGTAACAATGCCAACAGAGTCCCTATTAAAGATGATTTTAAACCAAAGTGGAGACCTTCACGTATATTTACCTAAGAAACTGGTCACTGGTAGTCCCACAGTGCATAAAAGAGTTTGCTATAACGGTTGCTGTATGACACACAGAATTCCGTACTGCATCCTACAAAAACAAATAGGTTTTATCATGACAAAGTATTTACACTTATGCAAAGTTGCATGTAGACATATAATCGCAGGCCCTGTTTTGTGAAGAAAATATTAATAAACTGAACTGATATTTAAACCATGAATCTTGGATTTTTTTTATAAAGATTAAATAGGTAGTTTATAAAAACAATCAAGTCAGAGTCTTATCTGTGGTCTTAACTTGAGATCAGTAGTTTTTAGGCAGAAATTTAGGTAGTAGATTTTCTGTTTTTGAATAGTTTAACTTGCCATTTCTCTTCAGCATCCTGTTTACAGTCTCCAAGGTATTAGGGTAACCTGAAGGGCAGTGTCCCACCTCTTCTCGCTCTGCACCTCTGGCAGTCACCAAAGTGATTTTATTTTTAATGAAACTATATTATAAAGAGTAGCTTCAAATAATTGTTATAAAAACCCATTGTGTAATTCTGTGTCCATTTGCCATTTGTAATTATTAGAAGTTTGAGAAGTATGATTCCATGCTTCAGGCAAACAATGACGTAGTAATGAAATAATATACAGCTATAAAATCTTTTCATATTAAAACATTTTTTGAACCAGATATATTACTTGGTCAAAGATTAAAATTAATACTAGTAATTGTTAGGATCAATATCTCAATAAAGGTTATAAAATATCAAGGTAAGAACCTCTACACTCAAGGAGTTTGCAGTTTAAGGAAAAAGACACATAAACTATATTAATGTTCTGATCGTGCTATCTGTCCAAGTGCTACATATATATATTAAAATAAAAAGATAGCTAAAAAATGAAAATAAAACAAAACACCACTAAACTTCCCAATGAAGGTGAACACAAAAACAGGAGCTCAATCAATATTAACTCCCTTTCTTCTCAACAAATTCAAGGGTTTCTCCCTTTGTTATTTTTTTAAAAAGTTATTTTCTGGGGCACCTGAGTGGCTAAGTGGGTTAAGCCCCTGCCTTCTGCTCAGGTCATGATCTCAGGATCCTAGGATCAAGCCCCGCATCGGGCTCTCTGCTCGGCGGGGAGCCTGCTTCCCCCCTCTCTGCCTGCCTCTCTGCCTACTTGTGGTCTCTCTCTCTCTGTCAAATAAATAAATAAAATCTTTAAAAAAAAAAGTTATTTTCTTGATAAAAAAAATGCAACAAAGTATTCAATCAGAAATAAGTAATTGTGGGGTGCCTGGGTGGCTCAGTTGGTTAAGCAACCTGCCTTCAGCTCAGGTAATGATCGCAGGGTCCTGAGATCAAGCCCTGCATCGGGCTCTCTGCTTGGCAGGGAGCCTGCTTCCCCCCCCTCTGCCTGTCTCTCTGCCTATTTGTGATCTCTCTCGCTCTGTCAAATAAATAAATAAAATCTTTTAAAAAAAAAAAGTTATTTTCTTGATCAAAATAAAATGCAACAAAGTATTCAATAAGAAATAAGTAATTGTGGGGCGCCTGGGTGGCTCAGTTGGTTAAGTGACTGCCTTCCGCTCAGGTCATGATCCCAGGGTCCTGGGATTGAGCCCCACATCAGGCTCCCTGCTCAGTGGGGAGCCTGCTTCTCCCTCTCCCTCTGCTGCTCTGCCTGCTTGTGCTCTCTCACGCTGTCAAATAAATAAATAAAATCTTAAAAAAAAGAAGTAATTGTATTAATATTCAACAAAGAAATAAATACAAGAAGAAAGCCTCTGTTATAGATGAATTTCCTACCTTTGTGTTTTTTAGAATCATGAGATCTGTGTTATTGTTTCGTATTAAGAACTGTAGATGTAACTCAATAGCCATTTCGCCACTTAAAATTTTAATCATTTTCAAAGTCTGGTCCTTGGGCTCTGGACTCTGCCAAAATAAATAAACAAACAAGAATGAAAATTCATATATTACTGAAATCCACTAAGCCACTTGTATTTTAACAGCCCAGGACCAGTGAAATTCACAGTCCATACACACATCACAACTTAATATTTTAATAGTAGGATCTAGAAAACTCATGTATCATTTATTTGAGAGAAAGAATTATTTATTTAAGAGCTACCATTGAGATATGATACCAGTTTGTTGGAAGAATGCAATTCATTCTGAACAACTTTCCAATGTTAAACATTTTAATATTAAAAAAAAAAACCCAAATGTAAAATAACTGATTACTGATGATATGCAAGGAAAACTCTTTTATACAGAACCAACTCATAGTTGAGAAAATCCCTACTCCAACCTAGAAAATCAAAAGCACATTTAATCAACATATATGATCTCATGAACAAGCCATCCAAGTAAAGAACATTTTATATACCTGAGTATCAAAAATCAAAAGTCTTGTTGGAAATACATTTATATGCAACAGACCACTAATACCCCATTCTTCCATTCACTATGAATGTTAAAAACAACAAAGGCAACTAAAATGCTCCCCCTACGATAAGTTGACATTTGTTTGTTAGAGGCCATATTTTTTTCTCACCCTGTGATAAGTAATGCCGCTACTCTACGCAGAGTTCAATCTTTTTTAAGCATCTAAGATTTCATTTCTTCTAAGTTAAATGCTTTCTAGGGTCAGTCCAAAATCTTAGAAGATCTATTTTTATAAAATGACTCTGGTATTAAACTTAATATTAAACCTCTATAAAGGCAAATATGTAACACTTTAAAATAACTTACAATACTGTGGGAATATATGTTAAATGATAACCTCAACTTACAAAAACACACTTACCACTTCTGGCGTCTTTCCTACAAGTACACTACCTGTCTTTTCTTCTGTTTCCATTGACTCACTGAAATGAAGAGAACCAACAGTAACTAATCTGATAAATTTTTTCTGAATAGTATGTATGGGTGACTTGTGATCATAATGAAGGTCTGAATCATGTTTAAATTAAATATTTTGCAAGGAAAAAGTATTTAATTAAGTATTTCCCTTAAGAAACACAGAAGATTCTATTAAGATGGAAGCAGCCCATTGATTTAATTTCTTCCAAATAAATTCATAAAAATACACAAATCAACTAACCAGGTTACCATGGACAACAAATACAACAAAACTAGGTGAGAAAGCATCCCCCGCACTCCCAAAACACAGTCAGGTAGAGATACACTGTCACCAGCTACACCAGTTTGAAGTGAAGCAGTTGGGGCCCCAACAGCTCTTAAAACCAATACTCCCTTCTAGGTCAAAGCATGAAAATGCTGGGCACAGAATCCAAATTAATAGGGCAGAAACAAAGGAAAAAGAAAGCCCAAATAAAAGTGAGAAAGTAAACAAAGTTAGGAGTTCTAAGATCATAAGTCACCATTTTGTTTAAAACCCTGTAACACAACAGAAGAGGAGGTTCTAGAGAACAGTGAAATTAGAAAAACTATCCTAAATAAGCTTCCTTGCAAAAATTTAGGAAAACTAATTTCAGTAAACATAAGCTACAAAGACCAAAGCAAAATTCCATATGATATTAGAAAAGAAAAATTATTGGGCGCCTGAGTGGCTTAGTTAGGCTTTTGACTCTTGATTTTTGGCTCAGGTCATGATCTCAGGGTTGTGAGATCAAGCTCCACGTTGGGCTCTGAGCTGAGTGTGGAGCCTGTTTAGGATTTTTTCTTTCCCTCTCCCTCTGCCCCTCCCTGCCCCCACTACCCTGCTCATGTTCTCTCTTAAAAAAAAAAAAGAAAAGATCATTTCAAAAGAGGTAAAAAACATTAAGAAAATTACATAAAATATAAAATAAAACATGTCAGAATTAGGAAATTCAGAAATGAAATAATTAAACTAGGGAAAAAATAGAAATGAAGAATAATAATTTCAGAAGATTAACTCAGAGGGGCAAATAAACACAACATGAATAAAGGACAAGGCAAGAAAGAAAAATTGTAATTAACAAGGAATAAACCAAATGCTATTCCCCTAAGATCAGGAATGAAGGATGCTGACTCTAAGGTCTACCCAATTGGAAATCCTAGCCAATGCAGAAAAACAAAGCAGGGGGGAAAAGGCATGAAAGTTATAAAGGAAGAAGTAAAACTGTTTCTATTCAGATGACATGATTCCCATGTAGAAAATTCTATAGGACAATCTATAAAAAAATTTACTAGACCTAATATGTGATTTAAATAAGGTTTATCAGATTTAACATTAATATAAAAAATCAATTATATTTCTACATGCTGGCCACAATTAGAAATTGAAATTTAACATACCACTTACAATACATCAAAAATATACTTAGGAATGAATTTAAGAAAAAAATGTACAAAATATCTGAACTAAAATCTATAAAATGCTGCTGCGAAAAATTAAAAGAAAATCTAAATAAATGAAGAACAATACTATGCTTACAGATTATAATACCAGTATTGTTAAGGGTGTCAATTTGTTCCAAATTGAAGAGATTCAACACAATCCCAATTAGAATCCTCCCAGACTTAAAGAAATGCAAGAGACCCAAAACAATCTTGGTGGTGAGGGGGACAGAAGGGAGTCAAAACTTTAGGTCTTCATTGACCTAATTTCAAGACTATCAACTTTAGTAATAAAGATATTATGGTACAGGTATAAGGAAAGATGAATGGATAAATAGAAAAGAACAGAGCAATCTACCAACATATCACATATCAAAGGCTCGAAGGCAATTCAATAGGGAAAGGATAGTGTTTTAAACAAATGGTAATAGAACTACTATTTAAACAAACTCTATTCCTACTTCACACCACATACAAAGGGTTAAGCTGAGTTCTACCACATACCTAAACATAAAACCTAAAACTACATAGCTTCTGGAAAAAAGTGCAACAGAATATTTTTATAACCATGAGGTTGGCAAAGAATTTCTTAGATTGGGATACATAATGGAAAATTAGATTATCAAAAATAAATGCTTCTGTTCATCAAAAAATACCACCAATAAAATGAAAAGATAAGCCAAAGACTAGGAGAAAATATTAATAAAACAAAACACGGGTGACTGGGTGGCTCCGTTGGTTAAGCGTCTGCCTTTAGCTCAGGTCATGAGCTCAGGGTCCTGAGATCAAGCCTCACATCAGGCTCCCTGCTCAGCAGGGAGTCTGCTTCTCCCTCTGCCTCTTCCGCTGGCTTGTGCTCTCTCTCTCTCTCTCTCTCTCTCTCTCGCTCTCTCTCAAATAACTAAAACCTTTAAAAAATAATTTTATAACAAAACATCACTTTTATCACTGGAATGAATATTAAAGAAACTGGTAACACCTGATGTTGGCAAACAAACAAATGGAATGCTAATACACTGCTGCTGCTGGGAGGGTAAAATGGGCAAACACGTTGCAAAATAGTCTGGCAGATTCCTACCAAGTTAAACATATACCCTTCGACCCAGCTATTCTAATCCTACATATTTACCCGAGAAATGAAAACTGTCCACAAAAAGACTTGTACAGGAATGTTCCTAATATTCCTGTTCAGAAACCACCCAAATGTCCATCAGTATAAGAATGAATAAACAAACTGTGATGTATTATACAACGAAATGCTGCTCAATAATGAAAAGGAAATCAGTTACTGATTCACCCAAAAAACACAGATATACATCACAAACATGTTGAGCAAAAGAAGCAGAAACAAAAGAATACACATTACATGATCCATTTTTATGAAGTTCAAGAACTGGCAAAACTAATATATGTTGATAGAAATCAAACCAGTGGTTGCCTCAGCGGTAGGGTTGAACTCGAAGGGCACAGAGGAAGTTTCTGGGATGATAATAGGGGAGGTGATGGTTATATGGGTGTTTATACTATCAGAACTCATTGAACTGTATCATCAGGATATGTACATTTTACAGTATTTAAAATATTATTTCATTAAAAGAAAGAACTGAAGAGCTGAAAAGGATTAAAAGAAAGTGAGAAACACAGAAGAATAGAAGATTAGCAAAGAAAATCTAACTTACAAATAACAACAGGCCCCCAAAAAGAAAATTAAAGGGAAGAAAACAAACACAAAAAACCAAAATTCAAGAAAACCTTACTGAGGGCAGGACTATTTCTGGTGTTTTTGAGGACAAGTTAGAAGGCCAGTGAAATCAGAAAGCAGTAAGTAAGGAAGAAAGGAGCAAGAGATGAGTTGAGTGGTATGGAGAGGACAGATCATGTATAACCTCACAGGCCATGTTCGAGACTTAGATTTTATATGAAATATGTTTGTAAAGTATTGGAGGTTGAGACAGTAAAGACATTTAGGTTTCCGAAAAATAACTCTCACTGCTGTATAAACAACTTTAAAAGGAAAAATGTGGCATAACAGACACTTTTTTTTTTTGAGAGAGAGAGGGAGAGAATCTTAAGCAGGCTCCATGCCCAGCATAGAACCCAATATGGGGCTCACCCTCAAGACTCTAAGATCATGACCTGAGCTGAAGTGAAGAGTCAGACACTTAACCGACTGAGCCACCCAGGCGCCCCATGACAAAGACACGTTTAAATATTTTTAGTAAGTGGTCTAAATATGTAAAGAAAAAAAACAGGAAAATAAAATCTAGTACTGTATTAGCCTAAGATAAATGTATATTTAGTTTTAGAAAAAGCTGGAAATGTTTCTTACTTTCCAAATATCTAAAATCCAGCCCACCTAACCCGTCTGAGATTTTTTTTTAAGTAGGCTCCACGCTAGATGTGGAGCCCAATGCGGAGCTTGAACTCATGACCCTGAAATCAAGACCTGAGCTGAGATCAAGAATCAGATGCTTAACCTACTAAGGAACCAAGGTGCCCCACTCATCTGAAATTTTTAATTTAATTGGTTAAACAGCACATATACAATTGGCCCTCTGTATCAATCACTTCCATTTCTTTCTAGAAAGGTCCCTTTCTTTGGTTTTCTTTAATGTGCCCAGCAGAGTACAAAAGAGAGCAATAGTCTTAATAAGACCTTACAACCTAAGAAAGCAAATTCTGAAATTAATTCTTAGACTATGTGGTCTATGAATATTCCACCTATTTGCAAAATGAAATAAAAATTGTTCAATTAGTTCTGATGCAGAAAAAGATACTTATACCTGTCTTTCTCTGATCCTGGAACAGTACCCGTATTGGTGGATCCAGGCACAGAAGCAATAGGGGTACCAACAGTTCGAAGATTCTGGATTACAGATGACAAAAACTGCTGGCTAGCACTCTCATACAAATCAAAACAAATCTGATAAGCCATCAGGAGGTTGTCTTCCTTTACCAGTTTTTCTAAGATATCACTCACAGCCTGAGGATCATCTAAGAAAATTAAGCACTGAAATGCAGATAAAGAACAATTACATAATAATTGAGAACTGTGTCTACAAAATACTTAAGACAGTGACAAACAGTTAATAATACAGGAAACTTTAAAATATAAACACAGGCAAACTGGGGCAGATGAACTGTTCTAGCACGCCATTTCTTTTAAAAAAAAAAATTCATTTAAAATTTTAATTCCAGTTCTAGCACTCCATTTCTGATCCTGGCACTAGACCAAGTTTTCCTGAAAATGGCATCTGATTGTGCCTGGCAATTAGCAGTACTCAATAACTGGTAGGTGAATGAATCTTGGCTTCTTCAAATCTTACCTGTATTTTATTATTAAGTGCTCCTTAATTTGAATTTTCTGCTTAACCATAAATTATAGGAGTCATTCATTTATTTAACACACACTGTATCATGCTGGGCCAGAATAAAAGGCACAAAATGACCATTTTGACGTATTTCTCTTCTCACTCTTATGATCTGTCATATGTTTTAACAAAACTATCCAATAAATTAAGGATTTTTTTTTTTTAAGAATTCAATTTAAATTTTGTTTCCTTAAAGTAGCAAACAGCTAATTTCAAAATGAACACATTAATCAAAGTGTTAATCAAATTAAAAATAGGAAATAATGGAAATAAAATAAATGGCCAATAATAGGGGAATGGTTAAGTAAGGCAAAGTACATCCACTAAATGACTACTGTACAGTCAACAAAAAGTTGGAACAGTTTGTGAAGACTCAGAACATGGAAAAATGTTAAAATTGGAAGGATGTATATAATTGATACTGTTTGCCTCCAGAGAAAGGAACTTAGGAGTCAAAGGAAAGGAGTGGGAAGACTTTTCACTGTATATCCTTTGGTTCTTTTTAAATCTTGAATCACGAGAATGTTCAAAAATAGTATACTTTAAAATGTAAAAGTTTTAAAAAGTTTTGAAGGGACAGAAATATAAACCAGCTAAAAAGAAATAAAATTGCCTCAGAAATAAAACTGAAATACACAGGTGAGCAGAGGACTATTGTTTTTCATGTAAGTTTTAAAACACAACAATTAAAAAAAAAACTATTAAAAACTATTTAGAATATTTAGAAGCAAACAAATCTCCAAAAAGCTGGGGTGCCTGGGTGGCTCAGTGGGTTAAGCCTCTGCCTTCGGCTCAGGTCATGATCTCAGGGTCCTGGGATCGGCCCTCACATCAGGTTCTCTGCTCAGCAGGGAGCCTGCTTCCTCCTCTCTCTCTGCCTGCCGCTCTGCCTACTTGTGATCTCTCTCTCTCTGTCAAATAAATAAATAAAATCTTTAAAAAAAACACAAAAACTCCAAAAAGCTATATAGAGAAAAGTGGAAAGAAATATACTAAAATGTTGACTTTGGATGAAATAAATGATTTTTCTTCTAGTCTTTTCTATGTTTCAAACTTTTCTTTTCTTTTCTATGTTTCAAAAAGCATTTTAAAAAGGATGCATTACTCTAAATTTTAAAAATGTGTAGAGGATGACAATACATGAGACTACATTACAGTGAAAAAGTAACAAAACCTATGATATAATGCTATGCTCTAAGCAGAATACAAAAATTTATACAGTACGGTAATTGTTAAAAAGCAAACTTATGCACTTGCAGTCAATAAAATCCAATGTAGCCATTAAAATGTGCTAATAAATGAAAGAAAAACACTTATGCATTATCTCTGAGAAAAGGCCTGGGGAAAGGGAAAGATAAACTTTGCATTTTCTGGACCATCTTAATTTTTAAAAATGTGCAAGCAAATTCATACATGAAAAGAGATAAAACATACCCAAAAGTTTTGGTTCTGTTTGGGTAATAAAACCAAAGATCATTTTTATACCTGAAATTCTTTTTAGAATGACACAACATACGTACTGTTTTTATCTCTTCTTCTACCCTTTATTATTTTTTTAACCTAGTTTCCAAAATTTCTTTAAATGTTTGGAATACTTTCAAATGTAAAAAGAATACATAGAATGCATTATAACAAAACACTTTTTTAGTTTTGTAAGATTGTTTCTTACCGGTAAAAAAAGAATGTAAGTGTACACCTTAATTGTCACAGGCCGTTGTGAAGATCAGCTGAGATACATGTATGAAACCATTAGAGGTATACATAATGTAACGTAATGTAATGTAATGCACCGCCCAGCAGTGTGGCATAAAGTAGTGTGATACGAAGTAAGAGAACATAATGTAATGTAAGTACCTGACAAACATTGATGAAATCGGGTTTCTCCAGGTTCATGTAGATTTTAACTAGAACCCTCAGTACCTTATTCCGAAACTGTTTATTCTGCATTAAAGACATGCAGAGCTTGAGGCTATAAGCTAGCATTCCTGGGACATCATTCTGAAAGAGATAATTTTAAGATACATCATTATCTGGTTACTGAAGCATTGTGTTTATTTGGAAATAAAATTATTTTAATCTACATTCTTTAGTTATTTTAAGCAGCCAAAGATTTATCTGCAACTTAAACAACAGAACTTAAAAATCAACATTTTAGATAAAAATCTTACAATTACCTATTTTCCTGTTTTCATGAAAAAAATGGGTTGAAAACAATATTTATAATCATCCTGAATCCTCACTATGTGAACACAGAACACTATAAAAGAGTGGTGCTGTTAATTATTAAAAAAAGATATATACAACTGTCCATATACCAAGTGGCTATGTTTTTCATAAAACTGAAAATTGACTACTGAAGTCCTTCATCCTCTGTCTCCAATCTTGCTAGTCCTCATGCCTTGCCTATATCTGATAGCCAGGAACACCGTATGACAGAACTATTCTCCAGCTCTGAGTGACTCAAGCTTTGAGCGCTGTCACATCTAGTTGGTGCTCTTCCTGAGGAAATTCTGACTCCCGACTATGTATATCTTGCAGTTCTCTGAAGCGTATTTAGTATCTGAGATACCGACCTATAAAAGTCCCTTCAACATAAAGGATCATATTGAAGAGCTATGAGAGTATTTCTCAAAAAACAAGTTGTGACCCATTAGTGAAATCAACTTTACGGGACCAGCATTTTTGATGAAATACAATTTTAAAATATCAGTTACATCAGAAGTAGTGAAAGTAGGTACTGTTTCATAAAACTTAAGTTACATCCACGTGCTCTGGGATGCAAACTAAGATGCATTTCTTACTCTGCTTTGCTCTTTTTTTGAACATTTGTCACTTCTTTACTTTATATTTTTATTTGCTCAACTGCATATTCCTCCAGTGGATTGTTCCATCTGGGAAGAAACTTTGTTGGTGTCATTTGCCAGGACATCTCCAATGCCTAGAACAATGTCTGACAGAGTAGACAACCAAAAAATATTTGTTGAGTGAATGAAAACAAGTATTTTAGTTCTATTCACATGAAGACAAGGAGAGGCTACAATTGCCCAAAAATGAAACCAAGTAAAACAAGGTTCAATTCTATCACATTAGGTCACTCATTCATTTACTCATTTAAATCTTATCACTGCTGCTAAACACAGATGTTAACTACCAAGTAACACAATTAATTAATTACTATAGTGGTAAACCCTATGAAAAAACATAAGGCTTTGAGAGATTAACAGATTTGGACCTAGTCTTTGCAGTAGGGGTAGAGGAGGGTATGGGGCTGGGAATCGATGGATCTGTAAACAAGCGACTCTCAAGCTGAACTCTCAATCTTGAACAGGAATAAAGCAGGTAAAGAAAGAGGCAATACTGGTAAGGGGAATGGAGCAGGGTACATCTAGGAACTGAGGCGAGGCTGCAGTAGAGAGCCAGCTCATGGAGACATAGGTGGGGAGGCAGGCAAAGTGGGCATGAAGCTCAAATGTCCATTTAACTCAGTCGTGCACCTTCTTGACCACTTCCTTACACTGATTTACTACAACTATCATAATTATTGCAAAACACCCCCAAACCAAGAATCTAGTCTGTAGTTTTAGCCATAACAAAAGCATTAAAATAGTTTATCAATATAGGCTTCTTAAAAAGGGCAGGATAATTAAAACAACTTCCCCATGCAAGACTACAAAGTAATGAATACGGTAAGATAAAAGCAGGTATTTGATGACCACAAAACACAGCCAAGGTTCATACATAAACATGAAAATAAAACATCTGGCAAAAGAGCACCTTATTATTTCTAAGTTAGATTTTCTCTTCAGTACTCATGGTTTTTAGTTTTAATGACTTGCCTTGCCAATTCCCCATCAATAACAATCTCTAAAATCACATCGTCTACCTACCGACTCCAGTATAGTCTTCTCAAAGACATCCAGTCTTCGTGTCTCCAGAGCAATACCAATAGCCTGCTTATACTTGTGATCGTCTAGACATCGCTGGAACATTTTATTTACAATGCCTTCCAATCTCTGGTCAATTGGTTTTTTTTCTCCTTCTGGCAAATCTGCATTTTCCACACATTGTTTGGTGTAGTGATCAATGCATTTTGCTATGAGGAAAAAAATAACGAATCACCTTCTTAATAGGGCTAAACTACTAGAAAAGACGAATGCCTACATTTTTTAATCATAAAAATTTATGGAATAACTATAGACTAATAAGCAAATTTTAAAATTCTTAAATTCTAGAAGTTATACTTCAAATTAATACTATTTCCTTCATAACAGTTATACTGGAGGGTTTATAAACTAATTCCAATGAGGCTGACAGTATTCAAAACATTTCTTTGTGGGGCGCCTAGGTGGCTCAGTGGGTTAATAAGCCTCTGCCTTCGGCTCAGGTCATGATCTCAGGGTCCTGGGATCGAGCTCCACATCCGGCCCTCTGTTCAGCAGGGAGCCTGCCTCCCCCTCTCTCTCTCTCTGCCTGACTCTCTGCCTACTTGTGATCTCTCTCTGTCAAATAAATAAATAAAATGAAAAAAACAATAAACAAAAAAACAAAAAGACATTTCTTTGTATTATATTTTGACCCAAATTATATTACACAACTGTACTGCTTATTAGACAGAGTTGGTTACAAATAGCTACTGTTTCACTTTCAAAAACAAATACTCGCCGTTACTGAGAACATTAAAAAAGACCTACTGTAAAAATTATCACAGAGCAATAAATTATTAGACTTCTTCAAATTAGTGAAACTAACTAATAGCTCATCGACAGTAGAGGCCACGTCTAAATCATCTTGGTGAAATACTAGGGAATGACCTGAAATGTGCCACAGATGGCAATTCCAAAGATTTCCAAAAACCTTTCCAGCAACTGTAGCAAATCTATTGAAATACTGTTGCAAAGTAAGGTGGGTGAAATCTATGCAATCCTCACTCCCAGCCCTCCACCCCCACTGCCACTGCCAGTCTTAAAATTCAGGCAGTGGATCTACATGCAGGATTTGGCTTTCACATTACACAATGATTTGGCTGAATGGGGCAGATACGGCAACATACTGAAGGGGGCCAATAGCATAGCTGTTGAGAAATATTTAAGTTTGTTTACAACTCACACTACTTTACAATCACACTTTAAACTTATTAGGAATAACCAATAAAGGGAATTTCCCTAAGCCTTCTTCCACCTTCATAAGGAAGATAAAAAGCTACCCAAGTGAGTAACTTAAAATAGTTATACTCTCTATAACTCATTGACTTGTCACTGTCCCTTTTGAAAAGAAAGGGTACATGAACAAGATTGATTAGTTGCAAACTACAGCCCTGGGAAACAAATAATTTGAATTAGCATAAAGAATTACTGGTCCACTAGATGGCCCGAATTAAATGGATCGTATTTTGGGGGAAACAGTTCTTTTACAAACTGGAATATATCACATTCAGAGGCCATCCAGACAGAACTATGAACGTTTACATATAGTTAATAAGGATAAAGTGGCAGTCACAAAGCAGGCCTTAAACAATTCTGGTTGCAGAAAATCTTTAGGAGACCCTAATATGAGCTTTTTAACCCAAATGTAGTTAAGTGAGGAAACATTACACCTACTCTATCAGAAAGGAACCTCAGAATTAAAACAATTGGGGAATTTTCCTTGAATTGTAACTGAAGGGAAAAAAATATACCTCCTAGGTTTCAAATGAGATTCATGCTTTCACTTATATCATTACTATATCCCAAAATCTAGTCTCATTCCCAACTGAACTCTTAGAACAGAGAGAAAATTTACTAGTCTTGAATTTTCTGGATGTATAATATTCATTAAGATTCTAGGAAGCCTTTCCCAAATTCTATTTTGTGTATCTCCTCACAAATTTCACTGATGGTCAAAACAATCCATTCTTTTTTAAAGATTTTATTTACGTATTTGAGAGTGAGAAAGAAAGTGTGAGTGCATGCACGGGCGAAGGGGAGGAGAGGGAGAGAGAGAAAGATTCTCAAGCAGGCTCTGCGCCTGGGTTTGATCCCTCAACCCTGAGATCAAGACCTGAGCCAAAACCAAGAGTCGGGACACTCAACCGACTGTACCACCCAGGCGCCCCCAAAACAATCCATTCTAAAAGTCCCTACAAAACTAGAAGGGTGAACCCCACTGCCACACAAAGAAAAGCAAACAGGGTGCCTGGGTGGCTCAGTGGGTTAAAGCCTCTGCCTTCAGCTCAGGTCATGATCTCAGGGTCCTGGGATCGAGCCCCACATCAGGCTCTCTGCTCAGCAGGGAGCCTGCTTCCCCTCTCTCTCTGCCTGCCTCTGTGCTTACTTGTGATCTCTCTCTTCTCTGTCAAAATAAATAAATAAAATCTTAAAAAAACACACAAACAAATAAAAAATGATGGTTGCTAGTAGAAACAATCTTGATTTTGAAATAAGCCTGAGTTTTAAATTCTGACCCTCCTATTTAATAGTCATGTGTTTCTATCATCTCCAAACCCGAGTTTTTTTCATTTGTAAAACAGGGATAGTGCCTTCCTTACCGGGCAGCTGTGGAATAAACCATGCCATGAAGAATGAGTGGCACAGTGCCTGGCACAATGGAGGTAGTCAATAATTGTTTCTGATATCAGAAACAACTCTATAAATTGCTGTCATTTAGTTCATTACTCATAATAATCTAATTTTTTCATAGAACAGCATGTTCACTAGAGTAACAATAACCATAACCTAAGATAACTACCTTTATGCTTGATTAGGCTGTTCTTAATGAATTTCTTAGATTCATTCTTAAAATGTTTTGTGAAGTGTCTTTACTACTACTTACTAATGTTACTGTTCATTATGTCAAAAAAAAAAAATCACAAAACTGGGTGGCAGATCTAAAAACTCAGCTTGCATACGATTATAGGACTGTGAACTTCCAAATAAAATTAAATTTGGGGGCACCTGGATGGCTCAGTTGTTAAGTGTCTGCCTTTGGCTCAGGTCATGATCCCAGGGTCCTGGGATCGAGCCCCGTATCAGGCTCCCCACTCGGCAAGGAGCCTGCTTCTCCCTTTCCCACGCCCCCTACTTGTATTCCCTCTCTTGCTGTGTCTCTTGCTGTCAAATAAATAAATGAAATCTTAAAAATAATAATAATAAAATTAAATTTGGCAACAGCAAGAATTCAGAAAAAAAAATGTTATATGCACTATAGCAAAAAAGAAGCCAAAATAAAGCTTTACCAGATAGAAAATAATTACCTATAATAGTCTCCACATATTCAGAGTTGTCATTGACATTGAAGAGGTCACCAGCTCCAAGTGCATAATTTAGAGATTCCTCAAAAGCCCCAAGGTGATAAAATACTTTAGATGCCACTAAGGCCGCAAACTGCCGACTCCGGAAACCTTCATCTTCATACAAAACTTCTCTGAAAGAAATTATGAAGTATAAGCCTAACTCAAACTGGTTTTCTTTAAAAATCCCAAATTTAAATATATTTAGTAGCAGCAAACTTCTAAGTGAATAAGTCACATGACCCACATCCACAGAGAATTAGTTGATCTACTTTAATTCAATTTATAGAAATAAAATAATTTCTTACATTTTATCTACAGACTCAGAAATTTCTGCCCAGAAGTCATTGACAACTGCATTCAACTTGTGTAGTGCAAATTCCTGTAGAAGATAAGAATAAAATACAATTTTTTACAAAAAAAAGTTTCTGACAAATCAATGGCCAAATTCTCAATCATATTTACTAAAATTTTTAATCTATGACAAATACAAAAATTTACCTATTTATGTTTTCTCTTGGGTTTACAGATTTCCTTTCTGTTTTTAATCATAAAACATCAGACTAGCCATAGTTCATTCCTTATCATAATGAGCATCTTTCTTCTCTGTATATACAAAATTAATTACTGGATATAAATGAATTCAGGTGTGTAGAACCACTTTAAATATGTTCCAAATTTTAGTCAAATACAAATAATTTAAAAATATGTGACACAGAAGAAACAATTTTTTTGTGCTTTCCTTTGATAAGGAAACAAGGGTGGACGAGGAGTGTTCTGGTGCCATACTGAGAATTATTTACCTTAGCTTTGTTAAACCCTAGGGAAAACCAACTGCTATTGCCAAAATACTGTTCTGGGTTGGGGGGGGGCTAGATTTGAATGGCTATAGACTGGGTAAGATGGCTATTTTAAATGATGGAAAATACACAAATATAACTAAATTCAGAGTTTCACAGCATTCATATTAACCCCAGTTAATTTTTCTTCAACTCATACCTTAAGCTGTGGTTCTTCCTCATCCAGAAGAGAAATAATTCCAGCTATAAGACAAAAGGTATATCATGATTATAAAGTATATGCTAAGATAGAAGATACTGCTTAGTCAAAAATACATCACAATTGGAAAAAGTAAGTATTTTTTGAGCAGTGATTTCACTAGAAGAATGATTATTCTTTAAAATTGTTAATGTTTGGGGCGCCTGGGTGGCTCAGTTGTTAGGCGTCTGCCTTCAGCTCGGGTCATGATCTCAGGGTCCTGGGATCGAGCCCCACATCGGGCTCCCTGCTCAGCGGAGAGCCTGCTTCTCCCTCTCCTACTCCCCCTACTTGTATTCCTTCTCTTGCTATCTCTCTCCCTCTCTCTGTGTCAAATAAATAAATAAAATCTTTTTTAAAAAAGTAGAAATTTATTAAAAAATAAAAATAAAATTGTAAATGTTTATATTTCGAAGTTTAAGAATTGTGTTATCAAATCCTCATGATACCACAAAAATCATATTATTTGCCAAATTCAGTGGTTTTCAAAGTGCAGTCCTTGAACCCACAGAATTAGCATTACCTGGGAACTTGTTAAAAATGCAAATTCTTGGTCCCATCCTAGATCTACTGAATTAGAAATTGTGGGGATGGGCTGCAAATTTTCCTTGTGATACTGATATTACAGTTTGAGAATCTTTGGCCTAGTTTACTAATCAAAACTTTTCTAGACAATTTTAGAAAAAATTTACTCACACAAAATAAATCAAGAGTTATAAAATTATTTACAAAAAAAGGTGTAGTCGTCAACTCCACAGAGTAAAATATAGCAATTATTTCAAGATGCCTATATTAAGGCACCTCTTTTATATCACAAGTAACCTAGAAGGTATGTTAAATGATGAGCTATCTTGTTCTGACATCCAACTATCCAAGCACAGTGTTCCCCACATGACCTTGAGATGTTAGCACACACTGGAAAGTGAAGGAAACTATTCAAAAGAATACACCTGGTCATATACCAAAGGGATTTTTGGAAAAAAATATATGGGAAATTACTGTCCTTAAACCATAAAGAAACAAAACAACACACACACACAAAGAAAACTAAACTGTCTCTCAGATATATGTTTTCCGTATGGATCTTAAAGTCATTCTGGAACACTGAATTCAAACTGTGAGTTGAGGGCCGTCTGAGTGGCTCAGTCAGTTAAGCATCTGCCTTCAGTTCAGGTCATGATCCCAAGGTCCTGGGATGAAGTCCCGCACTGGTCTCCTTGCTTGGTGGGAGCCTGCTTCTCCCTCTCCCTCTGCCCACCACTCCCCCTGCTTGAGCTCTCTCTCTCTGTCAAATAAATAAAATCTTTTCAAAAAAAGATAAAAGAAACTGTGAGTTGATTAAAAAGTGTCAAGACAAATTTACTTAGGAGATATAGCCTTTTTTTTAAAGATTTTATTTATTTATTTGACAGAGAGAGACATAGTGAGAGAGGGAATGCAAGCAGGGGGAGTGGGAGGGGGAGAAGCACGCTTCTAACTGAGCAGGGAGCCCCATGCGGGGCTTAGATCCCAGGACCCTGGGATCATGACCTGAGCCGAAGGCAGATGCTTAAAGACAGCCACCCAGGTGCCCCGAGATGTAGCCATTTTTAAATGGTGAATGTAGGTTTGCCAAGTAGCGCCAGCAGTCTTTAGAGAGCCATACGAGAAAGGATGCAACGTTTAGCCAACAAAACTACAGCATGGTGTTGGCTAGGACATACTACTATTCTAGCATGAAAGCAGACAGAAAGAACTTCTGGTACTCTAGTCTGACAAGTATGACAAGTCCAGAACAGAGAGGCTAAACTGACAGAATGTAGAGAAGAGATTAAAAAATGTAATGGGGGGCTGGGGTTTGGTGAACTAGTGATACAGAATAGCTGATAGAGAAGAATGCTTTAAATGTGGAACAGATCAGAAACAGTAGAACACTTTATCAACATACTAAAAATGCGACCCACTGCCTATCATCAATCAATGGTGTATCTGAACTGCTCGTACCAAAAGAGGTGATGAATTTTTTACACACTCCTGTTTCGTATCACTTATGACTGATTTATCACATGGTTGTCCTGGCTTAGAAATGCAGCTTTGTTCATGGAACACAACTAAATCAAATACTCTACACTCCATATTATTTCCCATCTTAAAAACAAAATAGAACTTTCCTTTGGATGGGGGGAGAGGAAGGTATACAAGGAATGTGAAAAGTTCGGGATGCTAGAAAAATCTCTTCTGCCATAATAAAAAGTAAGCAGACATTATCTAAACTTGTTCAATCAGTTTATAGTAACACTTGGATGTTATTTATAAATATGGAAGTATGTTCCAGAAGAAACAGCTTAAAAGTTGAAAATGGCTGTCTCCAGGGATGAGGAAGAGGAAAGAGGAGTGGGGGATTACTATTTTAAAGCTTTTTAGCATAATTTCCCTTTATGTGCCTATATTATGTTTAAAAACCCACAAAACCCCACTCATCTCACATCTCTCTTCTGTAACCACCTATCTCTATCTCTCCACTCCCTTCTGCTGACAAATCTTTTGAAAAACAGTACGTGTTCACCTCTTACTCACCACTGTGTTCTTAGTACCTAGCAAATTCCTAGAGAATAAATGAAAGAATTAACTAATGAATCCACACCAAAACTGTGAAGCTAGCCTGTTTAGCACCTGGGATAGATCCTAAGCCATTGGGAGCCACAGGACGGGAAACAAGGTGACAAAACGTTCTAAGCAAAGGCTGGTAAGTAATCCAGTAAATGTAACAAATACACACTCACCACAAATATACTAAATCACCACAGAGTCTCAGAATAGTACCTTAAAGATCATTACTCTTGCCACTCTCAATAGGTTTAAACTCTATCATATTCCCACTAAGTGTTTTTTCAGCCTCTCCTTAAAATACTCTAGGGATTAATTTATTGATTTCATTAGTTGATTCCTCTGTTCTAAATATACTTCTGAACTTCTGCTATCTAATTGACAGTGCTCTCAGAATTATGAAAACAAGTTTGCCGCCAAAATTGTACTAGAAAGACAGTAATCACGTAGGTAAACAAAGTAATTACAGGACTGTGATGAAGGAAGGGGGCAGCTAAAGGGAAGAGAGGCAGGCAGCATATTTTAAAAGAATGATCAGGAAAGACTAACATTGGAATTGGGACTAAAGATTGAGAAGCTAAGGGAAACTTGAGGAAAAAGTCTAGAAAGAGGGAACAGAATGTGCAAGGGTCCTGAGGTTAGGAGAGAAACTAACATATTCAAGAAACAGAAAGAGGGCCAGTATGAATAGGATGAGTGAGGAAAAGAGTAGTATAAGACAAAGCGGGAATCCAATCATGTAAGTCTTTGGTTAAAAGTCTGGATTTTATTCTAAACACAACGGACATTTCTAGAGATTTTAAGCAAAAAAAACAAAAAAAAATGACATGTGATTAAAGTTTGAAAAAAATTACTCTGACTACAATAAGAATGGACTGTATGAGGATAACAGTGGAAAAAACAAAATCTTAAGACCGTTACAGAAATCCAGGCAAAAGATAAAGGTGGTCTGGGCTAATACAGAGCTGTGGCAATGGATAGATGTGAAACAGAAGGAACCCTACATTTACAAATGGCAAGAAACTTCATGCTCATTTTACCTTTAGAGAGCTGTGACTGGAAAAACTTTTTCCTATTTGAACTAAAATTCATCTCATTTGTATCGCTTGGGAACAAAAGTCTAATTCCAGGTACAGGTGACAGCTCTTGAAGTCTTTGAAAACAGCTTTTATGTCTCTAGCTTTTATGTCCACCAATTCCTTTCAGCAATCCTCACAAATACATAGGTTTGAGCTCCTTACAAGTTAGTTCGAGCACCAGTCTGTTTACAGCAAAATACTTATGGGACAAGTGTAGATAAACAGGACGAGAAAAGGGTGTGTTAGCAGGCAAGCAAAAAAACACCAAGGCTGTGGACAGCTATATGCAAATCAATCTTTGGGGGAGACGAAGGCTTAACAATTCTCCACTGGATCCTTGCAGCTTACCCCATCTGAAATGTCATCACTCGGATCTATATATGCAATGATTAAGTGTATGAAACCTGCTCCGCACACCCATGAATTCCTTCTTCAACGCAGAACACGCACTAAGCACCTAGCCTCCAAACCACAGAGAGGTTATCAGTATAATGCAGTCTCCGGATGATGCCTTCACCGAACACAAAAGTTTTCGGGGCCCTTGAACTGAATACTCCTGGAATAGCCCCAGAAACAACCCGCCTCAAATGTAATTTCCGATTTGACTCCAAGGAGAATGGAACCGGGGCCAGGTCCAGAGCACTCCGGTAGCAGTTAGGCTGCCCTACCCGCCGACCGCACCGGGGGGCCAGCCCTTCCTAATCACCTGCGAGGAAGCGCTGGGATCCGACGGCCCCACAGGGCCAACTTCGGGAGGGACAGAAGGGAGAACGCCCCCCTCCCTGGGGGGGGGGGGGTGTCGGAGAAGGGCCCAAGAAGCCCCTCGGGTCCGGGCAGGGGGGTGTGACTGGGGAGGAATGCCCAGGCGGTCGAGCCGGCGCGATCCCCCCCGAGCCGGAGGTCATCGCCGGGCCCTGAGACGCCGGGACCAGACTGCCAGCCCCCGGGCCCGGGGGTGGGCCGTGGGCAGCGAGGGGCCGCGCAGGCCGGCGCTTCGCCGGGAGGTGCCCAGTCACCGGCCCTGACTCAGCTAAAAGCCGGCGTGGCGGCTCCTCCCTTTCGGCGCCGGCAGCGGTCGCACTCACCAGCTGAAGTGATCATGGCTGCGTCCCGCACGCGCCCGCCCGCTCGCTCGCCGTCCCGGCCGCGCCGTCTATCTGTCAGCTCCGGGTCCGTCCGCTCCGCCGCGCCTCCTGGCTCCCCCGGTGCGGTGCTCAGTCAGTAGCCTCCTCAGGCCGCCGGCTCGC
The DNA here is from genome assembly GCA_028534135.1 of Potos flavus. Lineage (NCBI taxonomy): Eukaryota > Metazoa > Chordata > Mammalia > Carnivora > Procyonidae > Potos > Potos flavus. The sequence continues at coordinate 166,217,933 of CM052883.1, read as the reverse complement.
TCCTCTTTCAGGACCCCGCCCGCCCCGGGGCTGCCCGCCGCCCCGCCTGCCGCTCGGCGCGAAATCTCCTCCCCCGGCCTGCGGTTTTCTGCGCCGCCACTGCTGTCCCGGCCCTCGAGAAAGGGTGCACGGAGAGCTCCATGTTTCCTCCGACCCTCCTCGAGGTCCAGCCTTCCCGCCGGGGCGCGGACCCTCCTGGGCACCTGCGATCAGGCTTCAGAATAGCCACCCCCAGAGAGAGGACCCCATTATCACCCGCCATTGCTCAGAGAAAGGGTGTTGCGGGCAGGTGCTCGTGGTGCTTGCAGCGCCACCTGCTGCTTGGGCGGTCTCTCTGCACCGTTCCTAGCCCGCCCGCCCGCTCAACCGCCCGCCCGCCCGCCCGCCCGCCAGCCAAACCTTCGCAGGGGTAGGAGGAGTAAGGCAAAGAGGGTTGTCAGGAAAATGAGTTTCAAAGTTTGTTTGTTTTTGTTTTTTAAGATTTTTTTACTTATTTATTTGACAGAGAGAGGTCACACACAAGTAGGCAGAGAGGCAGGCAGAGAGAGAGGGAGGGAGAAGCAGGCTCTCTGCTCAACAGATGCGGGGCTTGATCCCAGGACCCTGAGATCATGACCTGAGGTGAAGGCAGAGGCTTTAACCCACTGAGCCATCCAGGCGCCCCAAGTTTCAAAGTTTTTAAAAAAGCAGAACCCGTCTTCAAAAGAAGTCCTCACAGAATGCTTTATTATCATAATCCCTAAGTAATCACTGGTTTATAATAAAATTGAACAGTGAGAATTTTGGTTTTACATTTGTAATAGTTAATACTGTATGTTGTTTGAAGGAAGTGTGAAAAGATGCATAGTGAGGGGCTCCTGGGTAGCTCAGTGGGTTAAGCGGCTGCGGCTCAGGTCATGATCCCAGAGTTCTGGGATGGAACCCCAGGACCTGCTCCCTGCGCAGTGGGGAGTCTTCTCCCTCTCCCTCTCCCTCTGCTTCTCTCCCCGGCTTGTGTGCTCCCTTTCTCTTTCTCTCTCAAATAAATAAAGTCATTTAAAAAATGATATACGGTGAAACTGTTCATAGAAAAAAGAGCTTCCCATTCTTGCCTTCAACTGGTCTAGTTATTCTTTGCCCCTATAGCAATAGGTTCTTGGTTTGTTTGTTTTTTTTAAATAAAGATTTTATTTATTCATTTGAGAGAGAGAGAGAGACACCACTAGAGTGAGCACGAGTGGGAGGGAAGGGCAGAGGGAGAGGGAGAAGCAGGCTCCCCACTCAGCAGGGAGGTCTAGGTAGGGCTTGATCCCAGGACCCCAGGATTGTGAGCTGAGCCTAAGGCAGATGCCGAACCGACTGAGCCACCTCTTGGTTTTTGATACATCTAATTTGAAATGGCAGTTGTGATGGCCACCAGCTTCAATAGCCAATTTACTTCGATAGTCGGTACTGAGAAAGCCTTGACAAAGATTAGAGACAGATGGTGGCGTTTTTAAGCCACTAGCCTTGGACCATCAAGCTACTCATCGATTAGATAGCGATTACTAAAGATTATTTCTGAAAAAATAAATAAATGTTATTTCCGAGGCCTTGTCAAAACAATGCAACCTACTGGTCCAAGCAATATATGTGGTTGCTTTAAATTTGGTTGATAACACATTGCGGTGAATGTGTGAATTTTTTAAAAATTAGTATTCTAAAGCTAAGGTGGTTAAAATATATCAAATATAATTATTAGACACTTCTGAAGAACCTATAGCTCAGATCAAAAGGCAGTGCCCTGGGAGGTGTGCACAAAAAAATAAAGAGGTATCTGGGAGTATCATTTCACAGAGGCAGTTGGCCCATCCCTCATATAAGGCCCCTGTATGCCCAAAACTTCTAGAGAAATCACACATAATAGGAGATGGAAATGAGTGCAGCAGGCAGAGGGTAAGGAAATGCTAGCTCAGCAGGAGGGTGAGTGGCAACTGAGAGGTGACAGTGCCAAAACGAAGAATGAGTGGCCCACCGAAAGAGAGCAGTGGCTACTTCTGCGGCATTGCTGTGCAGAACTCCCAGGGCACCTGGGTGTCTCAGTCAGTTAGGCATCTGCCCTTGATTTTGGCTCAGGTCATGAAGTCAGGGTTGTGAGATCGAGCCCCGCATCAGGCTCCACACTGAGCATGGAGCCTGCTGAAGATTCTTTCTCTCCCTCTCCCTCTGCCCTACCCCGACCGGCTGGCTCTAAAAAAAAAAAAAAGTAGGACTACAGTTGTGAAAGCTTATGATTTTTTTCCAACTGGAAATCAGAATTTCATGTGAAATCTTCTGAATTTTAAATGGTCGTAACGTGGGTGAAATGGGTGAAGGTGGTTAACAGGTATAAACTTCCAGTTAGAAGACGAATAGGTCTGTTCATCTGGAGCTCGTGTATAATTGTGTGTCAATCATAATCCAATTAAAAAAAAAAAGTCCTAGGAAGAGCCCAGATGTCCATCGACAGATGAATGGATAAAGAAGATGTGACACCACACACACACACACACACACACACACACACACACACACTGGAATATTATGCAGCCATCAAAATGAAATCTTGCCATTTGCAATGATGTGGATGGAACTCCAGGGTATTAATGCTAAGCGAAATAATTCAATCAGAGAAAGATAATTATCATATGATCTTACTCATATGTGGAATTTAAGAAACAAAACAGAAGATCATAGGAGAAGAGAGGAAAAAATAAAACAAGATGAAACCAGAGAGGGAGACAAAACATAAGAGACTTTTTTTTTAAGATCTTATTTATTTATTTGAGAGACAGAGAGACAGAGAATGGGGGTGGGGGGGAGAGGAGCAGAGGGAGAAGCAGACTCCTGGCTGAGCAGGGAGCCCAATGTATGGCTCGATCCCAGGACCCTGGGACCATGACGTGAGTCAAAAGCAGCCACTTAACCGACTAAGCCACCCAAGTGGCCCCCCATTAAAGCCTCTTAATCATGGGAAACAAACTGAGGGTAGCTGGAGGGAGGAGTGTGGAGGGATGGGGTAACTGGGTGATGGACATTAAGGAGGGCATATGATGTAATGAACACTGGGTATTATACAAGACTGATGGGGGCACCTGGGTGGCTCAGTAGGTTAAAGCCTCTGCCTTCAGCTCAGGTCATGATCCCAGGGTCTTGGGATCGAGCCCCGCATCGGGCTCTCTGCTCAGTGGGGAGCCTGCTTCCCCCTCTCTCTCTGCCTGCCTCTCTGCCTACTTGTGATCTCTCTCTGTCAAATAAATAAATAAAATCTTAAAAAAAAAAAAAAGACTGATGAATCACAGACCTGTACCTCTGAAACCAATAATACATTATGTGTTAATTAATTGGATTTAAAAAAAAAGTCCTGGGTATGTAATGTGTAGCATGGTAACTACAGTTAATAATATCGTATTGTATATATGAAGCTGTTGAGAGAGAAAGTCTTAAAAGTTCTTTTTTTCAAGATTTATTTATTTATTTCAGAGAGAGAGAGAACACCAGCACAAGAGCAGGTGGGGGGGCAGAGGGAGAGGGAGAGAGAATCTCAACCAGGCTCCCCACTGAGCACAGAGCCAACACAGCGCAGGGCTCCATCCCATGACCCTGAGATCGTGACCTGAGCTGAAATCAAGAGTCAGGTGCTTAACTGACTGAGCCACCAGGTGCCCCAAGTCTTAAAAGTTCTGATCACAAGAAAAAATATTGTAGTGATGCAGTGATGGATGTTAACTAAACTTATTGCAGTAATCATTTTCCAATATATACATTTACCAAGTCACTGTTAATACACCTAAAACTAATACAATGTTACGTATCAATTATATCTCAGTAAAAAAAAACATAAATGTTGGGGGGGGCACCTGGGCGGCTCCGTCGGTTAAGCGTCTGACTCTTGATTTCGGCTTAGGTCGTGATCTCAGGGTCATGGGATCAAGCCCTGCATCAGGCTGTACTGGGCATGGAGCCTGCTTAAGATTCTCTCTCTTCCTGCCCCTTCCCCCCTTCATGCACTCTCAATCTCTCTCTAAAAAAATACAAATAAATAAATAAAGTAAGTAAGCGTTGGCAATTAATTCACACTGTTTTAAAACAATGGAAGACCAGGTGCCACGTGTGCTCTTCAAAGAGACGACATTATGAGAGGACCATCCCATCTGTGGCTTGGATACTGAGCTTTTAACTTCGGCAAAGCCCCATGGGTACCCTGTGAGGAACCTCTCTCTTCTTGCGGATTCTGCTCTTCCATGGCGGGTCCCGGCCTGAGGTTTCTTCCTCTCCATTTAATCGTGTACTCTTTAGTCACAGCGATCTTTTCAAAACTCAACTCTGACCGCTGCCTCCGCTCCTCGAAACCTTCAGCCCTCATCCTGGGCTCTATTCTTATGCTTTATTCTTCTGAGTTTCTGTCCAAAGCCTTTGTCTCACTCCCCATTCTCCCTGTGGAGATCCACGCCTCCATTGCTGTGGACAAAATGGTGGCTCCCAAAATGTATCCCGTAGGCCCATCCTCTCTCTGGAGCACCAGACTCACATACTCACCTTGCATCTCTGCTTGATACTCCTTCACTCAACAACCTCAAAGCTCCATACGTGTCTCCTGTCTTGATCTGGGGGTGAAGAAGGGCACCAACAGCTACTGAAGCTGGGCCATGACTGTTCCCTCCCACTCGCCCGGTCTGTACCAGCTCTGGTCTACCTAACATCTCCCGCATTAGCCCAGCACCCATGTCCCGGCAGTCTCAGCTCCCCCTCTTCTTTCCTGGCTGCAACCCCTTTCAACAGCTTCGCCTTCTCACCATCTCAGGATGCTCCTGTCTGTCCTCCACAGCCAGCCAGAAGCACAATCAAAAACAAGGGAAGACAAGGACTCTCTCCTCCAAGACTTTCACCCAACCCTGCTTACGCTCAGTCTTTATGTCCCAGCCCTCCGCCCTGGCATGCCACAGCCCAGCGATCTGGAACTGCTGAGGCTCCCAGAGTCCGACCTTATCTCTGACTTTGGTACTTGCTCTTTCCTCTGTCTTCCTCTTCCTCTCCCCCCACCTACCAAGCAGCTCCTCCTCCAGGTAGGCCTTTCTTTCTTTTCTTTTCTTTTTTTTTAAAGATTTTATTTATTTATTTGACAGAGAGAGATCACGGGTAGGCAGAGAGGCAGGCAGAGAGAGAGGGGGAAGCAGGCTCCCCGCCGAGCAGAGAGCCCAATGTGGGGCTCGATCCCCGGACCCTGAGATCATGACCCGAGCCGAAGGCAGAGGCTTTAACCCACTGAGCTACCCAAGTGCCCCCAAGTAGGCCTTTCTTGACTACTCCACTATGTGTCCCCTTGCAGCCTTTACCCCACACAGCTATCGTCCTGTCTCCTTCCCCAGGTCCCAACTGGACTAGGAACTTCTCAAGGGCACAAGCCACATCTTATTCATCTCAGTATCCCCTATAGTAACTAGCATAGTGTTAGGCACACAGTAGGTGCTCAATAAGTGTTTGTTGGATGAATGGATGAACTCGGGACCAGCTAGTTATTGGCACAATGCTGGAACTCACACCTGTGTCTCTGAAACCCTTGCCCTCTCCAAGATTTTATGAGATCTATTTATCTTCAGAGAAGATTGCGGACAGACCAAAATCACTGAAAGAATTCCTTCCTAGTGCTCTGTTCATAAACAACTATCTGCCTCCAAATTTAGGACTGAAGCAAAACTTCTCAAAGGCCGAATAAGGTCCTCTGTGGGCTCACACAGGGATCGGCCAGGCCGGGGCGACTGTCAGGGTGAAGGGAGGAAACCGGAGCCGGCATTTTCCTTTGCTTGAGCGCCCACCTTAAACAGGGCTCAGGGGTGAGCTCTGCCTGGACCATCTCCCCGGCTCGCGCGGCGCCCTCTAGTGGCCACAGTGCTCCCCAGAAGACGGAGAACTCCGCGCGGGGCAAGCGCGCTCCGCCCCACCCCCGTCCCCATGCCCAGCCTCCTGGGTATTAGGGGGGCTCGCTCCTGCCAAGAATCGGGCTTGACTGCTTTTTGAGCTGCAGCGTTATGAGTTGATAAGGGCAGGCGTCGTCGGAGCCGGGAAACACGGGATCAAATCCCTGCTTTGCCACTTAGCGGCGCTGTGGCCGCGTGGTCACCCGACCCCAGGCGCAGAGGGGACCGGCCCACCTGCCTGGCAGGGCCCTAAGTGAGGGGAGGTGCTCTAATCAGGGTTTGGCATAGAGCAGCACTCAATAAACCTCAGATCTTATATCACAGAGCCTGGCCCCGAGGCTGGTGGATGCTTTAGGTACACCACGCATGCTGCATGCTATTAGAGTGAAAGCATTTGTTCGTGGGAGCAGAAATGGAAATGCAGCGGGGTGACAGGGGCCTGGGGAGGGGGCGGTGCTTGGTGGGCGGGAAACACCTGGATGGGGCCGTGGGTGGACTGAGGCAGAAAAACACCCGCAAAGCCATCTGAGATGTTGGACTCTCTTCCCCATGGGGACAGTGTGCAGGACAGCTCCCATCCTGGGCGCCCGGCTCCCGTTCCCTTGCTAGGGGCCTGGGGGTGAGGCGAAAAGAGCCACACCGAACCCCCAAGACCGGTGTCCTGCACGTTTCCAGTGTTCTAGACTTCTTGCTTTCACATCGGGTAGCCCCTAGCAACAAGTGCACGGGACAACTCCAAATGCAGCTACTGCAAATCCTGGAACTCATTTTTAGATTCAATTTTATTTTATTTCATTAAAATTTAAAGACTGATGCCCAATTTAGTCATTGGGAAACTGTTATGTACATCTGGAGCAATTTGAGATGTAAATCTCTTTTTTCAACTACGAATTTCATGAAATCTAAATACAGATTAAGTATTTCAGATTAAAAATTGAGTGTCTAAATCAAGCTGTTAGTGTAAAAGCCTCACAGGATTTCGAAGATGCAAACTGTGTCATTACAAATGTTTTATATTTAAGTGGAAATAATGCTATTTTGGACATACTGGGCTAAATCAAATATATTATTAAAATTAGTTCCATCTGTTTTATTTTCTTTCCTGATGTGGCTACTAGAAAAATCTAAACCTACATATGGGCCTGGTGTTAGATTTCTCTTAGGCGGGGCTGGTCTAGACCTACCCAGAGGTCTTGCTCCCTCTGACCTCCCTTTCAGGCTTGGCCCTGCTCCTTGGTGCTGGCACAGGCCAGACCAGACCAGACTGAGGGGCAGAGGCTAAAGGTGAGACCCCCTCCTGCCAGGAAGCAAGGGGCTCAGAGTGGCCGCCCTGGCAGCTAGGGGTTCTGGAGTAGGCAAGATCCCCGGGATGGCAGGTGGTTACGGTAGTCTAGAGTTGGGGTAACGATCTGAGAAGCCCTCATTAACCAGTGAGGGAAAGAAGAAATGCAGGGTGGCAAGACCCAGTGTTGGTAACCAGGACTCGGAATGAGGGCTTGGTCACGAGGACTCGGCGCCTAACCGCTCTGCAAGTGCAGAACAGGACAAAAAACAGCCTGACTTAAGATTTATCGTGTGAACTCCTACCTGAGGGTCTCTGAATTTCACCCGTCAGGTGTGGGTCTGCCCTTGCAGCAGGAGCCCTGGCTGCGGAGCTCAGGGAGGAAGCCAGACAGGGCTCTCGCCCTTGCCAAAGCCCTGGACCCACAGGGGCCCCAGGGCCCTGGCCAACTCTGGACCTGAGCCATTCCACGCCCTGGTCCCTTTGAGATCTCTGTGAACCACGGCATGGCCCCGTGGGTAGCCTCGGTTTCTGCTCCCAGTTCGGCAGCCCCAAGTATAACGCAACCCGAGGGCTCTGGCTTGGGGGGGGGTGGGCAAAGGCATCTGAAGAATTCACGCACAATCCTGGTCAGCCACCCTGCCTTGTACCTCGCTTCCTTTGAACTCGAAGATTACACAAGCGACGGTCTGTCTCAATCCTTGATCCACCAACACACAAGACCGGGTCAGAAGGGGGTTGTGCAGCCCTTGGGTATGAAACAAAAGGCTCTCTCTCCGCTGCGCTGGTTATGTTTGCCGTCCAAACAGGACAAAGTGCAGACCTCGCGACCCCAGGGAGCCAGCCCCGCAGCGCGGAGCTGCTACAATTTACCATCAGGTTAACGCGGCTGTCGTCGCCTTTTCCCGTAAGCTGGGGTCCTGGGTTCTCTGGCTGGGATAAGAGGGCTTGTTGAGAGCACACTGGTGTTTGGGGGCCTCGGCCCCTGGCCCCTTTGCAGGTTTGCCCTGTTCTTGGTTTGGCGACCAAAGGACTGCTCTCAAGTGTTAAGTCTTAGAGACAAATACTTTGAGAGGAGAGAAACTGTGACACAAATATCATACAGGGCTCTCTGAGGCTGAAGTGAGCCATCGTGCCTCATTAAACATGCTCCTCTGTGCACACACACGCACACATCCAGGTAAAGCCCAAGCGAAATGCTATCTTTGAAAAACATCTCTTTTCAAACATTTACTTTCCAGCTATGTGTTTTCCAATTCCAGATGACAGGGTTGTGGAGATGTCAGCCCAGGGCATGCCAGCCAAGGACTGGAAATCTTTCAGGCCACACTATTCCAGAGGTTCCCACCTTTTGCCCAGGCGCCCTGCTCCCAAGGGCCCCTGCGACCGACGCTTCGAGAACAAAGGGGAAGGTCCGTTCTGGTTTTGATTAGCCCACCATGAGGTACTGTTCGGTCTTTTTAGACAGAAGGAATTATTGATTCAAGTCAGAAGTAGCACAACTACTCCCATATTAGAAGGATTAATACCCACCAGCCCAGACCCTGACTTGACTGGAGACCCCCTGCCGATGGCTCCCAGTACCACTGACCTCCTCCGGGGCCTCTATTCCCAGACAGGCCCACCGCAATCTTCAGGCCTCGTAAGAGTCCTCGGGGAAGAGACCTACCACCAAGGTCATCCCTTCCAGCACCTAATTCTTGTGTTTGCCAGAAAAATACCAACTAGATTATTTCTAAAAATACCGTATGTAGTTATGTGTCAAGAAACCCAACCTGGGCCCCAAAGGCTCTCGGACTAGTGTTTCCCGGTTGGGAAGCAGAACATGAATCTTGGGAAAGCCCTTTTGTCTTCAACTAGTCCCCAGAGATACTGAAAGTAATGAAAAAGTTATACGTAGACCACTCTTTACCCCACAGGCATGCGAACTCGAATGTTCACCAGAACCAGGCAGGTGGCACGTACGAGCGAAGTAGAGAGGCAGATTAGATGGAAGGGAGGGGGGCTCCACCCAGGGGAGGGGGGTTGCAGCAAACTGGACATGATGGCATGCCCCGTCCTCCACCCAGCAAGCTAGCTTTTTTATGTGCAGTCTCTCAAGTTTCCAATATTGGCAACAAATACAAAAGGTTTTTAAACACAGCAGAGGCTATGCCTTGTAACTTCTGCCTTAGGTAATTTCCCACCTTAATAAAGGCTCCCTCCCCCCATCAAATAATACAACTCCGACCCAATTATTAAAAAGAAATTAACAGAGAAATAGAAAAATAGAGCAGCTTCGAAAATACCAGTCTTCCCACTTTAAAACAAAATCGACGGTAATTCATTGAGTTCATTCTTGTGTAGAAGGAGGTCAGCTGGGTCTACCTATTGGTGAGACACCTCTACATTATTAAAATGACACCTGCTGCTAACCAGCCCCAAATAAGAGGTCACCCCGCCTGCCCTCACGCTACCCCCATGAGGCAGAGAAGGGACAGAATTAGGCTGCTTAGTGTGAAGAATAAACTGAAGCATAGAGCCAGGAGAGACCCTACTTGGTATTACACAGCCCTCAGCCACAGGTTTCCAATTCCACATTTTGGTACCTGAGATGAAAGCCACAGTAACTACTGGAAGGTATGCAGAACCTTGTAGAACCCTGGGCAGATAGCCCTGCTGCATGTCTGCCGAGCAAATCATGCATGAATGAATGAATTTAGCTACTTCCCTTAGTGCTTCCTACCAGGGAAAATCAGGAGCTGCTCTTGCCATTCCAAAGACTGCATTTCTCCAGGGGCAGGCGAGAAAGGCAAGGGAGGTAATGCAGAGTTCCTTCTATGAGTGAACAGATGGCTTTCCTGGCTTTGAAGGGAACATTGTCAACCCTTTCTGACTCATAAACAGACAGAAAGGGATTCAGGAACTTGGCACCTCTGGGCTGGGTCTGCTTTGACCTTGGACAAGGGCCTGAGATCGAGAGAAAGTCCCATGTCCTTGTAATCCACACTCCTACCTTTCTTGTTTGTTGCCACAGGCAGTTCCCAGCATCCTTATTCTCAAAGGATTTGGCACAGGAAGTCAATGTCAACAGGAGGAAGAAAGGGGGCATGCAAAGCAGGTGGCCGTCTTGGCTCTGAGCCAACAGGCCCCCAGGGTGGCAGTACAGTCTTATGTTGGCTTTGCTCTGGAAGCCAAGGTCTCAGGAAGCCCAACTTTCTCTTCTGGGGTTGGGGAGGAGTGGGGGGCTTTTCTTAGAATTTCACGGGGAGAAGGGATAGGCTCATCCAGTTTCTCAAAGGAGCCACGATGGGCAATTTGGGTGGAACAAATCTTTGCTGTTAGTGGGTTTCTCACAACATACGGGACAATCTCTAAGTGCCAGGGGCACCTCATAGTCACAGTAACCCCCCCTACAACACACACACATACACACACACACACACTCACTCTCACACTCACACACATGTTTCCAGTGCTGCCTGGAACAGCAGCCTGGCTCTAGGCTCACAGCCTCCTCATGTGTTTGAGAAACAGAAGCCCCAAAGGTTCAATGACATGTCCAAGGTCACCCCCTGTCCCCAATCGGATGACTTTCAGTCCAGAGTTCTTTCCAGTTGCACTTGAAATGACGGATGTTCCTGCAAACACACCACGGACTGCCACAGTACCACAGAGCCTCAGAGTAGACAGCCTTCTGTCCCAATAGCATAGAAAAACTGAGGTATGGAAAGACCAGATAACCTCACTGTGATCGGGGAGTGAGAAAATGTGAGGGGGGGGCAGGTTCCAGGAAAATAAGTTTTCCTAGCTGGTTCAATGCAGCAGCCCCCCTCCCCCGACAGGTGGGGCCTTTGTAGTTACCACCATTCCAAGGTCAACATGGAGGCAAGGGGGCTCAGTGAGAAGGAGCCAGTCCCCAGTGTGCAGATTAAGAGTGCGGGTGGCTCGGCGGTCCAGCCTTCATCTTGAGTCTCCAGCGGGGTCAGCAGGAGTAGGGACGAGTCCGTCACAGGCTCTCAGCCCCTTCCCAGGGTCCTCACAGTCTCCGTTGGGACATATGGCTGTCAAGGCCAGCTCCTCCTCAGCGTCCTGGAGGCGATCTGGAACACAAGAGAAGGAATCGCCCAATTAGAAGGTCAAGTTTAGGAGTGAGTAAGCTAGGAGCGAAAGGGAGGAAGTCGGCCCCAGTAAATATCTACTTAAAAACCACACTACGATATGTATCGAGAACCTTAAAAATGTACATACCCTCCTTTGACCCAGCAATTCCACTTCTAGGATTTTATCCTAAGGAAATAATTAGGAATAATTAGTGGAACTGCCATCTTGGGATGAAACGACACGGAGGGTGGCTCAGCAGAGAGGAGCGGACCTGGGTCCTCAATGGGGTCAATGGGTCCCGGAATCGATCAGCTCTGAAGCTGACTCTACCTCCAGACTATCTTTTAGGCGAGATACTGAATGCCCTTGCTATGCCAGCTTCAGTCATGGTTTCTCTACCTGCCGCTGAAAGCATCCTAACTTAATTTGATGTCCAAAGAAGAGACTGGTTGAGTTCACCATGGCTCACCCATATGATGAGATTCTGGCATTAAAAATGACACATAGGGGCACCTGGGTGGCTCAGTCGTTAAGCGTCTGCCTTCGGCTCAGGTCATGATCCCAGGGTCCTGGGATCGAGCCCCGCGTCGGGCTCCCTGCTCGGCGGGAAGCCTGCTTCTCTCTCTCCCACTCCCTCTGCTTCTGTTCCCTCTGTCACTGTCTCTCTCTGTGTCAAATAAATAAAATTTAAAAAAAAATTAAAAAAATAGAAATGACACATAATCCCTGTTTAGCAGGGAGTCTGCTTCTCCCTCCCCCTGTGCCCCTAACTCCTGCTCATGCAGTCTCTTGCTCAAATAAATAAAATCTTTAAAAAAAAAGATGCATGAAATTCCACAGAACTAAATGTACACACACACACATTGTTTTACAAATACAAGTAAAACTGAGGGAATCTTAGTAAGATCTGTGGATTGTTTCAATGTCAATATCCCAGTTGTGATATTATCCTATAGTTTTGCAAGGTGCTACCAGTGGGGGAAACTGGGCCAAGTGTAAACAGGATCTCTTTGTATGATTTCTTACAACCTCATGTGAATCTACAATTACCCACCATTCCCCTGAAATAGAAAAGATGTTATTGATATGTAATTACTGCTGTGGAATATTGCACACTCACGGTATGTTATTGTGAAGGAAACAGATTCCAAAATGGTATGTATGAATGTCTTTCTGTCTAATCCCATATTTACTGTGTATGTTATAAATGCATATGCATAGCCCATGAATGCAATTTCCATTTTAATACATTGCTTCTACTTGAGATTAATTTGTTATATGCTACGGGGATGCCTGGTTGGCTCAGTCCAAAGAGCATGCAACTTTATTTTTTTTATTTTTTATTTTTTAAGATTTTATTTATTTATTTGACACAGACAGAGAGAGATCACAAGTAGGCAGAGAGGCAGGCAAAGAGAGAGGGGGAAGCAGGCTCCCTGCTGAGCAGAGAGCCCGATGCAGGGATGCAGGGCTCGGGATTGTGATTGTGACCTGAGCTGAAGGCAGAGGCTTTAATCCACTGAGCCACCCAGGCGCCCCGCAACTTTATTTCTTTTAAAGATCTTATTTACTTATTTGTTGGTGGGGGGGCAGAAACAGGGGGAGCAGCAGGCAGAGGGAGAGGCAGGCTCCCCACTAAGCAAGGAGCTTGATGTTGGACTGGATCGCAGGACCCTGGAATTGTGACCTGAGCTGAAGGCAGACACTTAACCGACTGAGCCACCCAGGCGTCCCGCGCACACAACTCCTGATCTTGGGGTCGCAACTCCTGATCTCAGGGTTGTGAGTTTGAGCCCCACAGGGGGTGTAGAGATTACTTAAATAAATAAAACTTCTAAAAAAAATTGTTATATGCTACAGAGAGGGGAGTTATCCAAGATTTATGTAAACTTGTTTATGATTCCTTTGCTTTATTATTTTTTTCCCTTTGGTTTCCAGAAATATCCAAAATGACGATGGAGAGACTGAAGTTAACATTTTTGCAATGGAATGCTTTAAATACCTGATGCTTTTGGCCGATGATTCATGTATTATATAGAAGCATATTTATTACAATTTAAGCAGCACAAAGAGGTATATAGATAGGAAGACAGACAGACGGACAGAATGGCCTACGCCAAAATACAGCTGCTAGTTACTTCTGAGTGATGGGATTAAGCCAATGATTTTCATACTTGTTTTCCTTTCTCAAATCTTTTGAGCTTTCCCCCGTGATAGGCAGAATTCTCACATGACCCTTATAATTGCCACCCTTCGGGGTACCCATCCTGCATAATCGCCTCAGTCCAGTGCCGGCGGCATCTGTGAATAGGATGGGGTTGTCACTCCCTTGATTAGGGCCCCATATAGGACAACGAGGCGAGTTCCTCCGTGATCGAGTGACATTATCAGAGACCAGAAAGTCTCCTGTTGAGAGACGCGTGGAGGGGTGGCTGTCAGGCTGAGAAGAGCCCCAGCTGACGGCCACCAAGAAGGCAGCGGAGAAGGGAATTCTGCCCACAGCCACGGGAGCGTGAAGGCCTCGGGCTCCGGAGAGGAACGCAGCCCGGCCAACGCTGTGATGGGCTTTGTGAGACTCCCGACCCACGGAAACCGTGAGGAATTAATGGGTGTTGTCGTAAGCCGTGGGATCTGTGGTCACTTCTTCCGTGCCAAGGGAAGGCTGACCCCTCGCCTGATGATTTTTTTAAACATTTTAAACATAAGGGACACAGGAAAAGTTTGTTTGAAAACACTGCTCGTTGCTTCCGTAACAGAGCTGTGCAGATTCAGCACACGTCGGGGTCGTGGGTCACGTACATTTAGCTGCTTATGACTTACCCCCTCCCCCGGTACTTTCTAGCTCTCGCAACAGCCTCAATGCCTACTGGGTGCTCCTGGGGACTCCGAAAAACTGTCTTTCCACCCCTCCCCTCTTCTCCCTTTAGGGGCCTGAGGAGCCTACCCTAGAAAAGGCTTCCGGCTGAATTCCTTCCTCTCCCTTCCCAAACCACCAGTGTTGGGTCCAGGCTGCTCCTTGTCCCTCCTGGGACTAGACAGTCCCCTCCTAACCGGCTCTGCCTCTAGTCTCTCCCTGCCCCACAGTCTTGTCACCTCTCCAAAATGCCCCTAATCTGGATAGCCCTGCTCAGAAACGGCCGGCAGCTCACTGTCCCCGGGAGACTTGGGTCCAGGGCCCCGATTTGGTCCCAGCTCTCCTCCTCAGCCTCAGCCCTCCCAGTCTCCTGGTCCCACCCCCAGCACTCCTGACAGGGGCTCCTTTTCTGAGCACGACATCATGCCCACAAGCCTTCATTCATACTGCTTCCTCTCCAAGGCTTCCCCGTTGCTGCCTAGGACAATCTCCAACCCCTAGTCCAAGGTCATGTGTTCTAGAGCCTCAGGGGAAGGTGAAATGCATCCGGCTCCAAGCACCCCACCATGCACGTGGTGGACACCTGCCATCCAGTCCTGCCCACATCGACTGCATTCATTAGTGGGAGACCCATGGGGCTAGAGCCCTACTGGGGGGCCCGTGTGCCCGTGGCCCTTGGCAGGAGCACCTCACATCACTCACCTCCACTCCCCGCACACGGCAAATGCTCCGTGGATGTCGGTCAACTCTATCCCTTAGGTCCCTGTGTGCACAGGACCCACCCCATAATCCCAAGCACCTGGCCGTCAGGGGCCAGAAGGCCAGGAAGGCAGCACACTCACCCTGAGCTGGGTCACTGGGGGAGGTGGCATCTGGATCCTTCCCCCGGCTCCAGGAACCCCAGGAAAAGCATGCCAGTAGAGCTGGGAGGCCCGGTCTCTCCCAGGGTCCTACTGCCAGAAAGAACACAAGGTCCCAGACGCAGCAGGTGAGCACGTTTGAGAGATTTTTCTGTTCAGCAAACCAAGCGCTTCAATTATCAACTGCCCTAGTTTCAACTGTGATTAAAAAAACAAAGATTCTGGGGGTGCCTGGGCGACTCAGCTGGTTAAGCGTCTGCCTTCAGCTCAGGTCATGGTCTCAGGGTCCTGGGATCGAGCCCCATGTCGGGCTCCCTGCTCGGCAGGGAGTCTGTTTCTCCCTCTGCTCTTCCCCTCGCTCATGCTCTCTCTCTCTTTCTCTCTCTCCAATAAGTAAAATAAAATCTTAAAAAAAAAATTCTGGTTTGCTAAGTGCGGTGGAGTTTTTGTATTTAAAAAAAATGACCCCCTCCAAAAAGTGACATGAAACTGGTAACAATGACATAGCACCAAAGAAAATACTCGAAGAGCAGAAATTTCCCCTTAAATTTTAGTTCAAACTATCTCTTAATGGGAATAGATTTAATCTTTTTTTGATAATTACTATAAAACAATTACATGCTGAGTCTAGTTTCCTTATTATAATACCACCTCAGCACCTGGAGCCCCCACTCTCTGGGATACAGCCAACTGGAATGCAGAACGTCCTGTTCATAAATCCTCACTAAGGACCTATTTACTCTTAATTTGCACCCACTCCTAATAAGACTGGGTCCTTCATTGGATTAGGATCAGGGTCCTCAACTGGATTAAGCATAAACTAGGTAAAAGGTCACTGCCAAGACCAGGCAACCTAAAAGTATAAGAATAGCCATCAGGCAATGAGGAAAGAGATTGGAAAACTTTAAAAAGCCAGACACAGTTGCTAGCAAAATTTTAGTAACAGGATTGCTTCATGCTAGCAATCCATGGCGCTGTCCACTGCAAAAGCCCTGAAGAAACCAGCGGACAGTGAGTTATACCTACAGTCATGACTTTTGGTCATCAGTCAAAGGTTTCAAGTTGTTCAGGATGTTTTTATAAAAGTAGGAACAAATTTAAGCAGTAGAAAATGATTCCTTAGCAAAGCATTAAGATTTCTTAAGTGATAGTATTTAAAAGGAGGCAAGTATTCTGAATGCCAGGTGTTGGGAAATGGGGATATAAGGGTGGTTAAACTCACAAGGGAAAGTGACAAGACCCAGTGGACAAGGGTTCTGTGATTTCACTTGCAAATTTACAAGTGGGAGTGGGGGAGGGTCAGGGAAAGCTTCCTGGAGGAGGAAGTCTGGTCCCAAATAACAAAATAGGATTGGTCAGGTGAAGTGGAGGATGGGAGAAATGGGTTTTCATTTGAGGCAACTGCAAGGTGTACAAAAACTTAGGAGGCCAGAACACACTTGGCTTTGGGGAATTAAAAGTTGTTCCTGGAGAATGGGAGAGGGCTAAGAGACTAAGAACTCGGAATTTTCTAGGGATCAGCTCATTAGAAGCAGAAAACCTGTGTAAATTCCCTCCTTTCCCCTATGGAGCCAGATCCGTGAAAGGATTGGCATCAACAATCATAGTAACAATCCACCTCAGGACCTTCCAGGTCTTTCAGGATACTGGTTATAGAGTTTCAAATTTAGATGCTATCACAGATTCAACAGAAAGGGGTTGTAGGCACTAGGGGGAGGGGAGAGGGGCATGAGGTTGGGGCAGGCTCTAGGGCTGAGATGCATGGCTTTCACCCAGGCAGGCCAAACTAGCTGGTAGGTCCGGGACATTTGGGACATCAGACATACCAGGTCTCCTTGCTGGAAAAGGCTCCCCCTGCAAGCCTGGCATCTCCCAGTTTCTGGTTCACACACCAATGCCCAGAGAAGCAGAACACAGTCTCTGCGCTCATTAACTCTTTAGCAAGAATGGAAGGCTGGAGGTCTTGGGAAGGCAGCAGGTGCAGGGATGGTCGGGGCAGGAAGGGATCTGGGAGTGCAAAGGACAATCCTGCTTCTCTCAGCTTTGCCAGATCTACCTGTACTTAGTGTCAGTATTTTAATCCTGAGACCCCGAAACGCTCTTGTAAAACCTTCCCTTCCGTACCAGGGTGGAAGAGATTCTGACACTTCCGCTGATGGCAGTAGTCACCCAGGCTGGGGAAAGACCCTCACTCCCCTCCCCATCTCCTCCCGCTTCAGGAGAACGTGGAGAGAAACGTAGCAGTGGGTGCACACCCAGAGTGGGTAGCCAAGAAGGATTAGAAAATTCTGGGCCTGCAGTCCCTCATGCCCTTTGCCCACACTCAGAGCTTGGGATCTATTACTATGACCTGTGGGGCATCCACTCCGAGCCTCCACCGACGCATCCTCAGCCACACAGGGTTCTAGAAACTTGAAGTTTGGCGGTTTCAGCATCGCCGAACCCCTGGTCCCAGTCCTGTTCCCCTTCCCACCTTGAAACTTGGGCCTCCTGAGGCGTTCTCACCTCCTCCCCCCCACACCCCCCAGCTCCCAGCCGACTCCAACCCTCTCTCCACCAACTTCCCCGCCTTGAGCTGGTCTGCTGTACTGTCCCAAGCCCCTGCGTCTCTTACGCTCTCTGTATCCTTACGGAACAGACTGGACCCCGGGCCCAGGGCCTGCTCCACGCTAGCTGGAAGGCCTAGTGCTGGGCACCAGCCCCCCGCCCCGGGCCTCAGTTTACTGTGGTGTCCAAGGAGGGAAGTTGGCCTAAAGAGTTCCAACTTCGGGGCCTTCCCCCCGAGCCGCCCACCGCCCGCGCTCCCCCGCCCCACCCGAGCCTCGTAGTCTCACCTGGTCGCACGGGCCCAGCGGCTTGTAGCGCCCTGCAGGCGGCCGCCTGGACGGCCAGGCTGGAGGCCGGGTGGCCGGGGCAGTAGGCGGCCGCCTGCACCGGGCCCCCCGCGTGGCGGCCGAACACGGCGCGCAGCAGCGCCTCCAGGAGCCGCAACCCCGGCGCCACCGTGTCCTCTGGCCCGGCCTCGGCCACCAGCACCCCGACCAGCGCCGCCCCGGGCCGCCGGCGGCCGCGCACGTCCCGCAGCATCTCCCGCAGGCGGCGGCGCGGCTCCCGGGCGGTCAGCGAGGACGCGCGGCACAGCACGAAGACGAGCGGCGAGCGGATGGCGCGCGCCCCCGCCGTCCCGGGCGTCCTCTGCGCCCCCGGCGTCCCGGCCCCCGCGCCGCCCGGCTTGCCCGCCGCTGGCTCGGGCGGGAACACGGCCCGGGCGAAGTCCCGCAGCAGCGCGCGGCTCTGCTCGCGCTCCCACAGCTCGCCCACCAGCAGCACCTGCCCGCGGCCGCCCGCCGCCTCCACCAGCGCCTGGAAGGGCGGCTCTGCCGGGCGCGCGGGCCGCGCCGCCAGCTCCTCCAGCTCGCGCTCCATGCTCGTCGCCGCGCGTCCTCTGCGGCCGTCCCGGCGCTGCAGCGG
>CM052883.1:166186759-166198968 GCA_028534135.1 Potos flavus | reverse complement strand
GGGGGGGGCGGTTAGTGGTGGTGTAGGGGGTGACAAGAGGATGTCTGCAGGCCAGGTTAGAAGCAGAGATGCGTTTCCTTTAATTCTAAGGGTCTGGGTCAACTTCATCCAATGGAACATTCTTTGATGATGACAATGTTTTATATTATCTATACTGTCCAATGCAGTAGCCACAAGCCCCACGTGACTCGAAATCTGGCTAGTGCAACTGAGGAGCTGAATTTTTCATGTAATTTAATGTTAATTAAACGAAAATAGCTGCTTGCGGTTCATGCCATCAGCATTGGACAGTACTGGTCAAAGCTCTTTACTTCCGCTCTGTCACACCGTATAGACCAAAGACCCCTTTGGATCAAGAGCTTGTTCGTGCTTAGCTCTCTTCTCCATATAACCCCTACTCTGCTCTTCAGTAACCCTATTTCCTGTCCTATCTAATTATGCTGAAGTATCTCCTCCTGGAGAATTTATATGTCTATTCAATAAAACACACCTTTTCTTGAGCACCCACTGGGTGCAGGTAGTGGGGATTGGAAGATGTACATGCAGCACCCTCTAAGTTTAATTATCCGGCAGCTGTTTTAGCCAATTTTGGAGTAAGGACCCTGTATCTTTGTTGCGAGTCTAGTTCATATAAACCTTTTTCTCTCTGTGTATGGTTTTTGCTCAGGGCAGAGATCCAGGGGCTTAGGTGGGAAAAGCCCCAGATTTGGAGCAAGCAGCCCTGGGCCAGAATCAGGGTTGGGTTCTAACACCAGCTCTCATCTTGTCCTTACTGAACATCTCTGCCATGTACTGAGCCCAGTGCTGAGGACACAGCTGGGAATAGCCCAAATTCCTGCCTTCATGGAGGGGCTGCTCTAGGGAGGGCTGGGAGAGAGAGAGAAAAACAAACACATAAATAACAGCTTCAATTGGTGATGGGTGTTATGAGAAAAGTAATGCATGGCTGACAAGATGGTCACGTACTTGAGATGCTGGCCCCTTCCTGTGGATACAATCCTGAAGATGCCACAGATGCAAGAGGGACTTGGTGAGGATTAAGAAAGGAACCTAAAAACCATGAGAACCAGCCCCCACCCCCATCCTACCTCCTGGGAGGCAGCAGGTGGTTGGGTCATGGAGTGTAGGAAGGAAAGAGCAGCCCCTCCCAGGTGAGGGCTGGGTGCTATAGAAGGGGATGGGTTGAGTGAATGTCTTGTAAAGAACGTGTACTTTTCTCTGCCTACACTGGCTTGGATAGATCATTGCCCAGCCCCAGCCGCAGCCCCCCAGCCCCAGCGTTATCACAGTCCCTGCCATGGTGCTTTGAGGCAGAAAATAGTTGCGCTAGCCAGGAATGGTTAACATCAGGCTGGGGTTAGAAGCACAGAACACCAATCAGACCTGGCAGCCCTTAGCAATCCTGGCCCTTCTTCCCCCTGCCTGGGTCAGGACATTCCACCCACATGACCTAGCTCATGAAAAGAGTAGTGGCCAGGGGAGAGTGCCCAGAAGTTCCCTGAGAAAGGTGCCTGGTAAGTTTTGGGGGGTCAGAGGCACCTGGGGTGGGTAGCCCAATTTACATTGTAATATCACAAGCAATTACCCTGTCCTCACCACCCCTCCACCATTTTTTGAGCTCCCCAAGAGGAAACAAGGTAGAATTTAGGCTTTAGCCTCTTTCAAGGTAGCCAAGGTAGCTGATATCCAGGAAAACATCAATCACTGGGAAAACTAATCAGAAATCTGGAAAGTTTAAGACGAAGCGGATTTACACAATACGTGAATTAAGATTCATTTCAGATACTAATAACACAGACTCCAAATAATAGCTACAAATAACACAGACTCCAAACACGATGAAAGTTTATTTTTCCCTTTTGTAGAAGTGTGGAGATGGACTGTTCGAGGCTGATAGAGTAACTTTGTATTACCAGTTCTTTGAGGGCTCAGGTCTCAATCCAGATCACTATTCCCCCCATCTCATCTTCATAATCCAAACTGGCAGTGAAAGCACCAGCCATCACATCTGTATTCCAGGTACCTGGATCGCAGAGGACTGAAGAAGGAACAAAAATCAGACTGCCTTCAGATTTCTAAACAGCAACACTGAATTTAAGATGATAGTCGAATAATATTTTAAAGTATCACAGAGAAAGAACTTTGAACCTAGATTTTGATTTCTGGCTAAATTATCAGGTATTTAAGGGCTCAGAAGGTGTCTCACATAAAGCCCCTCTTCGAAAACACCGTTAGAGGAAACACTCCAACAAGAAAAGAAATAAATACAGGTGTGCCCCACAGGAGTAAGAGGAATTCAGTCACTTGTTTAAATCACTCTTGTCTAAGTAAATGGGGCAGTGCAGGACCAGCAGAGCACAGCCTGGGCAAATATAAACTGCAGAGGCAACAGAGGCAGGGGTCAAGAGTTGGGGTGTGGGGGATAGGAGGGTTGGGGGGTCAGTCCTCCCAAGTGAATGGAAAGGGAATTGACCCCATCTTAGGTGGGGGCTTTTCCCACCTAAGCCCCCGTTATGGCTTAAGGTAGAGGGGAAGACACAGCAGCTGGCCAGAGAAGGGCTCTGAATTTTGGACACAAGCCTTGTCTAAAACCAGCACGCCGGACGCCTGGGTGGCTCAGCAGGTCGGCCTTCGGCTCAGGTCAGGATCCCAGAGTCCTCCATTCGAGTCCCACATCCGGGTCCCTACTCAGCAGGGAGTCTGCTTCTCCCTCTGCCTGCAGCTCCCCCCCCCGTTTGTGCTCACTCACTCTCTCTCTCTGATTAAAATAATGTAATAATAAAAATAAATAAAATAAAACCAACACGCTCTGCCTCGAGCTATTTATTCTCCGGCTTTAAATTTCCAGGTAACAATTCCAAACTTTCCAGTGATGGGATAGAGGATGAATCAGAGAGGGGGTAGGTGTAAAACAAAGGTCGGAGTCCAGGGCCGGTGCAGTTTATCTTTACCTGTGTTATTTACATGGTAAAGGTTCAGGTATTAAATTAACAGGAAACTACAAGAACCTTAAAAAAAAGGGGGCAGGAGGCCAAGATGATTTTTTCCTCCTCTGTGGCCACATCCTCGAAAATATCATAAAAAAACAGGCTTTTTGATTTCTCTGGTTTTTGTTGAAGACGTAAGTGAAACTGGGATTTCTGAAACAATTTGCTTCTCTGTGGTCCCTCAAGCAGAACTTGGTGGGAAGAATGAGAGAAACCTATTGATTTGAAAAAGGAGTGATCTTGGTCTGATTTTGGGTACCTCTTTTGTCATCTTTTCTCCCCGTCTTTCATGCTATCCTTCCTTCCTCCCCCTCTCCTCTATCCCTCCCTTCTCCTTCCCGCCCACCTTCTTCTCCCTCCTCTCTCCCTCCTTCCCTCTTCCCCTCTCCTCCTCTCCTCCCTTCCCCTGTCCCTTCGCCTTTCTCCCTTTCCCATTGCTCTTTCTTCACTTCTTTCCTTCCTCTCTCTTCTCTCCTAAAACAATTGTTTTTGGAGCTTTGAGGAAGGTGGGACCTGGGGAGAGGGTGTGGGCTCCGGAGGAATCCCTATACGGGAGAAAGATCTTAAATGTGAGGAAGACCATGAAGGGGAAGGAAGCTGGGGGAGTCCCCAGGACCCAGAGAGGACCAAGGCTGGGGTGGGAGGAGGTTTCCAGACTGGGGCTGATGAACATTTCCATTTATTTATGTATTTATTTATTTGACCGGGGGTAGGGGTGGGGGGGCGGGGACACAAGCAGGGGGAGTGGGAGAGGGAGAAGCAGGCTTCCCACTGAGCAGGGAGCCTGATGGGGGGCAGAGGGCTCAATCCCAGGACTCTGGGATCATGACCCGAGTGGAAGGCAGACGTTCAACCAACTGAGCCACCCAGGCGCCCCAAGACTGGAACTTTTTCCTTTTTTCTCTTCTAGATTCTTTGGCTGGTCTAAGAATTAAATGAACATAAGACAGATTAACAGGAGCCAAATAAATTTAATTACATTTATACTGCCACCCCACAAAGACATAAGACTCAAAGGCAGTGGGACAATTGAGGCTTGCATGCCGTCCTGAGCTGAGGAACAGGACAAGGGACCTGGGGCTCCAGAGGGAGGAGGACAAGTGCCAGGAAGATGAGAAGAGCGGGTGTTTGGTCATCAGGTGTTGGCTCTGCCGTGCAGGTCTCTCTGATTTAAAAATATATATATATATTATCCGGTAATAGTTTTCTTTCTGGGTCAGGCCCCCGTCTAAATTCTTCTAGGCAGTTAAAGGAAAGGGAAAAAACTTTTCCTGAGCCTTTTGGGTCTTGATTGCCTTCAGCTCAAGTAATCCACGTGCCAAGGTGGCACGTTTTGGGGTGACGTCTTCCGTCCCCCTTCATCACCCGCCCGGCCGATGGTTCCTGTCGGGGTCCCGGGAATGCAGATCTGTATGACAGCTGGTGTTCACAGGAGGGTCAAGCAGCTCAGTTTTACCCAAACATTAGGTAAATGAAGGTCTAATGGAAGTGTGTTAAGCTGGCCGGGCAGACAGGCCCTCGCTCTCATCCCTGCTGTACACTTGCTGGGCCCAGGATGGGTCAGTGGTGTCGGGAGGAGAGGTGGGCAGCCTCCGTCCCCCCAGAGCACAGCTTCACAGGCTGAGGAAATTGTGGGGCAGGAAGGCAATCCTTCATCTGCAAAAACGCATCCTCAGCCTGCCCTTGAGCACCTGACCCCATCCCCCCCGCCACGAGGAGCGCCCGTGGGAATAACAGCTGAAACAGCATCTATGCAAAAGCGGGGACACCGGCCAGCTCTACCTGGCACCCAGGAGCAGGTGACCAGCCCGCCCAAGCAGCTCCAGCATGCCACCCTGGGGAGGCTGTCTGCACCTGGTGCCCCGGCCTGGGCACCTCAAGGTCACCTCAAGGTGACCTCGTGAGGATCCGCTGGTGTCTGAGCCTCTGGCACAGCAGGGAGGGGAGCGGCAGCTGACCTGGGCTGCAGTGACACAGGGTGACCTCGAAGCCACTCAGCTTGGCCCTTCTTTACAACCCGCCTCGCCAGAGCGAGTTTGAGTTTGAGCATGAGTCTCCCAAGATCCGGCCTTGCAGGCGGATGGCACTGGCGCAGAATGGCCCGGAAGTAGCCGCGGGCTCCAGGAGCTGAATGGGGCCTTTTCCTCCCCAGCTTCGCTCATGCCGGCACGTTAATTGTCAGGCCTCCTGAGGTTCGAGTGGATCAGAGGGCGGTTATCACAGGAGGCAGCCCCCCTTCCTCGGCCAGGGCTCAGCACACACACCCCTTTCTAGACTGTCCAGTAGAACATCAGCCGTGTCCATGGGGTGGGCCTTGGGGCCAGCGCTCACCAGGGACTCCGTGCCCGGGTACCTGTCTGTCTCATTCTGCACACTTTCGGCTGCCCCTTGGTCCCTGGATGATGAGATCTAGAACAAATGTGTGTTTGGGAGATACGGGCAGTGGGGTGACTTCCTGATCGCTCTTCACCGGGGGGAGGGGGGCTGGCCACTGGGTGGGGGCTGGCGTTGGACAAGGTGACCATTAAATACTGATCTTGCGATGACATTATTTATTCAGACCAGTTCCTGGCCAGCACCTCTCCTGCCCAGAGAGACGAATGGAGGATTCGGTCAGGATCCCGGTGAGTAACCCCAAACTCAGGTGTCATCGCCAGATCTGTGTTAAATGTGGCTCCGTGGGTCAGAAAGCTTCTGTGATTACTGGCTTGGAGACTGCTCAGCTCGCCATTCTCAGGCTGTGCTGGGCAAAGGCGAGGGGATGTTGCTGATGACTTGAGAGTGGTATGACCCTGGGGGGGGGCAGTGAAGCCCTCAGCTTGTAGCTTTAGAAGAAGCCTCTTATCACTTACCTGGGGAGGTGGAAGCAGCGCTTGCCAATAGAACTTTCTGTGATGATGAAGATATTTTATGTCTGTGCTGTCCGGGACGGTAGCCACGAGCCACAGGGCTTAAAATGTGGCTAGTGTGACTGAGGCACTGCTTTGAGATTTTTATTTAATTTTAATTAATTTTAAGTTAAGTTTAAATAGCCTCAGGCAGTTAGTGGCTAGTGTATTGGGTAGCACAGGTCTAGAAGTTATGCCATCATTCTCTCACAAGGATGATTTCTGTGGCTTCATTGACAATTTAGTTTAGATTGGTTTTCAACTAGACAGTGACAGGACAAGGGTACTGGCTGTAACAGACATTGCTGGTTCCCTACTCACCGCCCCTCCATGCTCACTGAGCCCTGATCTTGTTACCAAGGGCCGGGGGTTGACTCACTGGTAGATGAAGCCACCTACGACGCTCCTGCTCCTCTTTGCCAGTGATTGGTCTTGGGGTGGGTATGTAACTCAGTTCTAGCCAATCCCACACAAGAGGAAGTCCCCTGGAGAGACTTCTGGGAAAGATTTTCTTTCCTGAATAGGGAAGATCAATAGTCCTTTTTAGCCCATCATCTTCCTTCTTGTTTGGGACACTGTTGTGTGGATTTGATATTTGGACCTGTGGCAGCCATCTTGTCATTTGAGGGCAAAGCCAAGACAATCAATATCTTTCTATGAATTGTTGATAATATTTGGGGAAAGTCAGTGAACCCGTGTACTATGAGAGCATCTAAGGCACCTTACTAAGCACAATATCAATATCAATATCAATATCAATGCAGTGAACCGGCATGATGTCCCATAGGGCAGTGAGATGATCAAGGCCGAGCCAGCCCCAAGTCTAGAAACAAAATGGAGGAGACTTGCTGTGTCCACTCCCTTCCCACACTTCTTTGGTCGGATGGGAGAGTTATGTAGGACTATAAGAGGAATCATCCCCCAACACACACACAGACACACACACATACACACACACACACACCCTTTTAACACATTCACAGCAATACTAATAGCGATGTTCCCTTCTGGGCTTCGATTTTCCTTCAGATTTGCTGTTTGTTGGGGAAGGGGATTCCAAGGGCTTCTCCCTTGTCCTTCCTATCATAATAGTCCTTATTTTTGGGTCATACAACCAATGTGTGGATTCTGCCTGAGGATTAGGATATCTAGTCCAACCGTACACCGAGGCACTCGAGAAGTAATGGGTTCAGGATTCCAATAGTCCTTCTATGAGCAGGACTCCAACTAAAGCTCCATTTATCACTCAATCTGGTGGTGTTCTGGTCCCCCTAGGATTACTGTTAGTTTGAGCTTTGTCCCAAATCCCCTGAAAATTCTGATTCATTCCTTTCCCCAGGGCACAGTTTTCCTGACACGTGGTCAAATCCCCTGTAGGAAAAGCAGGAGTAAGACAGGCAGAATACATTTTTGATGTTATCACATGGTGTCTTGTCAAGGGGACCCAGTCTCCATTCAGTTCAAGAGGCTGTGAGCTGACACATCAGAGAAGCCACTCTGCCACTCAGGGACCTTCTGCTGAAACCAGAGAGACCATTTTGATGGCAGTGTCCTCCCAATAACAGTCTGCCTGGGAAGCTGGCCCTGGCATTATTGCTGCTGGCCCCTCAGGATTATGCTGTTAAACTCTTAACTCTGCTGCAGCTGCTGTGAGTATTAGCTGATCGACCACAGGGCCTTTGCATCACTCCTTCACAATTCAAAGTCCTTGGCAGGAGCACCTAATTGACTAAGTTTAGGTTACCTGATGATGTACTAGTTATAAAGAAGCTGAATGAGAGAATATTTGATTCACCTTTGGCTTCTATAGAGAGGAATAGAGGCTGGGCAGCAAAATATTGATGATTTTTATCTTCACTTATTGCTTATCTATGTAGTTAGGTCTTTCTTTTTTTCCTTCCTTCCTTCTTTCCTTCCTTCCTTCCTTCCTTCCTTCCTTCCTTCCTTCCTTCCTTCCTTCCTTCCTTCCTTCCTTTTCCTCTTTTCTTTCTTCTTTATTGAGGTACAATTGAATATAACATGTTAGTTTCAGGTATGCAACATAATGATTCGACATTTGCATATATTTCAAAATAATCACAATAATTTTAGTTAACATCAGTTACCATACATAATTACACATTTTTTCCTATAATTTACATGCATAATTTTTAAGGAGTCTGTCATTTTATATATTCTTCAATCAGCCAGTCCCAAAGTTATAATTATTATACATGTTCGGGGGAGGGGTGGATTAAAGATGGTTCTTGGACCCGGAAAGGTCAGGAATACTAGCCTAAGAATTTGAGGTGTCAGTCATTTGTGCGTGAGGGTGAAACCAAAGTGGTCCTGCCTGGCCTCCGTGGGGGGACATGTGGAGACCTTGACTTTCAGAAGAGGTTGTTAACCCTGCCCCCAGCTCGGCTGCTGTTGAGACATTGACATCTGCACCTAACTGGCAAACATAGACTATTAAGGGTCCTTGTCAGATCAGACCCACGACCTCAGGCTCACTCTTGTTTGATACTCAGCAAACATTTGGTTGAATTAAACAACATTTAGTAAGACTTGTCTGAATGGCAGTCACACATTCAGTCACGCATGAGGGCTCTAGCCTTGTTAGCATTTACTTTGGGATTAAATACTGCATCTCAGATGATCACATGCTCTCTGCCCTTAGGTGCTTTAGGATTGTTCTGTTTGAACCCACGTGGAGTCATGCTATTGACTTATAGAAGGGCGACTGTCGACACCAACCCCATGGCATTCATTGTTTTATTTACAACAAGGATGTTTTTAGGGGCACCTGGGAGGCTCAGTGGGTTAAGCCTCTGCCTTCGGCCCAGGTCATGATCTCAGGGTCCTGGGATCGAGCCCCGCATCGGGCTCTCTGCTCAGCAGGAAGCCTGCTTCCCCCTCTCTCTCTGCCTGCCTCTCTGCCTACTTCTGATCTCTTTCTCTGTCAAATAAATAAATAAAATCTTAAAAAACAAAAAGGATGTTTTTAGGGCCTTGCTTGCTATATTACATAGACTCTTTGTATGAAAGCATATGGAAGACATTCCTTTCTGCTCTTGGAATTAAGCACCTGATTTGTTTATATCTAATGAACATTGTGAGTAATATGGCTGGCCTTGTTTCTTTCTTTCCATGGGCTGCTAGGAAGCTCAGAGTCAAATTGTGGCCCATATCTAGTAAGTGTAGAGGATTTTCATGGTAAGTATTTTGTGTATCAATCTTATCTCTGGCTTCACATTATTTCTCCTAACCTAATCTTCCCTTCTTCCTAATGTTTCTTGTGACTTTTTAAAAACAAGATTTATTTATTTATTTGAGAGAGAGAGAGAGTGTGTGTGTGTGTGTGTCCCTGCATGTGCATGAATGGGAGAGGGGTGGAGAGAGAGGGAGAAACAGACTCCCTGCTGAGCTGGGAGCCCTTTGCAAGCAGGGCTCTATCCCAGGACCCCAAGACCATGACCTGAGCTGAAGACAGATGCTTAACTTACTGAACCACCCAGGCGCCCCTTTCCTGTGACTTCTTAAAAAAGTATTTTATTGGTATATTTTGTAAGCAAGCTTAAATGTTTTTTTCTTTGTTTTTTTTTAGTCAGGGAAAGATAAAAACAAAGATACACATAAAATATATAAAATATTATATTTTCACTTGGACCCTTATACTGAACTCCGTGCTATTCTCTAATCTGGGGAGCTCAGGGATTTTATTGGGTTTGCAGTTTTCATTTCAGTCTTCGAGAAATAACCATTTGTCACCACTCCTGTGATCACGGTAGTAGAAAGAATTTTCATCCATTTGCATTCTTTCGAAACTCCTCTTCTTCCAACTGATGTTTACTTAATACCTGACACAATCGGTACGGATTTATCTTTATTCTCTGGGTAGTGGAGTGGGATTCAGAAACTCCTGTCCTCCTTCAGTTTTATAATCCTCTAACGAGAATCCCCAGCATTTTGAGTTTTTACACTTTTTTTTCTCTTTGCTATGGATCTGGGACAAGACAACATCCAAAAGTCACCGATTTGTCTTAGAAGCAAACTTGAGAAGACAAATCCGTAGTCAAAGAAGGGCGAGCTTCCTCAGCCACCAACACGTCCAACAGAAACCTAAAAACAGTGAGTTTGCAGGGCATCTGGGTGGCCCAGTCAGTTAAGTGTCTGACTCTTGGTTTCAGCTCAGTTCATGATCTCAGGGTTGTGAGATTGAGCCCTGGGTTGGGCTCAGGGTGGATCCTCCTTGAGATTCTCTCTCTCCCCCCCTGCAGGGTTAAATTCAACACCATGGATTAGTTTTTTTTTTTTTTTAAGATTTTATTTATTTATTTGACACAGAAAGACAGTGAGAGAGGGCACACAAGCACACAAGCAGGGGGACCGGGAGAGGGAGAAGCAGGCTTCCTGCCAAGCAGGGAGCCTGACACCGGACTCGATTCCAGGACCCTGGGATCATGACCTGAGCCGAAGGCAGATGCTTAACAACTGAGCCACCCAAGCGCCCAACACCATGGATAAGTTAAAGATGCATGTTTCAGTTTCTAGAAAAAAACAGCTAGAAGCAACACCAAGAAGCTTAGCTAAAAAGCTAATAGATGAGATAAGTGGCATGACAAATCATATTCAGTTCACCCAAAGAGTGGCCAAGAAGGATAAAGAGAGAAAAAACAAACTTCGGGGACAAATAAAAAGCTAATCCAAGATGGCAGACTTAATCCCAACCGTGTTAATAGTTATTTAATATCGATGAACTAAATACTTTCATGTAAAAGCAGAGATTGTCAGATTGTGTAAAAAAGCATACAGAACATTCACCAAGAGACACCATAGCCTGGGCCATAAAACAAGTCTCAGTAAATTTCAAAGGATTGAAAACATGCAGATTACTTTATCTGAGGTATTAAATTAGTCATCAACCACCGAGGTATTAAAATTCATAATCAATAACAATACGATATCCAGAAAGTCCTCAAATATATGGGAATTAAACAACATAATCCTACATAACATCTTAAAACATCACATGTGAAATTTTTACTTGAATTAAAGTGAAAATAAAACGCCAAAATTTGTGAGAAGCAAGTAAACGTGTATGCGGAAAGATTTTTCGTTATAGTTACGGGCTTGTCATTATTATGTGCCTCCCTTTCCCCTCAACTTTTGAATGAGAGATCTATTTTCCTGTCTCTGTCTCACTAATAGTTGTCAGGTGTGTGTTGGGGCGATAACTGGTCTTTGTAGTTCACAGGCCTCTGCTCTTAAGAAACCAAACTTGAGGAGCTACACTTGACGAACCACACCGTCAAAGTATCATCCCCACCTGGGTCTAATTTTCATGGTGAGATCCTGGACCCCAGGCCTGAGCGTGGTGCTGGCATAGAAAATTACTTTGGAAGTTCTGTTTTGTTTTGTTTTGAGGGGTGACTCTATTTCGCAAGTGGATACGAATTATTAGAAGTTGGAGGACAGACTGGGGTCAATTGTGACATTGGTGGGCCCCCAGTCCATCGAACCTTCGGGCATTCCCGTCCTCATATAGTTCCATATTGACTCAGGCTTGGCTAATGTGACATTAGCAAGAATGATGCAAGTAGAGGCTTGTTTGGGGCCTGCACAGTGGGGCTTGTCCTCTTGGAACACTCCTTGGAATTCAGCCGCCATGTGTAAGGAAGCCCATGGTAAGCTACTTAACGTGAGAGGACCTTGCAGGATAAGAGATGAACGTGGGTGTCCCAGCTCCCACCAGCTGCCGGCTCGATGCAGCCGTAGGAGTGACCTCAGCTATACCACGAACCATCTCGTTGAGCCCCATCAACCCAGAGAAACATGGGCAATAACCAATCATTGTTTTGTCCCACTAAGTCTTGGGGCGGTTTGTTGTGTGGCGGTAGATAACTGGGACGCATAGGGAGGGAGCTCTGGAGCTGGGATGGTCTTTCAGAGTTGTCTCAAAAAGAGACACGAATCCAGGCCTTTTTACCCACACTTGAACCTGAAGGCAAACAGAATATGCCGCCCTAAACACGCCCCTTCGGCTTGTGTATTATTTTGAGCCGAAGGCAATCAAGTCCCAGCAGACTCAGGAAAAGCTTTTTTTTTTTTTTAACCTCTCTCTTAACTGCCTAAAATAATTGACATAGGGGGCCTAGCCCAGAGAGAGAGTTTTATCAGCGATAACTTCTTTTTATGTGGAAGACATCTGCAGGGCGGGACATTTGATTACCAAACATCTGCTCTTCTCATCATCCTGTGAATTTCCTTTCTCCCCTTTGAAGCCCCAGGCTCCCCTCCCTTGCCTTAGCTCTCAAAGGCACAAAAGCCTCAATTGCCTGGCTGCCTTTGAGTT
>CM052883.1:166163221-166186659 GCA_028534135.1 Potos flavus | reverse complement strand
TATTATATATGTTTTGTTTTGTTTTGTTTTTTTTAGCCGAGGGCAATTCCCAGAGCCGGGCGCAGCTGTGAGCACTCAGGGGCCAACACTGCTGGCATCTAAGGAAATGAGTACTTTGATCGGGTAGCACAGTACGGCATTCACTACCGTCAGATTTCTACCGACTTCCTCTATTTTCCCATGGGTGGGATAGAAGAAGGGGGCTGCAGATACTTGATCTGATGCCAGGTCAACCTGTGGCAGGATGTGCCCGGCTTACAGGAAGAGTGAGGAATTAGTCTAAGAAGACATGGTAGGTGGGCCCAAGAGGGCATCTTTCCTGGATTTCTGGCGGGAGGGGAGTACTTTCCCGCCTTGACTGGCGGCTATGGAGTGAGAATTGGACATCACGTGTCCCAGCCCTAGAAGGCCACCCTGACTCATTCCTGTGTTCATTGCTCAGGCTATGGAAGCCATGATAATGAAGTTCGATCTTGGGGCCAGAGACTCACAGAGCGAGGGATAAGGCAAGTCTGAAGAGGGCATGGGGGGGAGGGGTCTGGTAATGAGACGAGAGTGGCACTGAGAAGCAAAAAGTGGGTCTCTTCAGGGATGTTCGTTGTAATACTGTTTATAAAAGTGAAAGGCTGGAGAAACTTGTACACCCACCAGCAGGTGAACTGCTATAAAAACGAAAAACCAATTGAGAACGGACATGTATCGATCGCCTTCCCAACATTCCAGTCTTCCTTAATTAAAATAACCTAATTTTCATTCATATAGTCTGCCTTCCCTAGCGCCGCCTACTCAGGGGAAGCTAACCTTGGTCCACCCTGTGGCTGGGCCCTGGGTGACCTAAGCCAATCAGCGCAGTCCTCTGGGCCCCATCACTGGTGGTCATGTGACCCAAGGCGGTCCAATTAGAGTGAATCGTAGGACTCTCGCTTGGAATGCTGGGAAAGGGACTGGCTGGTGGGCTCGCCGTTAGGACGGCGGCCCTTACCCTTTGCCACTGTAGGCAAGGCAACATTTCCCTTCTACCTTCCTAAGGTTTTTTTTTTTTTGTCTGAGAATTAGACACAGAGGGCAGATGAGCAGGTGAAAGGCATACACATTTATATAAGTTTTATATGACATGGGAACTCTTAAAGTGAAGACCCAGAGAAATGGTGGAAAGTACTTTTCCATCAGGTTGAACAAAGAGAGACAACTGTGGGAAAAATATTAAACTGCGTGGGGAGGCTAAAGGAAGATAAGTATCTAGACGAGGGCTGTGAGTATAGCATTCTCTAGGTCTCAACTACTTGTCCTTGATGATAAGAATGTTACTTTCCCGGGCGCCTGGGTGGCTCAGTGGGTTAAAGCCTCTGCCTTCCGCTGGGGTCGTGATCCCAGGGTCCTGGGATCGAGCCCCGCATCGGGTACTCCGCGCTGCGGGGAGCCTGCTTCCCCCTCTCTCTCTGCCTGCCTCTCTGCCTGCTTGTGATCTCTCTCTGTGTCAAATAAATAAATACTAAAAAAAAAAAAAAGACGAAGAATGTTACTTTCCCCCCAGTGGCCAGGGAGGGCAACTTTCATATGTGAATTTTTAATCTGCTTCCAGAGGGAAAAAAGGAGATCAGAATGCTTTTCCCGGAGCTGCTGTTCTTTAAGTGCTTTTAGCTGGAAGTAATCCTTAAGACCAAAGTGGCATGTTTGGGGTGGCATAAGCTGGCACCCTTCAGAGTCTCGTTTGATCAATTATGAAACAGTCACGTGATGGGACGTCATGCAGCTGCTGAGAATGAGCTATTGGAAAGATTTCGGTGAGAAATGAATGGGTCACACATATGTGGTATGAAGTCCTTATATAATCAGGGAACAAAATGTCCATTTTAACCAAGTGATCTCTTGGTGGGGGGTAGGAAAGGTAGTGGGGGAATCCTCTGTTCCTCAGTTACCTCCGCTTGAATCCTGTCTAACGTCTGAGGGAGGGGAGGGCACCTCCTCCTCCAGGGACAGCCTCTGTGGGAGGGAGAGACACCCCAAGAGACCTGGCAGGAGGTTGAGCCTGAAGCACTGGAGAAGGGGCCTCGTCTACAAATACAAGACTTAAAATACCCAATCTTATTGACAAGGCAGTCATCCCACCACCTGGATCCGCTCCTCTGGGGAGGGGCTGAGACAAGAACTTCTGAGTTCTATGGAGTGAAAGGAGCAGGCAGGCCCAGGGCCCCAGGAGAGGGGAAAATTTGCTCCCCTAGAGGCTTGTTAAGCTCACTGGATTTCAGCTTCTGGAGGGCAACAATTCTGTCCCAGTTGTTGGACCCCAGTCACCCAGGACTAACAGGGGCACTGGCACAAGGCGGTACTGAAGGAAGGAGGCAAGGCCAAGGTGGGGGAGGGGCACAGACTGCAAAAGTAGGGGGTTTCCCACCTGTGCACCCCCAATGAGGGGAGGTCCAGAGAAACCGCCTTTGGTTGTCTAGCCTGACTTCACAGCTGCCAGTTCTGCTCTCAGGCTGTTTCAGACGTTCCTCCTTTAACCGGAAATATTTTTAAGGAGCCTCTAGCCCTGGGGAGGACGTGGTCCGCCTAACTGCACTCAGTGGGAATATGCAACTTTAAAGTGTTTGAAAAGAAGCCACTTCGGAGGAATTTGCATTTGCAGAAAGCTTTCAATAGAGGGCCAAGGGATGGAGCCTGTGAATAAGGTCTCTCTGTGTTTGCGGCTCCCCTCGAACAGTGCAGGAGGAAGAAGAGAAAGGAGGCACATTGCATTCCCCCCGCAGCTGCGGCTGAGGGGGTGGGGAAGGCGCATTTGCCCAGAGCCCGTGAGGATTCTGGGATGTGTGTGTTGAGTCATCTCTTCCCTGCAGGTTTCCGGGGAGCTGGTTTGCACGAGGTAAACTCGCGACCTGATTCCCAATTCCAAGGGCCACTCTTTTCTTGCTCTGCAGCCTCCTCTTGCCGCAGGGATACGGCCTGGCGGGGAGGGGGAGGGGGAGGGTAGCCCACTGGGTGGGGGAGGGGTGTTGGGGCAGAGCCTGGCTGCTCGGTTGCTTATCTAGAATTCAGCCCCACACTCAGATGGGCTCCTTTTCCATCCCTTCTCCCTTCATCTGGGACCAGTGGCTGCTATGGCCGTGGGAAGACATCACTGTGTGGTTTGCTAATGCTCCCTTCAGCCCCACGCCTTGTTCATCTTCCTTCTCTGACGATGCTCGAAGAGAAAGCCGTTTGTCTTCATTCTCTGAAGAAGGTGAGAAAGAAAGCCTAGGGGAGGAAGGTAACTTTAGAGCCCCACCCGCCAACAGTTAGCTGAAGGCTTCCTGCCCCGGTATAGGAGCCCATCCTGGGTCCCTGGCTCTCTCCGGGGAGCTCCCCCTAGAGGTCCCAGAGACAAAGAAGGTGTGTTTGCCAACTCTCCTCCCCTCCGGAGCCCTTCCGCTATGGCCTGCGGTCAGCCTGTTGGGTGTGCTCTCTTGGAAGGACACAGACCTTAGAGTACCAGAGGGGCCCCGGACTCTGTGGAGTTGCTGTCCCAATTCTTATGGCAGGGCCTTCCAGTACTTGGGATCAAAGAGCTGAGGGGGTCCAGGTGTGTAACTTTGAAGCCCTTTGAAGTGACTGACATGCATGAGGCATCATTTCAGGTGAGCTAACCCTAAGACCAGCCTACACACTAGACCAAGAAATTGCTCTTGCTTTTATTTCTGATATTAACCAAACAAGGTAATAGACAACAAACTAGTAGAAGAAAAGTACCTCCAGATGCGGCCTCCTTTCCCTAGAAAATTGTTACACTATACCCCACTCTTTCTTCCTCCCTCCCCATCCCTTCCCTCTCTTCCTCTCTGCTCCTGCTTCTCCCAATCTTCCCATTCAAACAAAATATTACTGACTCTTCCTATATGCCAGCCATTGTTACAAGAGCTGGCAATGTATTTGTGAACAACAAAATAAAGAGATCCCTGGCTGGTGGATCTTACGGGTGGAGGAAGGAGACAGGCAATAAATAATCACCACGAGCAATAAGTAAATTTTACAGCATTTTGCAGAGTACTGAAGGCTGTGGGAATAGAAGTAAGCGGGGGTTTGTAATTCTATGCAGGTGGTCAGGGCGGACCTCATTGGGAACAATGACATTTAAGCCAAGACTCGAAGGCAAAAATGTAGAGGAGGAAAAATATCTTTCCTTCTACCCAAGTTCTTGGCTGGGGCCTCTGTAACAAAAAGCAGATTAATAACAGAAAAGCATGAGACTTATTTAATCTAAGTTTTATGTGACATGGGAGCCTTTATCAGGAAATGTAGACCTGAAGAAGCAGTTAAAACTGAGCCTTTCGATGGTAGGTTTAAGGAAGAATGAAAAGTTGTAGGAAAATGTGATTGGACATCTGTGTCTTAGAGATAAGGATGCTCATTTCCCGCAGGTATAGAGAGACCAACTCTCACCAGAGGGCCTATGAACTGCTTCAGGGGAAGATCGCAGAGTCCTTCCTGCACCTGCTGTTCTTCAAGTTCCTTCGGCTCGAGACAGCCATGGGCTATGGGGAAGAGTGTGCCAGGCCCGGGGACCAGCCAGCACAAAGGCCTAGTCTGGGAGGATGCCCGGCACTGGCGAGACACGGCAGGGAGGTCCCCACAGCTGGAGCACGGTAGGTGGGGCAGAGCAAGAGATGCAATCGAATGAGCGTGCCCCAGCCACTGGAGGATTTTTCAAACACTTAAAATTTAAAGAATAAATTTAAAAATTAAAATGTCAAGAATAGGGGCACCTGGGTGCCCATTAAGCGTCTACCTTCAGCTCAGGTCATTCATCCCAGGGTCCTGGGATCGAGCCCCGCATCGGGCTCCCTGCTCAGTGGGGAATCTGCTTCTCCCTCTCCCTCTGCCCCTCACCCCTGCTTGTCTTCTCTCTCTCTCTCAACTAAATAAATACAGTTTTACAAAAAATAAAATGTCGAGAATATACTGGCAAAGACTCCCTTCTTGACCTAATTGGAGCCAGGCTCCTCTGGCCCAGACCTTGGCCTGCTCAGTCCAGTTTTAGCAGGAATCTTGCTGGGTCAGTTTACAGAATCCTCTACCTTTGGTATCTGACCACCCTTGAGATCTGATCAAATTCCTCACTCATCCCTCTTAACATCTTTCACCCTGGCCGGCCTTCAGCAAGAATCTTATCCAGTCGGTTCAGCCAGAATGTCCCCTTTCCCCCATGTTTCCTCTTAGTAATTTCCCGTCCACTGACCCCACCCTGCTACTTGGCTATAAATCTGCACTTGTCTTTCAGAATGGAGCTAAGTTCTACACTGAGGTCCCTCTTCCTCCCCTTGCAATATTTCCAGAATAAAATATGCCTCCTTTGCTTTAACTACCATCCGGCTCTGGTCTTCTTTCAACACAAAAGTAGAGAGAAGAGTGTGACACCCTGAGCATGCCCCAATCACACAGGTTCCACAACGACCCCCTCGTGGCCACCTTGTGTTCTCTGCTGCCCGTTGCCCATCTCCTTGCCATCACAGCGTTTCATTCATAAGTATCTCTGTGTGTATCTCTGGTGAGGACTTCTTTTAAGCTGAACATCCAGTCATTTTCACACCTAAAAATTTATAATAGTTCCTTATTATAATTAAATATCCTGTCATTAGGTCATTAGAGAGTGTTTTGCAGAGGAGTGACATGCTTTGATTTGCTTCTCTAAATGGTCAGATTATACGGTGCACCCAGAAGCCTTACACTCTGGTACGGGAGGGTCAGATGGGGGAACCACTTTGAAAGTATGGCAGTTCCTCGTCAGGTTAAAACACTTGCCTACCTTCGCTCCCAGAAATGCCATTCCTAGATACTTACCGAAGAGAGATGAAAACTTTAGTCTTCCAGAAGAATCATATAAACATATTCATGGCAACTTTATTTTAAAATTCCAAATGGGAAACAACCTGAATGTCCATTAATAGGCAAGTAGATGAACCCATTGTGGCATGGTCACACATGGAAATACTCAAAAGGAAAAAGGAATCAATTATTGATAGAGATGAGAGAATGAATCAGGTTCAAAACATTGTTGAGGGGCGCCTGGGTGGCTCAGTGGGTTAAATGTCTGCCTTTGGCTCAGGTCATGATCCCAGGGGTCCTGGGATCAAGCCCCACATGGGGCTGCCTGCTCAGCGAGGAGTCTGCCTTCCCTCTTCCTCTCCTTCTGCCCTTCCCCACACTTGTGCTCTCTCTCTCTCTCTCTCTCTCTCAAATAAATAAATAAACTCTTTAAACAAAATTGTGCAAAAGACTCCAGATACAAGAGTACATGCTGGTTGATTCCACTTACATGAGTTTCCAGAGCAGGCAAAGCTACGCATCTATCAGTCTCTGGTGACAGAAATCAAACTGATGGCTGTCTTGGGTGGAGGGGGCACAGATACCGACTAGAGAGGGGCTGGTAGGCGGGGAGACTTGGCGGTGTGGTTAGATGACCGAGAGAAGAGTATCAGGGAAATGTGAAGTGGTTCAATCCCCACCAACACTTCTTAGAGTTCAAGGTCATGAATTTAGAGTAATTCACAGCAGCACGGTTGTGTTTACCCAAGTTCCGCTGGACATGTGCAGAGACAGAAAACTCGACTGAACCATGGTACCTGGTTTTGCTAAGTGAGTAAGATGAAGGGAGATGGGCAAATCAATTCTTAATCCCGCCAGAACGAAAAGACTTTTCTTTTGCTTGTTCCTACAGAGAAAGCAATATCCCCAAATAAGTATGAAACACAAATCACCAAAGTGTAAAGTAGACCTCAAACGATCCTCTGTCCCACTTCTAGTCAGCTCTATCCAACTCCAGGGGCTACCCAGGGACCTGCTCGGCTTTTTGAGCAGCTCTGTATCTGTGGGATTCTTCCTCGCACAGGCCCTCCTTGAAGATGCCTTCTCAGCTCGTGAAAACCATCTCCTACCCCACCTGCAGAATCGGGCACCAGCAGATGAAACCAGCCCCAGTGCCATTCCACGCAGACCACTGTCCAAACAGCGATGTCTCAGGCATAAACAGATTTCCCAGAACGTGTACGAGCAGTTCAACCTTGACCACTGGAGGTAGGCAGCCAAGAGAAAGGCAGAAACAGTGGAAAGGGGAGCAGGAGAAAGATATAAAGGAGAACATAATCCCGGGGGTTCAGCCTCCCCAGACCCTTCTTCCTGAAACTAATGGAAAACAAGCAGACTTTCCCATTCATCTGTTTTATGAACTTCTTAACTGGGATCCGTCACCCCCGACTTGAACAGAACTTGTTAGCTCTCAACCTCCTAGAGGAGTCTGAACCCGGATCCCTTGCTTCAGCCCTGTAGCTGAGACCAAGCGGCCCTGTTCTTTGGTACTGCCCTCCTTGGCAGCCAGCGAGTCTGCACTCCCAGCGAGGAGGTGACTCAAGACCTCTCAGCCCCAGTCCTTTTGCCAGCTCACGGCTCGGTTCCTGGCTTTGGCCAGGAATGTATCATGAATCGTTCCCGAGGGCACTTTGCCAGTTCCAAGTCCTGCTCTGAGTCTCCATGACTGGCTGTGAGAGGTGTGATATGCATATGGCATCTGCCTATTATTAAGGTGGATGCCGTCCCTGCATACGCTGAGAAGGAGGTGCCTGGGGAGAGAAGGTCTTCTAGAGTCTCCCAGTGAAGCCGGAACTTGCAGCAGCTCCAGGCCTGATTTACTGCCCTGCCAAACATGCCACCGAGCCTGGGACCCCAGAGGAGACGGAAGAGGCTGCCTTTAGGTGTCCCATCTCAGTTTTAGGATGGGATTTGCCAGTTTAGTTCCCTGGATCCTGGTTATTCATTCTACTAACCCACCAGGCTTCATGGTCTTCTGCCCTCAGAAGGACGGCTCCAGTGGGACAGACGGACTTTCTCATGAACAGCCGGTCTGTGGTCCAGAAACATTCAGAGCCGAGGTCTGAATCCTCGGAAGGGGAAGATGCTAGAGCCACAATCCTAGTCTCAGCCAGGCTGACCCCAAACTCCCAGCCATCGTAGCTTTAGTTATTACACCGTGTTCAGAAATATGCTTGGTCATGCTTCTTTCTAGCCCCAAATTTCCTTCTCCAATGCCCCTATTGGGGCTGTTGCTTGACATCGGTGGTAATGAAAATATTTCAATCCGATGATCACGTTTATAGACCACTTTGAATACAGTGGTCTCACCCAAATCTCAGCTTATCAAAAAGGGCCCCAGTCAGGGCGGCCTTATTCATTCATTCTACTCCGAGCTGCCAGGAAGGATTCAAGAGAGGACATAATGCCCCCGGGACATGCCCCCGGGACATAACCCCAGAGGAAGGAGGTGAACATGCCAATAGAAAGGCTGGATGAGGAATGATGGGCAATGCTCAGCCTGTGACCATTTATCACACATGGTTTCCATGATTCAAGAGTGACACCTACGGCCCGTGACAAGTACTATGGGGCCCCGTGCAAGGGCAGGGTAGGATGAGCCGCAGTGGCAGTGACGGCCAATGAGAATGCTATCGACATTGTGGGTGGGACAACTCCTTGTCCTGTGGGACTGTCCTATGCTTTGCATTCTCAGCCTTCATCACTGACAGCTCATAGCATCCCCCAGTCACCGTGACAACCGGTCACTTTTCCCAGGGATGGGATGGTCGGAGTGCCCAGGTGACCACCCCAAGGAATCCGAACACCAGGGGTCTGGGGCTCAAGGCAACTGTGAATTCTTGGCTCCTAGCTACTCAGGCATTCATTCTGGTGAAATGGGGAGGAGGGAGAGGAGGGGCAGGGGGCAGGCGTGGAGGGAGCACCAGGGCTCTGGTTGTAGGCCCAAATCCAGCTGGAGTGGATATCTGTGGTTTTTAGGTGCTTAGTGTCTGTTCCTACTTCTTTCGGTAACAGGTTACCAAAATTACTGTTTGGCCTCTTCCCTGCTCCCAGTCCTCAGACTCTCCGTGGAGTTGACCCTTAGTTCCAAAGGTGTCTCTAGCCCGGCCAGTCCGAGCAGGGGAAGGACATGGGTTCCAGGAGGGACCCAGGACCCAATGAGAGGCTGATCAGAGCCCTTTGCTGCTGGGAAGAAGATCACCTTCCTGCCAGATTTGACCTCCAGAGGTGGGCGGGGGCGGGGGGGGCCTCCCCCCGCAGCAGCAACTGGCCCCCTTGCGGGGAGAGTCTGCCTGAGGATGGAATGGACCCTGCAAAAGCAGACAGAAACGAGTTTGGGGGCACAGCCTGAGCCCCCTGGGAAGAAGCCACATCTGAGCTGGAATTCTCTCTTGACTTGTATAGGATTCAATACATCCCCATTTTGTTCAGGCCAGTTTGGGTGAGGTTGTCCGACATTTACGAAAAGGGACCAATGCCGAGGCCAGGAAAAGGACTTACTACTACCTTCAGTTGGAGGAGCCAGGCTGAGCAGAGGCAGAAGCATGGGCCCCGGGTCCTCTCCACCCTGTCTCTGGCCTTTTCATCCTGACCCTCGGGACAGACAGCAACATGACCCTCCCTGCCCCGGAAGTCTGCATTCTTCCTGGGGAGGCTGCTCCCAGGAGAGGTGCTTTTCAATCCCTGTACCCTCTCCCCACTACCAGTGCCTGCTTAGGCAAGGAAATCCTGGGATCAGGAGGCGGGGAGTGGGGTGCGGGCTTCCTGGGAACTGGCCTGGTCCGCCTTGCCCAATCCCACCTTCCCCATTGCGGGTATAGCGGCTCCTTGACTCCTCAGGGGCCGTCCTGCTGGCTCCCAGCCTGACCAGCTCTTGGAGGGGGCCGCGGATCTCTTGGGCAGGGCTCTATGCACTCACTTGAGTTCAGAGCTGAACTCCTCCCCATTAACCACCGCCTCATATCCCCTGGCCATGACTGAGGGCTTCAGTGCCTTCTGGACCCATAACGTAGCCATCTACCTTTCTTTGCCCAGGGGCGTCATCTCTGGAGTGAACAAAAGTCCCGGGGGGAATTAACCACCTCCCTTCCCGCAGCCCGTAACTGAGGACCGACGGGTTGAGTTTATAAACATCCAGCTTTCCTGCCTCTGCCAGGATTACTCTGAGGTATCTGGTCTGTTTTCCCCCCCACCCTCCCCCGGGGCTACCCCAGCAGACCTAAGCTTCAGTCGTTCCCAGTGGTCACTGCCCCTGAACTGACTGTCGTCTCTTCCCTGTGTGACACCCTCCCGGTGTTTCCTGGGATCCCTCTGCCCCAGCTGCTTAAGACCCACCACGCTCTGGAGGGGGGCAGCCAAGTCACGGGACAGACCACAAGGCTGCAAGTTGCTCCTTGCCCTGCCCTTGCGCCTCTCCCATCATGGGTGAAGCCAAATGAAGCCATTTCCCAGAGACAAAGTGTTCCCGGGCGCGGAGCCTCTGTTCCCCAAGGTGCGGGCTTGGAAAGGGGCCAGTGCAGCCCTCCTGTCCCACTAACCGGAATTACCGCTGGGCAGAAGTGCCGTTGACTTGTTATGTTAGGTATTGAATCAAGTTGTAGAATTCTTGCTTTGAGAGTGGGGGAAATCAGAAGCAGTTTGTTCTGTGAGTATGGGCAGAGAAAGTTGCCCTCCTCGGGTCTGTGGCCCCCAACAGGAACAGGAGGACCCCACCCCCGTTTGCCTGGCGCTCTACAAAGTCATCCCACACTTATCTCCCAAACCCATTTGCCAAGTCCAACTTTGTGTCTCTGGGTAAAACATGCTAATGAAACAGAATTCTTTTTTTTTTTTTTTTTTTTTTTGTTCTATTTTGGTGACAAGAGAGATCCTTGATGGAAACTGGATCTGTAAGAAAAATAAGGACAGAGCCATTAGCTTAGACAACATTCCATGACCTCGGAATTTTGGTGACTTTCCAGTTTTACAACCCTGTGAGTGAGGAGGGTTCAGCCGTTAAGATCTTCTTGTGGAAAAATAAATTATTTGGGATTCAAATGTCTTCCATTCTCTTGTCCGCTCTCCTTTTCGTCCAAACACAGCCACTTGGAGCCTGGTGTTTCCCTTCAGGCTGTAATGCGCTTATGCAAAATGCCTGGCTCATACTTGGCTCAGTCAACATGGGCACCTTCTTTTCTCTCCCCTCCCCCAGGGTCCCCAGGAGCTGCGGTGGAGCCTCACTCCCCCAAAACTGGGCCCTGGCAGTGAATTTTACTATGCTCGGTGCCCAAAAGGAGAGGGGAAGCAGCCCCTTGCTTTCAGTGCCTCCTCGTTTCCAGTGGGATGCTAAGAGAGGGGCTTACCAAGCTTTAAAAAAGAAGGTTCTAGAAACACCTTTTCCCACAGAGGAGGCTTTGCCACTGCCATTAGATGGTTCTTTAGGCTCTGGACTGAGGACACCAAACTAT
The DNA here is from genome assembly GCA_028534135.1 of Potos flavus. Classification (NCBI taxonomy): domain Eukaryota; kingdom Metazoa; phylum Chordata; class Mammalia; order Carnivora; family Procyonidae; genus Potos; species Potos flavus. The sequence goes on along the minus strand of CM052883.1, from coordinate 166,175,374 downwards.
TTCCCCTCCACAGGGTCTAATTGCCGAGCCCTTGGAACTCAGGATGTCCCAGTGCACCTCCCCCACACGCACACTGACTTTCGCACACCCTCAGGGGGCTTTCCGGGGTTCAAGCACTTATCCAAGCCAACAGGTCTGGGCATTGGAGTTCATCTGGCACTCTGCTATTGTATCACCGTCTAAAAACACTCCCGCCTCTTGTCGTGGGTGCTGCTGGCTGGGGTCCCACCTCGTGTGGATGCTCTACTCCTTTGCGCAGCCAAGGGAAGCAACCTCAGCCCCAGACCTCCGGTAGAATGTAGGGGGAGCTCTGGATTGGTCTAATCCAGTCAGGGTAATTTAACTCCCCTATGCCATTAATTTGTTGAAGAAGAGGCATGAGACCCAATTCAGGGGTCCGTCACCCCAACAGAGGGCAGGTATGCCAGGGGCAGGAGCTTCTGGGAAAAACTTCTTAACTCAAGAAGAGACATAAGGAGGTGGCCTTTTCCCTGACTTCTGAGAGTCGGGTATGAGGACGGAATTCTGGGCGCTCTTACAGCTCTCTGCCCGTGAGGGGGCACCAGCCCCTCCTCTGCCGAGGGGCGTCAGGGCTGAAAGCCGGATGAGTCCCCAGGTCCCTGCTGACCCCATTGAGTTAACCGTCTGCGCCGCTTCCCAAAGGTTCCCTGAGATAATCTCCCTCTTACCATTTTGATTTAGGTTTTCTTGAAATTTCTACCATTAAAAAATCTAACCCACATTCCACTCATCAAGTCAAGTCTTAAAATGCCTTGTGGCATTTGGAAACCTACCAATTCACACTTGCAATTTTACAGCTGAATTAGGGGAGAGAAGTCAGAGTTGGAACACTCCCGTTTACCAGCACCTTGACCATTAGAGGTAGGTACATTTCATCCTGCCAGCAAGCTAAGGCATTCTTCTCACAAGGCAGTGAACGCTTTTTGCATCAGAAAGGATCAGCATTGAGGGCAATGGTTGAAAATGCAGGATGTGTAGGAAATAGGAAGGGCTAGTCCAGGAAGCACCTGGGTCAGCCCATCCAGCCCAGAGGGGAGAGGCCTAGAACTTGGGTGCGGGGGCAGGGCCCCCCCACCCCGTTCACTTTACAGATGGGGGTGAGTCCCGGCCCCAGGATAGGGAAGCACATGTCTGCCTGTCCATCCTCTGTGAGGAACAGAAGAACAAACAGAAATGTAGTAGCAGGATCCTCACGATCAGAGGTCTCAGCCCTGCTCACCAGCCCCTCCCGCTGAGATTCTTGTCTCTTCGCTGCTTTTTCCTACCTGTGGATACCACTTGTTGACCCGAATCCTACCTGTTCGTCCCTATCTCTGAGAACTTACTGGGACCCTGCATGCTTGCCTAGACCCAGAGCAGACCCACGGCAGGCGTTTTCTTCATTGGCACCTTCCTTCACTACCAGACTTCTAAATGGCATCTTCCTGGCCTCGCTTCCTGGCTCTCGGCTCTATTTAGGTCTTCTCCCTGCGTCATCTTAGCCACTGCCTGTGGCTGTAGATCTCAGCTCTTAGGAATCACTCCCACGCTTAGAGCTAAGACTGGCTTTTCCGGTGACTTCCATATAGCCATCGGCCTCCGTGAATGTCCATTTGGTAGTCCAACGTCTCCGTAGTAACAACAGAATAGAAAAGAACTCTTGATTTCCATTCCCTCCTGTGCCATGTGCCTCTGGATGACACCCCAAGGAGTCCTCCTTGAGGCTTCCCTTCCCCTCATTGCTTCATCCAACCTATCAGCAAGACTTGCCAGTTCTGGCCCCGTAATGTCCCTGGTCACTCTCCCCTCCACAGTCACCCCCCTGGTCCAAGCACCATCTTTGCCTGTCCAGGCTAGTGCTCTTTATCGGATCAACTTTATATCTTTATTTCCTTGATAACACTTGCTACCAAATCAAGTGATCGTGTTTATTCATTAAATGTGTCCATTGTCTGTCTGTGCCCACTGGCATGGGGGCTCCCTGGGTGGGGGGATGGATCTTTTGCCTGTCTTGGTTTACTCCTACAGCACAGCAGGAGGTACCCAAGAGATATTTAATGAATGAATGCATTATTTAACCAATGAATGCTCTCTCTCCTCATCTGGACTCTGCCTTCTGGCTTGGATGTCAGATAAGCATTTGTGTCTCCATGGGAATTATTATCTCCTGCCCCCTTTGCCTGGGAGCCTTGGCCAGTCTAGATCCACAGACTTTACTGGACTTCCGAGTTCCAAGCCCTTGCCTTGGCCTGTGGGTAGACTTGGCCCACCGTGTCCTGCTGTGTCATCGTGTCTCACAGTCCCCAGTGTGGTGCCGGGCACTTGGCCACTACTGGCACACGACAGCTGTGCTGACCCACTTGCCTGTTTACAGGGGTTCATGAGGGGGACCCCTGGGGAGTCGGGGTGGGAGACACTATGGTTGACTAGTGTCCAGGAACTGTCGTGGCAACTTCTAGGCTTCTAGAAAGTCCTCTCCTGACCCCTGCTGGTGGTACCATAATCAGACCTGAGACTCCTAGTGTCCACTGAAGAGTGGGATAGGACACTGGAGCGCGGGCTCTGGCGGAAGCAAGTCTGGAAGAAGCCAGGCCTTGCTGAGGTCAGTTAAAGCACATTTCAAGGGCCCAGTGCCAATGAGCATTCCATCCCAGTGCTGGAAGAGTAGTTTGACCAAAGCAGTGGGTCACGCGGGGGAAAGGCCACCTCATCAGAATTGCCAGGCATGGGCTCTGGGGCTGGGAAGGAGCCTGTCTCAGGCCACTCAGGGTGGGTGGCACAGTCTCTCTCCCTCAAGGGACACCGGAGTGGTCACCGGACAACTTTGGCTGGAGAAAGGAAGTCCGTCCCTGGCAGGACCAGCCTGTCAGGCGAGAGTCCTGTCACTGGGCTGGTTGTATCTGGCCCGGAGAAAGCAGGTCCCCAGGCCTGCCTCCAGGTAAGGGGCCCACCTTAAGAAGGCATAAGGAGTCACCCTTCAGAGCAGAAGAAAGGTGAGCGGTGCGAAGTTCACGCACAGTGTGCGTTGTTAAGTTTGTTAAGTGACGTCAGCGATACAGAGCCCCACCGGCCACTTGAACCCTCAGCCCCAACACACTCACAGCCTCAATCTCTGGGGAGTCCTGTTGGCTTTGCCACCATTCACTCTCAGTGCCAGGGACGTGACCTCCTCCAGGCCCTGGACCAGGTTCCGCTCTACTCCCCTCCTCCCGTTTTCCTCCTGCCCACCCCCTTCACTCACCCTCCTTGCTGCCAACCATCTGTCTGCTTCCCTCCCTGAGCCCCTCCACGAAGGGCCCCCGACAACACGTTAAGTCACCGGGATCCCTGCCGCTCATCTTTCAACCCTGGTGAAAGCGAAGACAGCATCCCGGCGTGGAGCTCCGGTCTTAGAATCCAGCACGTGTCCTTGGAACACATGGGACACTGCCTTGAAAGCCGAGCCTTTCTCGGACACCTTCCTCAGCTAGAATTCCGTGACATTTGGGATTCATACCTCCTGTGAGTCTTTTTATGGCAAGCGATAGGATTTTCCATTTATGGCCAGACTTAAATTTGCCTTGAAAATAAATGCATGTAAGTTCAAAAGAAAGCTAATTTTAGAAGAAGTGAGGCTATTGCAGGCGTCGAAGTCGGCCGAGGTTGGGGGGACACTGAGTTAGGAGGCGATGTTGATGACGCTGATGGGGCAGCAGCTGTGTGGAAGGCCTCATCTGGGCGGGGGGCCCCTCTGCTGAGTGTTTGACATGCGTGTTTTTCACCCACTCCCCCAACAACCCAGTGAGAGGGGCACTGTTATTACCCCCATTTAACAAGAAGATGGCAGGAGTTAAGGAAAACTTGCTCCAGGCCCTAGCGGTTCTGGATGTGGGAGGGGATCCGATCTCAGGCTTGCCTGCCGCCAGTGCCAAAGCCAAGGGGACACCGTGGGCCCTGTTGTAAGGAGCCTCCAGGACGAAATGCTTTAGCTCAAGGCCATTCTTCAGACAGCCCATCACCACCTGTGACCGGGCCTGGCGAGTCTGAACATCCCCTCATTTAATCCCCAAAACCATCGCCCCTGGAGGTAGTTGCTATTCCTCCTTCTTTAGCAAGGACATGCCTCTCACAGAAATTAAGCGAGGCACCCGCTATGACCCCGCTACCGGGCAGCAGAGCCAAGGCTGGCACCCACAACTCCGACTCCGAAGCCTGCATCTTTCCGACCACTCCCACGATGGTCGTAGTCATGAGACCGGCCAGCTGGCCAGCCCTGTCCTCTGAGCACCTTATCTCCGACTCCAACAATCTCAAGACAGAGGTCCCATGATCTTCCCGATTTATAGACGGGGAAACTGAGGCTCTCAGCTGCTGTGGTATTTCATGAAGCTTAAGGTGCTTTTATTCTCCCACGAAAGTCCCTTGATCAGGCAGCAGAGCCCCTGAGCGGATGGCGAGCTTCCTTTCTGGGTCGGGCTTCTGAGATGCTTTGAGCATCTGTTCCCACCACGTGCCCTACTGCGGCCATTCCTCGTCCATTCCTGTGGCTGGTGGCGGTCTGGGGGTTGGTTGAAAAGCTGCCGTTACCAGCTGACCACCCCCCCCCCATTATTAGGCATTCACTGCCGGTGTATTTGACAATGGCGACAACCGTGGGTGTTCTTGGTGCCCACCCAGATCCTCTTTCTGGCTGGGTGCATCCATTCCCCAGCTCCTGTGGATTGGAAATGTTGGCTGCTAACTGCTCAGAGCTGCCTCCTTCCCCAGGAACTTGCTCTCAGGGGAAAACAAATGGGATCCGCTTTTCCCCAAAGACATACACTCCCCGCCCCCACTCCTATTGCCAATGACTCAATGATGGAGGGGCACAGAAGGCCAAGCTTCTTGCCCCAAGGTGAGACCAGCGCTGTGATTAATTCACACACCAGAGCTCCCCTGGGATCAGGCTGAGGCTGGACTCCAGCTGAGACCTCTTTGTTCTACTTCCTCGGTCCTCTCTTACCTCCTTCACTCCCATTTTCCCTCATAAATCCTATGCACCAAATCCCTGTCTCAGGCTCTGCCTCTGGGAGCCTGGCCCGAGACAGGGGAGAACTGGAGATGCTATGTACGGCATGCTCCCTGCCCTCAAGAACTGTGCAATATAGTTGGAGACATAGGCCACATAGGTACCCCCAAATCACCCACGATACAGGATAGAAGAGGCTGGAGAAAACAGTCTTAAAGAGATGGGAGAGATCACTGGAACTGTAGTGGGAGAAGAGCTTATGGAAGAAATGGGACCAGGCCATGAAGGATAAGTAGCACTTTAGAAGGGGAAGTTCTCTGGGCAGGGAGAAAGTTACCAAGGGAAGTCCCAAAGAGGGGTGGGAACCTCTGTCCCACCTCTCCAGCTTCTTCCTGCCTGGGATCTGTGACTAGAGAACGCCCTGCCCCCCAGTGGGGGTTGGGGGAACTCTGATTTGACAATCCCAATAATGGATCTAGCATCTTCCAAGAGTGTCTGGGCTGCTCGAGAGAGCCATGCCAGATGACCCCGAGGCCAAGAACTCACTCAGTTCTTAAGCTTTCCCTGAGAGGCTGGGGGCTTGGTCCACCCATAAATTCCTCCTTTATTCCGAGAAGGGACAGATACTCCGTCAGCCCTGCACTGCAATGGGCTCGAGGGTTACCTGTGCAAGGGGGCGCAGGCGCAAAGGGGGTCCACGTACCTGCCGGACCGCGGGCCTGGGGGTTTGCTCACATGGATTCAATGGTGTAATAGGCAGCTCCTAGGGCCCCCAGAGCCACAGCAGCAGTCCCGAGAGCTTGGAGCACGCGAATTACGATGAGTGGAGTGCTTCCTTGCAGGTTTTCTGTAGAGCAAAGCAGAAAGCCCATGGGTTGGGGGAATCTCGACTCTAGTGCCTGTCTACAGATGGGGAAGCAACCGTAGGGTCCCCTCAGCATTTCAGGAATGCCCATCTTCCCACTACTGATGCTCATATCAAGGGAATATGGCTCTGCCCACCCCCGTCCAGTGAATCCTTGTCACAGGATCCCTGCCTCCGAGGACGAGCAAGCCAGCTCCCTGGGACACTCGGGGAGCAGGGTACGAAGGCAGGTAAGGCCACAGCGTGCCAGGCCCCGAGCTAAACATCTCACCCCCAGAGCCTTCCTCCAGCCTTACAACAACCCCGTGGAGTAGGTTCTATCAGGGGGCTCCATTCTGGAGAAGAATCATCTCAGGAAGCCCCAGGGGACGCCCAGCAAACGGGCAAGGAAGATGGACCATGGTGCCAGTGACTGTGAGGAAGGCTTTCCCAAAACGCAATATCCTTTTGGACAACAACCCTGCTGAAGGAGGGAATCTTACTTGATGTGAATGTGTATTTAAAGCCAAGAGCCAACATTCCGCCCACTGAGAAATGTAAAGAATATGGAAGCTGATGGTGTAATTCGAGCAGAATTAAGACTAGAGGTCTCACCCCGGCCAGACGGCGTCTCTGCCCCTCCCCCTCCCTCCCCTAATGTGGAGCCGCCTTACTTTCACTTTTCCCTTTACCTAGAACGCTCTCTCTTTTCACAGTGAGCCACAGGAAGATCCCAAGACCCTTCTAGACTCAGCGCAGATAGATACCATTGACACTACAAAGTCTCCGTGGACCCCGACTTTGGAGTGAGCACACTCTCTTTTCTGAAGCTCTTTGAACTTCTATGGGGCAGGTGTCACTTCCAGGCCCACCTTAGTCTCAGCCTGCCACGTGGACTGTAGGATTTTTAAAGGGTCAAGTTCCCTGTTTTGGTTTTCCTCACAGTGCCCGGCATTCTACGCCCAGGAGGGGCTCCCGCTTGTTGGTTTGAAAGCGATACGAAATCCATAGCATGGTGGCAGATGGACAGAAATACTAAGTGTGGGGGAGGAAAGTCAGTGGAGGTGAGCGGCGGGCAGGTCGTTCCTTGATGGGACTTAGCAGACTGTGGAGTATTTTTAGCTCTGCACATGTTCTCTCCACACACTGGGGTATCTGTTAGCTTCTGTCATGTCTGAGAGGTGGTGCTTTTCGGGGATGGACAGGAGAGGGGATTTGGTGGGGGGAGAGAGCAGGAAGAGGAGCAGGACGAGGGTGAGGGATGGGTTCTGCTCCTGGAGTATGAGGTCCCCAAGTGGGAAGTCTCCTCATGGACATCGGTGAGACCGTTGAGTACAGGCGTAGCTACTCTGGGGTCCAGCGCTGGGGACAGAGGGAGGCACATGGTCCTGCACTACTGGGAAAGTGGGTGATGCTGTGGGAGCCTGGGGCGTGTCCCCTGTGGAGACTGCCGGAAATGGCGGGAAGCCCTCTGAATGGGGTGGAGGTCTGGCTCTTACCAACCGGCCATGGGGGTTGCAATCAGTATTTATCACTGAATTCTGGGGGAAATTCACATGCAGGTCAAGAACCTAAAGCTCTCGGCTGTGGTCTGGGCCACAGAAGGAGGCCGGTGGCCCAACAGAACATTGAATCACAGTGCTCTGAGTGACAGGGACTTTTCTAAGGGCTGTGAGGGAGCATACTCCTGAGGAAGAAGCGCGCCCACGGAGAAACGAATCGTGAGCCTCCTAAGGAAGCAATTTCCCGTAAGGAAGAAAACTGACCCCTCTCTGTGCAGGTGGGGGACCCCGGGGCGTGGGTCTGGTCAGAAAGGGCAAGGCGCCAAACCCCAGGAAGTGGCCACCCTGGAGAGGCTTCCTTTCCGCCTGGGATTCTCGAGAAGGAGTTACAACATGGCGGCTAACAGGGTCCAGGGCAGAGGCAGGCGCTGGGAACCGAGCGCCCCGAGGGTCCAGCCCCCCACGCGCTCCAGAACCTGTAGAAAGTGAGGAGGCTTGGGGATCCTCTCCCTGGCATGGTGGGCCAGACCCGAGGAAGGAGGACATCAAAGATTCGGCTGTGACACAGGCCCAGGCGACGCCAGCAAGCAGAGCTGCCGGGGCACGTGGAACAGGAACAGAAGGCCCGCGGGCCCGCACGAGTCACAGCCCCTGGATGGACAGAGAAGGAGAGAGATGAGGGACCCCCTGCCTCCAGGAGGCTGGGGAGAGCTAGGGAGACACGGGACAGAAGACTAGCAGCAGGGGGAACTGGTTGTTTTAGAGCCTGGAGCTCCCTGGGCCATTTCGAAATAATGGCGCCATTATTTTTTATTCTCAGCTTACAAACAGGGAAACTGAGGCTCAAAGAATAGATGGGATGTGGCCTTGTAACATAGAGATTGGCAGAAGTGGGCTTCAGCTCAGGGCTTCTAACTCGTTCGGTGCTCCTTCTATGGAATTCGCAGAAAATGACAGCGGCAGGAGAGCGGCCCTGAGATTCCACTGGAATGTGGTCCATTCTTCTGGGGTTCATTGACTGATCCGGAAGACAGTGGCTGCTCCAATTTACAGTCCTTGAAACACTTTCCCAAACTTTTCTCCCATTTGTCCTCTGCTGAGGATGCCAGGGGGACTCGGAGATGTGCTGTCTGCTGTCACACAGGAACTTCTGGCCAATAGTTCCCTCCTCGTGTAGTGACTTTGGTCCTAGTTTCTTGACACAGCTACACGTTTTTCCAATGTAAGCTCCCCGAAGTCAGCGATCAACAGGGCAGACGCCGTACATTTTCCTCCTTAGACCTGCCCACCACAGAAACTTTTCCTGGAATGGGGAAGGAAGGGATTCTAAAAGGCAAGCCTTATCTTTTTTCTTTGTTAATTTTTTAAATAGACATTTCATGTCTGTGTCATAACATTTACCCTTTAAAGTGTTCAGTGGCTTTTGGTATATTAACAAAGGTGTAAATCCATCATTACTGTCTAATTCCAAAACATTTTCATCTTCCCCTCCAAGGAAACCCCATGGCCATTAACGGTCACTGCTTTTCCCCACCTCCCCCCAAGTTCTGGGCAATGGATTTGCCTCTTCTGCACATTTCATAAAAGGAATCATCATGTACAACATGTGGGTTTTGGAGGGCTAGCTTCTTTCTCTTAGCCCAATGTGTCTCAGGCTCATCCACGTTGTAGCACGTCTCAGTGGTGCTAAATAGGATTTCATTGTATGGACGTACCACAGAATGTTTATCCATTCATCAGGTGGTTGATATTGAATTTGTCCCGCTTCTTGGCTATTGTTAATTAATGCCGCTGTAAACATTCATGTGCACGTTTTTGTATGGATGCTCTATTTTTAATTCTCTTGGGTGTGTCCCCAGGAGTGGAATTGCTGGATCATACAGTAACTTCACGTTTGACCCTCTGGGGAACTGCCAGATTGTTTTCCACAGCGGCTGGCCATTCTATGTTCCCTCCAGCCGTGGACGAGGGTTCCAGTTTCTCCACAGCTTCCCCTAACACTTGTTATTGTCCATCTTTTGAGTACAGCCATTTTGGTGGAAGGCTAATACTTTCTGGAACCCCAGTGTTTTCTGCATCCAAAAATATTTGGATTTTAGGGGCGCCTGGGTGGCTCAGTTCGTTGAGTGTCTGACTCTTGATTTCGGCTCAGCTCATGATCTCAGGGTCGTGGAATCCAGGCCCCATGTCGGGCTCTGCGCTTGGCTTGGAATCTGCTTGAGATTCTCCCTCTTCCTCTCCCTCTGGCCTCCCCACCTCAAATAAATAAATAAATAAAATCCTTAAAAAAAAAAAAAAAAGATTTGGATTTTAGAAAATGGCGCCTTTACGTATAGGCCTTCATCCCTTATCACCAACATTTTTTCTCACTCTGGCTCGAAGGAAGAAAATTCCTCTGGCAGAAAAGCGCAGGGTGTCCTCTGTAGCCACGGGCAGGCCACCCCCGTCTCCTGCGTGGCTTTCTCAATAAGCAGAATTCATCCCCAGGGGTGAGCCACACACATTCCTTGAAAGATGTGGGGATGGAACATTTTGCTTTCTACAGATATCAGTTCTGAAGGCCGTAATCCAGAAATGTTTCCGTCAGTGGTCGATGATCACAATATATGCAAAACCATTTCTACATGTTAAGAATGAATTGGTTCTTAGCCACAGAAATACCATTGTCTCAGCAATTGCTTGGAGCTAGCTCTCTCACTCACACCTCACGTCTAGTTTATATCCACACCGTCCCCGAGGAATAAGCTGTGGCCCAGAGAGTGTGGCCTGCTCAGGACCATAGAGCCACCAGCACTGGCTCATGGTGAAGCCAAGAGAAGCTCAGAGAAGGGCGTTCTTCCTCCTGGGGAAACTTGGGACTCTTGGGACCAGAAGGTCAATGCTGCAGTTAAGAGTGAGGATTATAGAGTTAGAATCAATGGAGGTCCCCCTCTCAGTGCTACCAGTGCCTGCTTGAAAGTGTGTTGTTTGATTTCTTTGAGCCTCAGTTTCCCCATCTATAAAAGGGAGACCATGATGATAATACCTCCTTTATAGGACTGTTAAATGGGAAGATTCACACTGACAGCTGAGCTGAATGCTAGGTCCATGGTAAATGCTCAGGCATAACTGTTAGTTCGCTACCACCATTATTATTATTATTATTATCATTAGAAGTAGTAGTATTAACCAGCCTATCTCCCCAATTTCACTCGAATTCCCTCTACACAAGCCAATGCTCATTCAGATTCCGGCTACCCAAGAAGACGGAGGGCCACTTTTCCTAGACAGACATTCCATTTTCAGACAGAGCTAATTGTTGGAAATGTCTTTGTGTTAAGCAGAAATATGCCTGTCTCTAGTGTCTTCCATGGGTAAGGCTGCCAGATTTAGCAGATAAAAATACAGAATGCCCATGCAATATCTGGGACACACTTACACTAAAAAATTATTTGTTGTTTATCTGAAATTAAAATTTAACCAGGTGTCCTGTATTTTATCTGGCAACCTTTAGTCAAACATCTGAGGGCGACATCGAACAAGTCTATTCACATCTTTTACTTGGCAGACAGATTTCCTCCAATTCCTTCCACCAAATCTCATACATCACATGGTTCTTGCTTTCCCACCCCCTCATCTCCCCTTATCTTCTTTGGACTACATTGCTAGGCATCTTTCGCAGCACACAAGGACAGCCTTGGAGGACAGAGTATGACCACCTCCCTTGTCCTAAACCATATACTTCTATTAATGCATCCTTAGTTTTTATTTTTGAGCATCCAATGGCACTTCTGACTCCTAATAAGCTAGTATCACCACTGAGCCAAGTGCAATGTCGATATGTCTGTGTGGCTGCCTTCACTGAGACCCAGGGTGGTGAGGACTGGCAACATCCAGGAATCCTGGTGTCCCGGGTAACAACAAAACCCCAAACTCTCACACTTCACCAGCACAGTTGCAGAATACACGTCAACCACGCACCACTACCCGAAATGAACCCGCCTACGGGGGACCCCAGGGCTCCACCAGCTGGAAGGCCAGAAGTTCTTGAGTTAGAAGCCTGCCCACCTGTTTTCCTGCATCGAGAGGATGCTTTGCTGTTAGTGTCCTGAGGCAACAGGCCCCGGGTGGAGGAGTTGGTTTCGGGAGCTGGGAGAGCCTGGGGCGCAGACCGTTGGGGAGTGGACACACAGCTGGGCTGCGGGGTGGATCTGGGGCTGGCTTGCTGTGGGGTGGAGGCGGGGCTGGGCTGCTGGGGGGTGGAGGCGGGGCTGGGCTGCTGGGGGGTGGAGGCGGGGCTGGGCTGCTGCGGGGTGGAGGCGGGGCTGGGCTGCTGGGGGGTGGAGGCGGGGCTGGGCTGCTGGGGGGTGGAGGCGGGGCTGGGCTGCTGGGGGGTGGAGGCGGGGCTGGGCTGCTGCGGGGTGGACTCGGAGCTGGCGCGCTGGGAGGTGGAACCACGGCGCCTGGATTCCGGCTTCTTCCTTTTGCCCTTCCTCATGGTGGGTTCTCTTCACCTAAACGTGGACCTACATGGAGCTGCCTAATCTTCCGGCTCCCTCCTGGAGGGGCCGTTTGCCCCTGCCCTGGGGGAAGGCTCTGGCCTCGGGAGGGACCTAAGCCCCGCAGAGAACAGTCACCTCCACCCCTCCTGTGAGGTCACAAAAGCCAGGCTGGTTCCTATGGCACGGCTCTGGGGACAGTCTTCTCTGCCCAAGCCAGCCTGCTGTCCTCCCTCCTCCCCAGCGACCGGGATGGGCAGAAGGCCCGCAGGGACCTGGGTCAGCCTGGCCACGGGGCCGGCGACATCCTGAACCCCCACGATGCTGCGACCAGAGCGCCTC
>CM052883.1:166150017-166162721 GCA_028534135.1 Potos flavus | reverse complement strand
TGAGTGTGTGAGACAAAATTGCCCCTGGCTGAGAATCACTGGTTTAAATGAATTAGATAAGGGGCGAACACGCGTGGGTAGTATTTCCTGGTAGAGATGAAAGAAATGTGTCATTTCACACCAAGGAGCCAAATGGCACAGAAAATAGGTCCCTGTTCCTGGGGACGGTGATGGAGGAAACACAGAGGCTCAGGTTTCGGGAGGAGCGGAGAGGTTTTCTATGGCAGTGGAGAAAAATATGGGTGGGTTCTTTCGTAAGGGTGGCCCCAAGAAGCAGGGAGAGGGCACTCGTGGAGCAAGAGGTTGGCCCGGAGGGATGAGGAAGAATGGCACTGTGATACTTTGCTAGAAGGTCTTCCTGGGCCCCCCGCTGCCTTCTGGCTGGAGCACAAGTTCCCGGCTGGAAGTCTGACTCCTCTCTAACACGGTCACAGACCAGCATCCCAGGTTCACCGACTACCTCTCTGCTACCTTGTCTGGTTCTTGCCAGCCGTGGGCGTGGAGGCTTGCTTTCATCCGTCTGTGAAAGCCCTTCCCCTCTATCAGCCACCCCCCGCCCCCGGTTAAGACACCTCCCATCATCGGATTCCACCTCAAGTGGACCCCTCTCCTCGAGGTCCCCAACCGAAAGTGACCTCTCCCTCCCCGAGCCCCAGATCACATACTGCGTGGTGTTAGAGTGATGGGTCTCCTGTGTTCCCTCGAGTTCCCTGCTCCCAGGTTGTGAATACCCTGGAGGGCCTGAGTCCAGAGAAGAGGCTCAACGCAAGCTTCTCGAAGGCAAGGGCAGGAGGACAAAGAAAGCGGGAAACCACCGAAGGCAGGGTGAGCATGGAAGGTGGGGGCCAGGGCACCCCACAGACTGCATCACTAAGGGATTATTTTCCAAAGATGGGCCGGGGTTCTCTGGCCTTGGCTGAGGATCTCGGAACAGTCCCCAGGCCAGGGGCTCTCCTACCTGACCCAGCAGCCACGGGGCAATGTTGCGCACTGTTTGGCAGAGTGAGAAGATGGAGTCTAAGGGGAGGCCAAGTCAGGACAAGGTTCTGAGGGTGTGAAAATCCACACCCGGTGGTTCCGGCCCTCTGGCTGCTTCCAGGGCACCAAGAGCAAGCGTGTCAGCATTTGCCCCGAAGCTCGCATCTTACGGCTGGATGACAGCTCACACGCCAGCTTGCCCTCGGCCCCTACCCATCAGGAATGGGAGCTAGTCCTCCGAGGGGACAACATGCTCTGGTCACCAGTAGGAGGGTGGCTGCGCTTTGAGCGACTGCGTATTGGAACTCCCCGCCCGGAGCGCTTCCTGCCCTGCTGCCGCCCACCTCTGGAGGGGACTTCCCGAGACAGAGGGCACCTGGTGCTCATTCCAGAGCCCAGTGTCCAAGGCCCTGGACCCTCCCGGGCCACAGGCCTGGATTCCTTGATAGGCACGGTCTCAAGAGTGGAGCAGGATTCTGACCCATCACCTCCTCCAGAGCTTAGCTATGAGGAGGAGACGTGAAAAGCCCTTAGGACAGTGCCTGCAGCACACCAGGCAGGTTTTTCTTGTCAATTATGCTTCCCTCGGAGGAGAAGCCTCCAGAACCAAGAAAGGAATAAGTGGATGTGGAGAGGACGGGGTGGGCCTGGGTCCTACAAACTCCCGAATCTGTACCTTGCAAAAGTGTGATTCAGAGTGCAGGGCAAGGGCGAGGGAAAGGGACTGGGTGTATGGGTGGGAAGTGTTTTAACTCTACAAATTAAATAAATGTGAACACTTTTGACCAGAGATTGCCCCAGCGAGCACACCTGGGCTGAGAAATCTACTTAATCTTCATCCAAACCGGTGCTCAGTGGAGGCGCTAGGAGAGGGTCCGTGACATGGGAGATGTGTCCACCTCCCTGGACCAGGACTGCACTCCCTCCGTCCTTGCAGTTCCCCGCCCCGCCGCCCGCTTTCGGGCCCCTCACCATCCGTCTGGGTCTCCTGATCCACGAGGGGGACGCAGCCCCGCGCCCTGGCATTGTGCCCCGGGCTGGCGGCGGGCTGGACGTCCAAGGCGCAGTCGGAGCGGCTGGGGCAGAATACGGCCGTGTGCACCTCCACGGACGGGCTGTGCGGCGCGAAGGCGCTGCAGAGCAGGCTCTCCATGCGGCGGCGCGCCTCGGCCTCCTCTTCCGGCCGCGGCTGCACGATGATCCCGACGAGCGCGGCGGGCGGCTGGCGGTGCCGCGCGTGCACCTGCTGCAGGAGCAGCTGCAGCCGCGGCAGGTTGGAGCGCAGCGCCGACGCGCGGCACAGCACCAGGAGCAGCCGGGCGCTGCGCTGGGGCGCCGGGCAGGGAAGCCAGCCTCCCGACGCCGGCTCCTCCGCCGCCTCGCCGCAGGTCTCAGACCGAGCCGGAGCCGCCACGCACTCGCACGGGTCCGCAGCCTTGCACCTGTCGCACGGCCTCTCCCCGGCGCAGCGTCTGGACTTGGCGGCCGGGCAGCCGGCGCCGTCCCACCAGCCGTCGCCGGGACGCTTGCGCCGCCGCGTGGCGCAGCTACTGTGGCAGCTCGGGGCTCGGGTGGACGAGGGCCCGGCGCAGTGATCGTCCGGGGCCTGCTCTAGAACGTCCTGCACGGTCGGGCAGCCCTCATCCCGCTTCCAGAGCTCGCCGAACAGCAGTATCTGGCCGTGGCCCTCGAGGGGCTGGGCCCGAGCCTGTTGCTGCGACTCGACCTTCCTGTCCTGCGGGGCCCTGGAGGGCCCGGCCCCAGGCTCCATGCCCGGTCCCGGCTCTCTTGTCCCTCTGGGCCCCGGGCGTCCGTAGGCCACGGGACAAGCCGCTCTTCCCTGGAGCATGTCACAATACCCCTGCGCCCTACCTCTTCCTGTCCTGACCCAGGGCCTCCGCCCTCTATTTTTTGGAAATCTTCCAACATAGGGAAGTCGCTGCTGCGCACCACCGTGCGCGCCGCCGCGGCAACGCCAGCTGTATTCAGTGTCTTGTCATTTTGTGTGTCTTCGAGGTCAAAAGGGCAAGTCCTTGTATCTGGGGGATGGACCATTATGCCCAAGCCTCCAAGTAAAACAGATTTCGTGCACCTCGCAGATACTTAAAAAGCAGTGGAAAAAAAATAATAAAAGGCAATGGACGCGCGTCCTCACTGCACCTGGGACATCTGAAAAGCGATGAGGAACAGAGAGACCAGTTCTGGGTGGCCGAGCCTGGGAGGCAGACCCTACTCGGGCTCAGCCTGGCTGCTCGCTGGCTGATCTGGGAGACAGGGTCCTGCTTCTGGCCTGAACTGCTGGGGCTGCGCGAGATGGTTCGGGGTCCCCTCCGGTCTTCTATGGGTATGTATTTGAAAAATCCAGTCTTTTCCTCCTGTATTTCTCCTTCGCTCCTCACACAGAACTGCCCTCGGACATTTCTGGTTACCAAACGTGTGTGTGTTTTCCCCACACGGGGCAAAGTCCTACAGTTTAACTCAGTTCTGACACCGTCTCCCTGGGGATAGCATCAGGTCCCACAGACCGAGGGTGGTGTCCCACAAGACTGCCCCCCACCTTCAGATGCCAACTATAAGTCCAGGTTGTTACCCCTGCTTCTGAGCAATTGGCTGTAAATCTGAGATTCCCACAGTCCCCCTCTCAGGTTCAATTAATTTGCCGTGAATGGCTCACAGAACTCAGGAAAACAGTCTATTTACTGTTGACCAGTTTATTATAAAAGGATATAGAAGGGGCGCCCGGGTGGCTCAGTCAGTTAAGCGTCTGCCTTCAGCTCAGGTCATGATCCCAGGGTCCTGGGATCGAGTCCTGCTTGGGGCTCCCTGCTCAGCGGGAATCTGCTTCTCCTTCTCCTTCTAAGCCTGCTTGCGTGCATGTGTGCTCTCTCTCACTCTCAAATAAATAAAATATTTGAAAAAAAATACAAGGATATAGAAGACTCAGAGGAACATCCAGAGGGAGGAGATGCACGGGGCAAGGTGTGTGGGATGGGGCACGGGGCTCTTGTCCCACTTCTGGACACACCACTCTCCCTGAACGTCCACGTGTTCACCAACCTGAAAGCTCTCGGAACCCCAATACTATTGGGATTTTATGGAGGCTTCCTCATGTAGGCATGATCGAATATTAACTCCATCTCCGGCCTCGTGCCCCTCTCTGGAAGATGGCGGATGGGGCTGAAAATCCCAAACTTCTAATCGTGGCTCAGTCTTTCTGGTGACTGGCCCCCATCCAGGAGACTCTGCCCCCACGCAGAGTCACCTCATTAGAACAAAAGCCTCTCCCATCACCCAGGAAATTCCACCAGATTTAGGATCTCCATGTCGGGGGCAGGGTCAGGGACCAAATATTAGAACAAAAAATACTCCTAGTGCTCTTATCACTTAAGAAATTACAAGGGTTTCAGGAACTAGAGGCAGAGACCAGTAGGTACCTCACAGGGCACCAAAGTGCCAGAAAGATCTTTAGCAAAACCAAAACAAAAAAGCATAAAACTCCTTATCTGCCCTGAGGAGGTGGGACAGAGGTATTCAAGAGAGTCACAGTGACTGGAATTCAAGGGTAGGGAAAAAATTTTCCCTTTGTTAATTTTTTTTTAAATGAGCTTTATTAGGTCGTTCAAAATTATTTTTAAAAATAAAAAATTAGGGGCCCCTGGGTGGCTCAGTGGGTTAAACCTCTGCCTTCGGCTCGGGTCATGATCTCTGGGTCCTGGAATCGAGCCCCGAATTGGGCTCTCTGCTCAGCAGGGAGCCTGCTTCCTCCTCTCTCTCTGCTGCCTCTCTGCCTACTTGTGATCTCTCTGTCAAATAAATAAATAAAATCTTTAAAAAAAATTAATAAAAATTAAAATTAAAAATTAAAGACTCTGAGCCAGAAATGCCCCAGGTAGGATCCTGCTAAAAGCCGCAGGACCCCTCGGGCCAGGGAATTGGGGAAGATGGGGTAAAGGCAGAAGACCCTCCACAGCTTTGCAGAAGCAGGGTGGACAGTTTTGGGGGACTCTTTCCCTGTCCTGGTTTTTCAGCCTCAGGCCAGAGACTCAGCTCACCTTCCATCTGGATAGCTTTGGTAAGCACACTTCGGCCCCTTCCCCCTTCCTCAGCAAATCTGAAAGGTCAGAGTCAGGGGCTCATGGGTGACCTTTCCCTAAGGTGCCGGGTCACTGTGTTATAAAGTGATGCTAGTTTCATCCAGGATGAATCAGACCCGCCAACCTGACCACACAGGTGTCTGTTCCGCTTTCCACAGGTGGACCTGAGTGTGGGAGTCTTTCTTTCTTTTTTTTAAAGATTTTATTTATTTGAGAGAGCGAGCACAAGTGTGGGGGTTAGGAGGGAAGGGTAGCGAGAAAGGGAGAAGGCAGACTCCACTGAGCAGGGAGCCCATAGGGCTCGATCCCAGGACCCCGAGATCATGACCTGAGCCGAAGGCAGACACCTAACCGACTGAGTCACCCAGGCACCCTTTGACCTGAACTTTCTAAACCAGCTTTTATCAAATTCTGAACTGGGAGGACCAGTTAGGAAGGATGAGAGGTCCCAGGCTCCCAAAATGTAGATTGGAACTGCCCTCTCCGGCTCTGACCTGCTTGACCGGGGGTGAAGGCAGCCCAAGACTGCCAGGGGCCAGGAGATGCTGTGTTCCTCACCCTCGGTTCACCGAGTCAGTTACCCGAGGACCCTCGTATTTCACTGTCTGACATGGTGGGCTGTCCTTCATCAGAAAGTTAAGACTGAGGTGCCGCTGACAAAGGGTCCCACGTGGGCCACGCCCCTGGGCACAGTGAAGACGCAGCATGCGGACGGGAGCAGGAAGGTGGCTGGGCTACCAGCTTCGGCGTGACCTTACAGAGGACGATGACAAGGCTGGAGCTCAGGCAGCCCTAGCAGCCCTTTGGGGGCCTTTTTTCCCCCCCTTCTGGAGGAGGAGAGACTTAGGGCAGAAGTGGCCCTAGAGGTGGGGCCTGGATGGTCAAACAATCTGGGGGGGGAGCAGAATACATCACCCCCAAATCTGCCACTTTGACATGTGGATTATTTTGAGCTGAAGGCAAGCAAGACCCAGAGGACCCAGGAAAAGCTTTTTCCCTTTCCTTTAACTGCCTAAAAGAATTTAGATGGGGGCCTGACCCAGACAGCGAGCTATTACCAGATAGTTTTTTTTTTTTTTAAATCAGAGAGACTTACCTGCATGGCAGAGCCAACACCCGATGACCAAACACATCCTCTTCTCATCTTCCTGGGACGTGTCCTCCTCCCTCTGGAGCCCCAGGTCCCTTGTCCCATTCCTCAGCTCAGGACGGCATGGGAGCCTCAATTGTCCCACTGCCTTTGAGTCTCTGATTTTTATGGGGCTCCCATATGTACAAAATTAAATTTGTTTTTCTCCTAGTACTCTGTTTTATGTCAATTTAATTTTTAGACCAACTAAAGAACCCAGAAGGGAAGACGGGAACATTTTTCCTCCTCAACAACTTTGAACTCCTTCGTGGTTCATCTAAGTTGATGTAACAAAGAGCTCTGAGGACATATTGGCTTAGAAATGACATTTTTTTTTTCCTTCTGAGGTCAGCCATCCAGGGGTGGCGGAGAGGCTCTGCCGCCTCTGCGAGTGGCTTCCTTTCCTGCCTCCAGGGTTGCTGGCCCAGGACTCTTCAGCTCCCAAATGGAGGATACAAAGACGGGAGGGAGGGAAAGGTAGATTCTTTCCAGGGCGTGATTCCGGAGTTGGGTGCATCGATTCCGCTCCTATTCCATTGGCCAGAACTAGCCACGTGACCATCTTGGCTGTCGGAGGCCCTGGGACTTGTGGCCTCTGACCAGGCACCCAGCGAATCCTTCTATTACAAAAAGAAAGAAGGGGTAAGCAGATATTGAGGGACGTTTAACAGACTCCCCTTTGCGTCTAGTAATAATTGCCCCCATTAATTGAGGTCCTTCCGTGTGCTGGGTGTACACATATATTATCTTTACTGCAGTCCTGCAATGGGTAGGGCACGGTGTCCAAGTTCTAGATACTGAAACTAAGGCTCAGAGGGGGTTCAGTAAGTTGGCCAAATTCAATCAGCTAGAGAGTGGTAAGTCTGGGATCTAAACCCAGGTCTGACTGGCCACGAATGGCTGGGACGCAGGAAGGAACAGCATCCTGAGGCTGAGACGGGGCTAACCCTCCATCGTTCTGGCTTCTGGAGTCTAATCCTGACAGAGGGTGCGGGGAGTAAGGGAGGGAAGGGGAAGGTTGGGTGAGGAAGGGGGAGAGGGAATCACCCAGAACAAGCACCCTCTCCCCCCACTTGTTTTAGGCTCTCAGGTGGTAAAGACTTCTGGGCACAGAGTTTTAAGGGCACAGTGAGAAAAGGTTGGTTCTAACCAAATGACTAACCCTTCCTTTGAAGGTGGGTAACTTTCTGACTAAAATATTTATAAAATAAAACGTTTTCATAATGGATATTGAGAAGAAAGGATTTACTATTCCAAATCTCATAAAAGCTCTTATTGCCAACTTTGAAAAGTCAGAAAGGTCCTGCTCGGATATGAGGTTGAACCCACAGGTTTGTAAATGAGTGTGAGAGGCGTGTGGCAGGCCTTGCATCCATTTGTGTTACTTGCCCTTGCGTCTGGTTGCCATATGGGGGTTCCCCATAAAATTTCATTTGAGGAAAGGATTCTGCAGATAATGCTTTGAAACTTCTGAACTAGACTGAATAGAATAATGTTATGCTTGATTCTTATTTATTTTGAAAAATCATTTAATTATTTTAAATAGCTAATACAGGCATATGGCTAGATTGAAAAAAAAAAACCACATCGTAGCTTCTGTTTGGCTCTCTTGGACTGCTCTCTCTAGGGGAGCCAGCTGCCACATTGTGAGGACACTCAAACAGCCCTGTGGAGGGGTCCACATGCGAGGAACTGAGAGGCCGCCTGCCAACAGCTGCAGAGGAGGCCATCTTGGAAGCTTTCAGCTCTAGGCAACCTTTCAGATGACCAGGCCCTTGACTGATACCTTGTGAAAGACCCATCCTAGACTACTCAGCTAAGCTGCTCACTAATTCCTGACCCTCAGAAGGGTGTAAGATTATAATATTGTTTTATGTCACTAAGTTTTGGGGTAATTTGTTATGCGGCAATTGATGACTCATACAATTGCCATCCCTGAGCCCCACTCCAACCATCGTAGGAACTCCACTTTATAGAGAAACGGAGTTGCCAATAGACACATGAAGAAGTGCTCCATATACCAGGCGTCAGGGAAATACAAATTAAAACCGCAATGAGATACTACCGCACACTGGTCAGAATGGCTAAAATTAAGTAAGGACACAACAAATATTGGAGAGGATGTGGAGAAAGGGAAGCCCTCTTACACTGTTGGTGGGAATGCAAACTGGTGCAGCCACTCTGGAAAACAGTATGGAGGTTCCTCAAAAAATTAAAAATAGAGCTACCCTATAACCCAGCAATTGTGCAAGTAGGTATTTATCCAAAGGATAGTAGTGATCCGAAGAGGCATGTGCACCCCAATGTTTATAGCAGCAATGTCCACAAGAGCCAAACTATGGAAAGAGCCCATATGTCCATTAACAGATGAATGGATAAAAAAAGTGATTATATATATATATAATCTTGGATTATATATACATATATATATATAGGCTGGGAAGTCCAAGATTATTCCATTTCATATATATATGTATGTATGTATGTATACATATAAATGTATATATATATTTATATATATATTAAATGGAATATTATTCAGCCATCAGAAAATGAAATCTCGCCATTTGCAACGACATGGCTGGAACTAGAGGGTATTATGCTAAGTGAAATAAGTCAATGAGAGAAAGACAATTACGATCTCACTCAAATGTGGAATTTAAGAAACAAAACAGAAGAGCATAGGGGAATGGAGGGAAAAATGAAACAGAGAGGGAGACAAATCATAAGAGACTCTTAACTCTAGGAGACAAACTGAGGGTTGCTGGAGGGGAGGGGGATGGGAGGATGGGGTAGGTGGGTGACGGGCATTGAGGAAGGCAGGTGATGTAATGAGCATTGGGTGTTACATGCGTCTGATGAATCATTGAACCCTACCTCTGAAACTAATAAAACACTCTACGTCAATGAACTGAATCAAAAAAAAAAAAAAAAAGAAAGAAAGAAAAGAAAGGGAGTCTTGGAAGTTATATAGTTACTCTAGGTCACCATGGGCAGCATAATGGTCCCCCTAAGGTGCTGTCCACATCCTAATCCCTGTAACCTGTGACTTTGTTAGGTTACCTGGCAAAAGTGAATTAAAGTTTCAGATGGAATCATGGTTGTTAGTCCCTCACTTTAAAATAGGGAGATTATTTTGGATTACCCAGGGAGGCACAATATAATTGAAAAGTCCTAAAAGGGAGGCAGAAGGGATGAGTCAGAGGGAGATGTGACTCTAGACTTAAGGATGGAGGAGTGAGGCCATGTGCCAAGGAATGTGGGGTGCATGTGGTGGCTGGAAAAGGCGAGGGAACAGTATTAGTCATCTTGGGCTGCTATAACAAAATATCACACACCGGGGGTGCTTATAAACGACAAAAATGTATTTCTCATCGTTCTGGTGTCTGGGAAGTCCAATATCCAGGCCCCAGCAGATTTGGTTTCTGGTGAGAACCCATTTCCTGGTTCAGGGATAGTCATCTTCTTGCCGTGTCCTCACCTGGTGGAAGGGGGGGCGCGGAGCTCCCTGCGGTCTCTTTTGTAAGGGCACTCATCCCATCCACCCGCAAGACCTACCCCCCTCCAGAGGCCCCACCTCCAAATACCACCACATTTGGGTTTGGGATTTCCACACGTGAATTTTCGAGGACCACAAGCATTCAGTGTACAGGAGAAATGGATTTTCCCCTGAGCTTTCAGAAAGGAACACGGCACTGCCAACAACTGCATTTTAGTCCAGTGAGAGCTGTGTCTGACTTCCACCCTACAGAGCTGTGAGATAGCAAATTTGTGTTGTTTTAAGATGCTAAGGGTGTGGGCATTTGCAGCAATAAGAAACTACTAGGAAGTCCCATAACCAGAAAGGGGCAGAGCAGAGATCGAAGTCTGGACTGTCTCACTGGAAGCTCACCCAGACATTGGACGGACATGCCTTTCCTGCTGCAGAAGAAGCTCTCAAAGCTACTGGCTGAGTTACCTGAGCCGGAAGTGTGGGAGCTGTGTTATTGTGGGGGGAGGCCAGGTAGGCTAATCTGGCTGCTCAGGAACCTGTGGTTAGAATGCAGGTCAGATCTGCTCAATTAATTCAACAAGGAAGCCATTAAGCAGATGTGTCTCCAGTGCTGTGGCAGCCGATGTCAGCAAACCAAAATCTAAGCCCGTAAATGCCTCAGGGTTAAGAAATCAAAATCCTAAGGACAACCAATCATGAACAGCCAAAGTGGCTTTCGACTACACTCAAATAACTTCCTTTCTCTGCTTCTGCACTTTCTCTGTCTTCCCCATAGCTCTGACCTGCTGAGTGCCCCTAACCACTTCCGGTTCATCGCTGCCCAATGTGAGTTGATTTTTTTGCTCAAATAAACACTTAACATTTTTTAAAAAAGATTTTATTTATTTGATAGAGCGATACAACGAGAGAGGGAACACAAGCAGGGGGAGTGGGAGAGGGAGAAGCAGGCTTTCCAAAGAGCAGGGAGCCCAATGCGGGGCTCGATCCCAGGACCCTGGGATCATGACCTGAGCCGAAGGCAGACGCCTAACCGACTGAGCCACCCAGGTGCCCCAGTGCTTAACATTTTAAGACGCCTTCGTTTCTCTTATAACAGATCCTAACAGCCTTGTGTGATCTCCCCTGGAGTGGACAGTCACACTCCTTCCTCCCATGGGAAAGCATCTGAAATTGGTTCTTTTGGTCAACACATTTTTTGAGTGCCTGTGATGCGCAAGCATGAAGTGTATTCTATCAGGATATGGTGGTGACTGTGACGGACATGGAAACTTCTTGCCCACCTGAAGGTGGCCGTCTCATGAGGCTAATCATTCCAGTAACCCTACCATGATCGCCAGCCCCACTCTGCAATCAGGGAGGCTGCCGCCGAGCAGCTCCAGGCCGCATCCGAGGCCCTGGGGCTGTAGCAGGGAGGGTTTTGACCCCAGAGTCTAATTCCTAAGCCAGAGCCCTAGTATTTCTCTGAGAAAGGGCGCACTTGTTGTTACCTGTGTTGCAGTATTCAGACTGGTTCCTACGGCAAGGGCAGAGGAGAGCGAGCCTGGTGGTGAATTCCTGGGAACCAGGGAAGGACCAGGGCAGTCAGGACCTTGACATAAAGAAAGGGATCAGGACACTATAATTATGTCCAGATGTCTAAGAGTCTTCTAGTACGTCGGTGTGGAAAACTAGGCTATAAGAGAACATCGGATGCTATTAAAAGAGGTTCACAGGATGTGGCTAAATAGAAAAATGAGGTTGTAGAACGGTCTACCTTATGAGCTTCTCTCTACCTTTTGGGTAAAAAATGTACATACAGAGATTTTAAAAAACCTGCATAAATACACTTCAATGTGTTAACTTGAGCGTAACTAGGTTATGGGTATAGAGGTGCCGGGTTTTGCAAATAAAAAATAGGACACCCCGTTAAATTTGCATTTCAGATAAACTGTGAATAATTTTTTAGAACAAGCAAGTCCCACACAATTATTCATTGTTTATACGAAATCCAAATTTAATGGATGTCATTTTTTGTTTTTTTTTTTTAATCCAGCAACCGTCTATGTGGGATTTTGTTTACCAGTGTTTTTTATGATGAATATACACTACTCTTGAAATAAAAAGGGGGAATCATTGCGTACATTCGGCCCTTCTTTTCACTACATCTGTATCTTTGGGGTAAATACCCAGTAATGCAATTGCAGGGTCGTAGGATAGCTCTATTTTTAATTTCTTGAGGAATCTCCACACTGTTTTCCAAAGTGGCTGCACCAACTTGCATTCCCATCAACAGTGGAAGAGGGTTCCCCTTGCTCCACATCCTCTCCAACACTTGTTTCCTGTCTTGTTGATTTTGGCCATTCTAACTGGTGGAAGGTGGCATCTCAATGTGGTTTTGATTTGAATCTCCCTGATGGCTAATGATGATGAACATTTTTTCATGTGTCTGTTAGCCGTTTGTATGTCTTCTTTGGAGAAGTGTCTGTTCATGTCTTCTGCCCATTTTTTGACGTGATTATCTGTTTTTGGGTGTTGAATTTGAGGAGTTCTTTATAGATCTTGGCTATCAGCCCTTTTTCTGTAGTGTCATTTGCAAATATCTTCTCTCATTCCGTGGGTTGCCTCTTTGTTTTGTTGACTGTTTCCTTTGCTGTGCAGAAGTTTTTTTCTTGATGAAGTCCCAAAAGTTCATTTTTACTTTGGTTTCCTTTGCCTCTGGAGACAGGTCTTGAAAGAAGTTGCTGTGGCCAATGTCGGAGAGGTTACTGCCTGTAGCACGGTTCATAGCAGCAATGGCCACAATCGCCAAACTGTGGAAAGAGCCAAGATGCCCTTCAACAGACGAATGGATAAAGATATGGTCCATAGATACAATGGAATATTACGCCTCCATCAGAAAGGATGAATACCCAATTTCTGTATCAACGTGGACGGGTCTGGATTATGCTGAGTGAAATAAATCAAGCAGAGAAAGTCAATTATCATATGGTTTCACTTGTGGAACATAAGGAATAACATGGAGGACATTAGG
>CM052883.1:166124060-166149917 GCA_028534135.1 Potos flavus | reverse complement strand
CCCTCCTGTGTGTCCTGTTCCCTTTTCTCCAACTCCACCAAAGCTATCTCCTCAATGACTCAGCTCAAATGCCTCCGGGGACTCAGTCCTTGCTCTGGGGTGAGGGGCAAGGGCTAATCTTGTTTCCTGCTGGTCCAGGCTGGCAGTGATGCAGTGGGGAGGGAGGAACAGGAGGAGGGGCAGGGAGAGGCACCCAGGCACAGCCACCAACTCTTGATTCCATCTAGAGGGACTTTTGGGGGAGAATGTAATTCTGGGAGCTGCCTGGCTGGAAAGAGAAAGGTCCAGGAATAGGAGTTCAGGTACCTGGACATCTTTGGCTAGAACAGGGCAGGGGAGAGCCTCAGGGTCAGCACAGCCTGGAAGGGAGAGGCAGAGAGAATGAGAAGGAGAACCAGAATCCTCAGCGATCCCCAGAAGGCCTTGTCCAGGCAGGTGTTGGGGAGTGTGATGGTTAATTTTATGTGTCAACTTGGCACCCATATGTTTGGTCAAATATTATTCTAGATGTTTTTAGGAATGTATTTTTTAGATAGGCTTAACATTTAAATCAGTAGACTTGGGTAAAACAGGCTGCTGGCCCTAATGTGGGTGGGCCTCACCCAATCAGCTGAAGGCCTTAAGACTGACTTCCCTCAGGAGAGGGGGAATTTGCCAGCAGAATACCTTTGGACTCAAACAGCAGCATCACCTCTTCCCTGGGTCTCCAGCTTACCCTGCAGATGTTGGATTTGCCAGCTTCCAGAATCATGTAAGCTAATCCCTTAAAACAAATCTCTCTCTCCCTCTCCCTATCCTGTTGGTTCTGTTTCTCTGAAAAACGCTGACTGATACAGGGAGCCCCAGGGCCCTGACGGAGATTGGCAGACCTGAGAATTCTCTGGGACGGTCAACATTGGATGAGTATCTACTATGTGTTGAATTCTGTGTCAGGCACCGGGCACAGTGACTCTCTGGAAAGGCACTGGACCTGGGCAACGAGGTGAGGAGAAAGCCCTCTCTTAGCAGCTCGTCCCAGAATTCCTCTTGGTGGGAACAAGCTCTGCTTGGGAAAATATCTTAGAGTCACTCGGATTAGTGAGAGCCACAGGTGTGAGCATCTTCTCCCTTCCTCCCTACTTTGCCTCAGTGACTTTACCCAGCACCTGCTCTGCCCAGCCTTGCACAGAATGTTCTTTGGCCCATTTAAGGGGGGATTAGGGGCCTTCCTTCTGCCCTCGGGGAGTTTGGGTCAGGGTCATGAGAAGACTAATACAAAGGAGTTGCCATGCACAAGCTCATAAAGTAGGAAAGCCAACTGTGAAATCTGGAAATGAAAAAAGAAAAGAGAAAAATCCCTTTTCCTTCCCCCCACCGCCATTTTCAAACTAGATGTGCCCCAGGGCAAGGAGTGGCCCACCTACAGTGCAAGGGAACAAACTGAGTTTTGCCTTAGAGCCTCAAGATCTGGCACTCGGTGGTTTAAAGGTGATCTCTGAGTGTGATTTTGGCTAAAGGAATTTTCGTTTCGTGTACTGACCTTTGAACCTCCTGCCTACCCCTCCGGAAATCTGGGACTTCACAGAACAGTCTCCAAGACAATCCTAGCATTCCGAAGCCATTAGCAGGATTAATTGCCAAATGGGTTTTCTCAGAAGCCTGGGTCTGGCATAAAGTGGGCAGCCCGCAAATGCATGTCGGGGTGGGGGTGGGAGGGTCTAAGGCTCTAAGGGCCAAGGTCATAGAGTCCACTGGAAGATGAGCTAGTTGGGGCCCGGTCAAAGTTGGGGGGGGTGCTTGGAAATGGGCCCTGAAGAGGGGGTGTCATTTGCATAGCTGGGAAGGGGTTTGGGGCCCAGCAGCATTTCCCAGAATGCCTTCTGTTTCTTCTTGAGAAGTGGCGAGAGCCCGAGGGAGCGATGGGTTTCTCAGCGCAGTTCTGGTATGACTGTCCCTGACCACAAGCTGCCAGTACCACGCCAGAAAGAAAGAAATCGTAACCGCTGCCTCCTGTCCCCCGTGTCCTGTGAGAGTCTCATCCTGTAGTGGGTTGAACGGTGGCCCGCAAAAGATAATGTCCACATTACAGTTCATGGGACCTGCGAATGTGACCTCCTTTGGACAAAGGCTCTTTGCAGACATAGCTGGGGATCTCGAGATGCGGAGATCTGTCCATGGGATCATTACCTGGATGGGCCCTAAATCCAATGACGAGTGTCCTCACGAGAGACACACAGAGGAGAGACACCCAGACAGAGGAGAAGGCCGTGGGAATGTGGAAGCGGAGACTGGAGTGCTAGAACCACCCGCCGGCGGACACCCGGAGCCCCCCCGAAGCTGGGAGACACAGGAGCAGTGTCTCTCCTAGAGCTTCCGGAGGGAGTGTGGCCCTGCCGACACCCTGATTCTGGACTTGCAGCCATCTGAGCGACAAGCCATTCACTTGCTGTGGTTGCGAGCCACAAGCTGAGAGTCATTTGTTGCAGGAGCCCTGGGAAATGAATACGCATGGCCACCTGGAAGTGAGACAGTCCCCTCCTCCTGCTCCGTGTGAAATGTACTTGCACCAAGAATTTCTTGTTCTTTTTTTTTTTTTAAGATTTTATTTATTTATTTGACAGAGAGATCACAAGTAGGCAGAGAGGCAGGCAGAGAGAGAGGAGGAAGCAGACTCCCCACTGAGCAGAGAGCCCGATGCGGGGCTCGATCCCAGGACCCTGAGATTACGACCTGAGCTGAAGGCAGAGGCGTTAACCCACTGAGCCACCCAGGCGCCCCAAGAATTTCTTGTTCTTAGGAAACTGTGGGGCAGGAGTGCAGCAGAGATGGCTTCCGTTCTCCAGCACAAACACTGAGTCTTCCCTCCTCCAAATTTGGGTAAAGGAAACGATCCCCCACCTTTACAGAGCGAATCCAACACCTGCAGGCTAGCAAGTCCTGAGAAATGGAATCGTGCACACGAGTGTGTGTGTGTGACAGAGAGTCTTAGCGTGTGTGTTCCCCAAGCTGGTCCCCCTTCACATCCCCACCACCCTCGCTTCCAGGGGAGGAAGGAAAGGCATCCTTTCCAGCCAGCAAGCCGGAGGAGCCTGGCCATCGGGATAGGAGACGCTGCCTGGAGTCTCTTCAGGACAAAGAAGAGCGAAATAAAAGAAGACTGCACAGGACTGAAGGACACACTTTCATGTGTGTCCTTCTGGCCGCGGTGGGGGAGGTTTCCGGAGGAGCAGGGCAGCCTCCGGCCACACGCGTCCTCCACGATGACTGACAGGTCGGCGGCTCGGCCCCTGCCTCGCCTCTGTGTGCCTGTCGTGCGGTGGCCTGCGTAGCTGTCGGTCCCCCCCCTTCACCGCTGGCCTTTTCCAGGATGTCGCTTTGAGGCTACAACCATCTAGCCGGTTATACAAGTTAGAACCCAGCGAGTGTCCCCCGACCCCCGCCTCCTTATCGTCCTCCAAACCCATCCCAGCCCCAGAGCCCCAGATTGTTTGTCTTGCTTGTCGCTGAAATGTCACCTCAGCAGTTTTCGTCCTTACCAGCACTGTTGGCACCTTGTTCCTCCCTCTGTGACCCTTGTGATGGTTGCAGTTCACCTTGAGAAGGGAAGCCACAGCCGCCTGTTCTCTGGGGGTGTCCCTAGTGCCCCCAAACAGTGCCTGGTGCTCAAGAAGCACTTGTCAAAGAATTGAATAAATGAAGTGAATGAATGAGCAAACACTGTCTTGAGCCGGGGTGGTCCTGGAAAGAAACAGCAAGGCTTCCCCAGCAGAGTCTGAGATTCCTTCAGGAAGAGCCCCAGGTGCCCCAGATGATAAGAAAGGGGGACCCCTGGCATGATGGGTAGACCCCTCCCCCCCACCTGAGCACAGGGCTGGGAACAGCCAGAAGCCTCACAGGTCCCGGAAGCTGGCATGGGTGCGGAGCGCCCATCCCAGCGCTTGGGGCGTTGGACACCCTTCCTCTCCACCCAGCTGGTGTTTGCCAGCCGTGTTTTCCATTCATTAAATTTTTCCAAAGGCCGTTGGATTCAGAGTGTCTGTGAATGGCGGGTGCATTGAATGGGGCGCGGGGGGTTCAGGGGATGGGAAATGTACACCCTTCCCGCTGCCTTCAGGAAGACTTCAAAGGAGGGTTAATCCAGTGTAATTTAGGGAGCCCTTCTAAACTTGCGATGTGGGCGGCAGCAAGCCCTATTACAGCCCGCTCCGCACGCCCTGCAATTACCCACCCCCACCCCGATGTTTTATTTTGAAATTGTCAAACCTACAGAAAAGTTGAAAAAAGACTACATGAGATAACCCCCCACACACACACCCTCCGCTAGATTCTCCAACTGTTAACATTTTGTTGTATTTGCTTTCTCTTTCTCCCCCCCTTTCTCTGTGTATTTTACATACTTTTATTTTGCTGAACAATTTGCAAGCAAGTTGCTGACATCTTGATGCTTCACTTCTAAATATCTCAGCATCTCCTACTAAGGATGTTCTGCCACAAAACCACAAGGCCATTTTCACAACCGTAATAGCATCCAGTGTACCATCTGTATTCAAACCTCTACCATTGTCCCCCAAATGTCGTTTAAAGTTGGATTTTTTTTTCTGCCATCCAGAATCCAGTCGAGGTTCCCGTATGGTTATGTCTCTTGAGTCTCCCGGGATCTAAAATCATCCGTCGCCTCTATGTCGTTGCTGTGGCTATTGGTTTCTTCCAGTGACCTTGGCTCTTTTGAAGAGTCCCTGTGGGTCGGTCGCCGTGTAAGAGGTCCCCCATGCTGGATTAATCTGGTTATTTATTCATGGCTGCATTCAGGTTTAAAACGTTGGGCAAGAGTACGACCTAGGTGATGGTGCGTACCGCTACTTGAATCACACCAGAGGGCAGATGAGGTCAGGTTGTGCCCTCTGGGTGATGCTGAGTGACGATGTTCTCCATTTTCTCCTTTGTGATTAGGAAGTACCTCGTGGGATCCTCACGTGGGCCGGGACTCAACTGAGTATCCCGTTCACCAAATAGTTTGCGCCATCAGCGGTGAGGCTTGCCTGAATCAAATACCACCGGGGTGGGGGGTGCGGGGGGCCTTGCAAAGTGGTGGTTGTTCATTCTTTTATTCCTTCCACATTTACGAGGGGCAATTTCCCTCATCTCTTTCCCTAAAAATCACTGCGGATTCATGGATTTAAAAAAATGTGTTTATAACCTGACACCATCATTATCCATTTTGGCATTGACCCATAGTCCCACATCGAGCAGCGGGGGCCCTTCAGGTCAAGCTCCTGCATCCCTTGCTCGTGATCACAATTTGCCTTTGGTGCCTTGAGATGTTCTGGGCTCACGCTGTATATTTTTAGCCCCAGACCTAGAATTAACCATTTCTTCAAGGGGTCCTGGCTCCCTTAGTGGTGAATGACAGCTAGAAAACAAGAACACACAGGGGTGCCTGCATGGCACAGTCGGTTAAGCATCTGCCTTCGGCTCTGGTTATGATCCCATCCGCGTCCCAAATCGAGCTCCCTGCTCAATAGGAAGCCTACTTCTCCCTCTCCCTCTGCTCGCCGCTCCCCCTCCTTGTTTCCCCTCTCTCTGTCAAATAAATAAATAAAATATTAAAAAAAAAACCAAAAACGCAGTATGATGTGTGTTCATTGGTACAGGAGTGTTGTTCTTTCTAGGTCTGCCAGTGCACAGAAACTGGAAACTCGTTTTTGCAAGATTTTTTATATTTATGTATTTGAGAGAGAGAGAGAGAGAATGAGTGGGGGGAGGTGGGCAGAGGAGAAGCAGACTCTCTGCTGAGCAGGGAGCCCGATGTGGGGCTCATCCTAGGACCCCAAGATCACGACCTGAGCCGAAGGCAGCCACTCAACCAACTGAGCCACAGAGGCACCCTGGAAACTCACTTTTCAAACAATCATGAGTTCACACTGATATTTCCACCTCAAATTGAACATCGTAGGGTTTTTCTTTAACTTCTTTTACTTATTACTAGTGTTTTTTTCTCTTCAGTAAAATATGTGTGTCCTTAATACTATATTATGCACAAAAGAATTTCAGAATTACAAGACCAATGGGATTACTAATAGTATACCTAGCAAGTAAAACCTAAGGCTTTTTTTTTAAAGTTGATTTTGTTCTTTGAACAGATCCCATTAGGGATGTACAGTCTGAGTACTCGAATTCATTCCTTGTTCTGTGTGGTTATCAGTCTGATATATAATCAATTTGTTCCTGTTTGCACTCTATGGTAGGTTTGCCTTATCCCATCCATGTAAAATTTAACTTTATTTTTTTGCACACATAAAACATTTATAAGGTTCAAAGTTAAACTGACATAAAAAGGTATATAAGAGAAGTCTCACTGACATTCCTATTCTTTCCACATTGTTCCCTCCCACCAACATGGTTAATTTCTTTTGTTAGTTTCTGTTATACTTCCTGTGTTTCTTTTCATGAAGATAACACGTTTTCTCATTTTCTCTTCTTACACAAAGACAGTAGTGTCTATTTCCTCTTTGTGTGTTACCCTGAACTTTGTTACCCATTTAAATAGACCTCCCATGCTCACTTTCATTTCCTCCTGTTTGAGAATGTTCTGACTTCACATGGAATCCATTCAGTGTTGGCTTTTGTTAACCGGTGCTGAGAATTAGGGAGGGCCCCATGGTACCTTTGATGCCAGGGTATTGGAAATACTTGGGTCTTCCTGGGGTTTGTGTGACCCCCCAGACTCTGAGTGATGGGAAAACAGTAGGAGGGAAGCCCAAATTCGGGTGAAGGTCACACAGCAGGCTGACCTCTCCCTCCTCTGGCCTCTCTTGGGATGCAGGCGGCTCTGGAGATGGGGCGCTGACCCCAGAGGATTAAGATGAAATATTGCAAGGAGAGAGGCACTTTCTGTGACCAACACTTGCCTCAGTAGAAATACACACTTATAAAAATTGAGATAAAATTCACATCACATAAAACTCAAAACTAACCATTTTAAGGTGTATAGTTAGTGGCTTTCAACACATTCACAATGCTGAATAACCACATTTTCATCACCCCAAAAGGAAACTTCATACTCATGAAGCAGTCACTCCCCATTTCCCCTTCCTCCCAGCCCCTGGCAAATCACTAAGCTGCTTTCTGTCTTTATGGATTTGCCTGTTCTTGACATTTCCTGTAAATGGAATCATAACATATACGCCCTTGATGTCTGGCTTCTTTCACTTGCCTTAATATTTTCAAGGTTCGTCCACTTTGCAAATGTATCAGGACTTCACTGCTTCTTACGACCGGACGCGCCACGTTTACCCATTTCCCAGCTGCTAATGGGCTGGGCTGGGCTGGGCTGCTTCCGCCTTTTGGCCCTACTGACAGCGTTGCCGTCAACATTCTTACATAGATCTTATACCAATCTGGACACCTGTTTTCTATTCTTTTGGGCATATCCCTAGGAGTAGAGTGGCCGGCCATATGGGAAGTCTACATTTAACCCTTCGAGGAGCCGCCAGACCGTTTTCCACGGCAGCTGCCCCGTTTTCCACACTCACCAGCGATGTAGAAGCGTTCGGGTTTCTCCATATCCTTGTCCATGCTTTTTATTCTCTATGTTTTTGGTGATAACCATCCTAGTGGGTGTGAAGTGGGCAAAGTATATGCTTGTGTCACGAGCTCGAGATGTACGTTACACGCTTTCGTCATGTTGCCCCATGAAGCCCTAAGGCTTCCATTTCCCTGTAAGATGCGACTTTGTTGTCTTTTTAAGCTGGTGATCCCGGGGATCCGTGGCTATAGGAGAGGAATGCTGGTATATACGAGGCATGATGTCAGCTGAACGTTTGCAAGAAACCTCAGATCGAATCTTTGCTGCATGGAGTCACACCATGTACTATGGGGGTACGGGACCACAGAGGTGATATTAACTTGGGGGGAGGGGTGTGAAGTACTGAATGAGACAGGTGACCTTTAGGACTGTTTTTGAATCTGCAGCGATTGGTGTGATCAGGGTAACCTGGCCCAGGCATGAGGTCTCCAGGCCTCGTAACAAAACCACATGAATGGGGAGCGTAGTGCTTCTCGGGGCCGGGTGGCTGGGGGAGTTTTTCAGCCAGACCACTCACTGTGTTGCTTGGGGCCTTAGGGGCAAGGACGCCATGCCCCCGGGGCCCGGGGGACCCAGTGAGTCAGAGCCCAAGACCAGGGAGGGTGAGAATTACCACTTCCTGTATATGAAAAATAGAGGGATGTCAGTCATGTCCCCCCCCTTCCCCCAACTCCTGGCCGTGGCCAAAAATCAAATTGGATTCTTTTGCCAAGCCTCAGCCTCAAGCTCCCCACAAACTCCTGGAAATCTAAGGAGTTTGAAGAGGGGAGGTCCCAGGTAGTTTTCCTTATGGCTGTTAATGATTTTGATTATGGCTATTTTTCAGGGTTGGTGGCTAGTAGATGTTCATAACATTCATTCAATAATCGAGGTCTTATCTTGTGTAATCCTCATGCCAAGTATAGTACCAGTGAGGTGTGAAATCAGAGGAATTCCACCTCGTGGACCAGGCAAGCCTGGACAGATGGGGGGCACGTGTGGGGGATCTACCTTAAAGGATGGATGTGATTGAGACGGAATTGAGGGCAGGAAGGACAGGACGGAGGCAGGAAAGAAAGGTGGGTCCCACATACACATACTGACCAAAGCTGAGAGCCCCAAAGTAGGAGGGACTTCTACTATAAAACCATGAATCTGAAAATATGTAAAAATTATTGTGGCAATTTTATTTTAAAAGTTTCATGGCCAGAGGTGGCTGGATGGCTCAGGGGGTAGAGTGTCGGCCTCTTGATTTCGGCCCAGGTCAGGATCTCAGGGTCCTGGGATCCATTGGAACCCCAAGTTGGGCCCTGTGCTCAGGGATCAGTTCAGGGGTAGGGAGTCAACTTGAGGATTTCTCTCCCTCTCCCTCTGCCCCGCCCTCCATTCACACGCATGTGCCCGTGCGCTACAAATAAACAAACAAACAAACAAACAAATAAATAAATAAATCTTTAAAAATAAATAAGAATTTCATGGCCAAATTTTAAAAGTTTGAGGTTACGAAACAGGAGTAATTATTTCTTGGTGTTGTTAATCGTGAGAACCCTAGTTACTTTACTGAATGTTTGCCAGACTAAAAAGACGCTCACTTTCAACTGAGATAGGTGGATACT
This sequence comes from Potos flavus, assembly GCA_028534135.1. Classification (NCBI taxonomy): domain Eukaryota; kingdom Metazoa; phylum Chordata; class Mammalia; order Carnivora; family Procyonidae; genus Potos; species Potos flavus. Next base: position 166,140,758 of record CM052883.1, on the reverse strand, counting down.
TTTCAGCTGAGCTCGGAGCAGGATATCTGAGGGGTACCTGGGCTTCCCAGGACAGTCAGGTCACTCCTGCGGTCCAGGTCTAGTTGTTAAAAGCATCTACCTCCACAATCCGAAGTGTCCCGGTTTGGACAATAATTAATATGGCTATGCTGTTTATCACGAATTATTATTATTATTTCTTAAAAAATTGTGATAGAATATACATAAAATTTACCATTTTAACCATTTTTTTAAAAAAGATTTTTATTTATTTATTTGACAGAGAGGAGAGAGATCACAAGTAGGCAGAGAGGCAGGCGGAGGGAGAGGGGGAAGCAGGCTCCCCGCCAAGCAGAGAGCCCGATGTGGGTCTCGATCCCAGGACCTTGAGATCATGACCTGAGCCGAAGGCAGAGGCTTTAACCCACTGAGCCACCCAGGTGCCCCCCATTTTAGCCATTTTTAAGAGTACAGTTCAATGGCATGAAATTAATTTTCATTGTTGTGAACCATCACTACCATCCATGTCCTGAATTTTTTTTTACCTTGCAACTTTTTTTAACTTGAAACTCTGTACTCATTAACCATTAGCTCCCATTCCTTCCTCCAGCCGAGGCCCTGGCAACCACCGTTCTCCATCCTGTATCTGTGAATCTGGCCGCTCTAGGTACCTCATATAACTGTAATCATACAGTATTCGTCTTTTTGTGACTACCTTATTTCGCTTAGCATAATATTTTCGAGATTCATCCATGTTGTAGTATATGTCAGAATGTCCTTCCTGTTTTAAGGCTGGATAATATTTCATTGTATATGTATATTATATTGTATATATATAGCATATATATATTCAGTGTATATATGCATATATATACAATGTGTATATATATACACACATTCACTTCGTTTATCCATTCATCTGTAGATGGACAGGCCGTGTCTACCTTTTGGCTATTGTTCCTAATGCTGCTATAAACATGGGCATACAAGTATCTATTGTGTCTCTGCTTTCAGCTCTTTTCAATTCCGGAAATGTAACTGTTGTATCATATGGAAATTCTACTTTTTTTCTTTTAAAGATTTTATTTATTTATTTGACAGAGACACAGCGAGAGAGGGAACACAAGCAGGGGGAGTGGGAGAGGGAGAAGCAGGCTTTCCAATGACCAGGGAGCCCGATGCGGGGCTCAATTCCGGGACCCTGGGATCATGACCTGAGCCGAAGGCAGATGCTTAGCCACTGAGCCTCCCAGGCGCCCCTGGAAATTCTATTTTTAACTCTTTGAGGAACTGCCATACTGTTTCTAATAGCCGAGGCACCATTTTACGTTCCCGCCAGTAATGCACAAGGGTTCCAATTTCTCTGCATCCTCATCAACACTTGTTATTTCCTGTTAGTTAATTAAACTGTAATAGACATTCTAATGGTTTTTCACTGTGGATTTTTTCCTCTTTTTAAAAATGTTTTTTAGGAGTGCCTGGGTGGCTCAGTGGGTTAAGCCTCTGCCTTCGGCTTAGGTCATGGTCTCATGGTCTCAGGGTCCTGGGATCGAGCCCCGCATCGGGGCTCTCTGCTCAACAGGGAGCCTGCTTCCCCCTCTCTCTCTCTGCCTGCCTCTCTGCCTACTTGTGATCTCTCTCTCTGTCAAATAAATAAAATAAAATCTTTAAAAAATGTTTTTTATTTTAGTTCTACTCTAGTTAACCTACAGTGTTATATTAGTTTCAGGTGTACGATATAAAGATTCAACAATTCTATACATTACTCTGCTCATCATGGGAAGTGTCCTCTTAATCCCCCATCACCTATTTCCCCCATCCCCCACCCGCCTCCCCTCTGGTAACCATCTGTTTGTTCTCTGAAGTTAAGAGTCTCTTTCTTGGTTTGTCTCTCTCACTCTTTTTTTCCCTTTGCTGTTTGTTTTGTTTCTTACATTCCACACATGAGTGAAATCGTATGGCATTTGTCTTTCTCGACTGACTTATTGTACTTAACCTAATAAACTCCAGCTCCATCCATGTTGTTCCAAACTCCAGGATTTCATTCCTTTTTTGTGGCCGAGTAATATTCCATTGTACATATGTAGCACATCTTCTTTATCCGTTCATCTAGCAGTGAACACGTGGGCTGCTTCATAGTTTGGCTATTGTAAATAATGCTGCATTAAACATAGGAGTGCGTGTACCCTTTCAAATCAGTGTTTTTGTATTCTTTGGGTAAATACCCAGTAGTGCAATTACTGGATCATAGGGTATTTCTAGTTTTAATTTTCAGAGGAAACTCTATACTGTTTTTCGCAGTGGCTGCACCAGTTTGCATTCCCACCAATAGTGCAAGAGGGTTCCTTTTTCTCCACATCTTCACCTGTTTCTTGTGTTTTTGATTTTAGCCATTCTGACAGGTGTGAGGTGATGTCTCATTGTAGTTTTGATGGCATTTCCTTGGTGATGAGTGACGTTGAGCATCTCTTCATGTCTATTCGCCATCTGTATGTCTTCTTTGGATTCAATGTTTGCATGTATGTTTAAGATTTTATTTTTAAGTAACCTCTACATGGAACGCGGGGCTTGAACTCACAACCCTGAGATCAAGAGTTGCATGCTCCACCTTCTGAGCCAGCCAGGTACCCCGGGATTCGCTGTGGTTTTGATTGCATTTCTTTAGTGGTTAGTGCTGTGGAGTATCTTTCCATGTGCTTAGTGGCCATTTGTATATCTTTTTTGGAGGAATGTCTATGAAAGCCATTTGCCCAATTTTGAATCTGGTTGTTTGTTTTTTTGTTTTTGAGTTTTAGCAGGTCTGTATATATTCTGAATATCAATCCCATGTCAAATACATCATGGATTTTGTTTTACATGAGTTTGGAACTTTTTAACCTTGCAAAATTTTGAGATATAAAGAATCCCCAGACTAGGCTTTTATTTGAGTGATTCATAGTGTAAATGTATAATTGAATTGTATAACTAAAAATTGGAGAACGCATCTTAATAGTTATTTAGTTTGGTGTTACAAATGCAAGCACACCAAACAATTTTGTAAAGATTAGAGTTGTGATAAAATTTAATCTGTTATTCTGCTCAATATTCTCATTTAGATCTGCACTACGTGTTGCACTGTAAAGGATAAATTGTTTTTTAAAAATTTATTTAGCTCACACGTTCTCTCAACTATCAATCTACTTCCTTTATTTTTTTATTTAAGATTTTATTTATTTATTTGACAGAGAGAGATCACAAGTAGGCAGAGAGGCAGGCAGAGAGAAAGGGGGAAGCAGGCTCCCCGCTGAGCAGAGAGCCCGATGCGGGGCTCGATCCCAGGACCCTGAGATCATGACCTGAGCTGAAGGTAGAGGCTTTAACCCACTGAGCCACCCAGGCGCCCCTCAATCTACTTCCTGATGTATGCATTGGAAAGCTCTTGATAACTGTTTTGGCTTATAAAATAAATGCCTTTCCCAGTCATCATTAATTCTTGCAGCATCTTTCTCTGTCAGTTGGATCATTTTTTTCCCTTAAATGTTTGGTAGAATTCACCAGTGAAACCATCTGGGCCTGGTGCCTTCTTTTTTTGAAGGGCTTTTGATTCCTATTCAACTTCTTTGAAGATACTTATTCAGATTACCTATTTCTCCTCATGTGAGTTTTGGTATATTGTGCTTTAAAAAATATTTATTTATTTATTTATGTATTATTTATTTATTTATAGAGCACAGCGAAGGGGAGGGGTAGAGGGAGAGGGAGAGAGAGAATCTCAAGCAGAATCCACGCTGAGCATGGAGTCCAATGTGGGGCTCGATCTCAGAATCCTGAGATCATGACCTGAGCTAAATCAAGAGTTAGGAGCTTAACTGACTGAGCCACCCAGGTGCCCCAAGATTGTGTGTTTTAGGAATTGGTTCATCTCATCTAAATTATCAAATTTGTGGGCATAGAGTTGTTTGTAATAGTCCTATATTCTCCTTTTTATGTTCATGGGATCAGTAGTGAGTGCCCCTCTTTCTTTTCTGATATTAGTAATTTGTGTTTTCTCTCTTTGGTTAGTTTAGCTAGAGGTTTATCAGTTTTATTGCCTTTCCTCCCCTAAAGAACCAGTTTTTGGTTTTATTGATTTTATCTATTAATTTCTCATTTTCAATTTTATTGACTTTTATTCTAATTTTTGTCATTGTTTTCTTCTGCTTGTTTTGGGTTTCTACTACTCTTCTTTCTCTAGTTTCTCTAAGTAGAAGCTTAGATTATTACTTTTAGATCTTTTTTCTTTTCTAATATGTGCATTTGATACCATAAATTTTCCTCTAAGCGCTGCTTTTGCTGCATCCCACAAATTTTGGTAAGTTTTCGTTTCATTCTCATTTATGATATTTTCAAAATAATTTTTGAAACTTCTTTGATCCACGTGTCATTTAAAAATATGTTGTTTAATCTCCAAATATTTGGGGATTTTGCAGCTATCTTTCTGTTACTGACTTCTGGCTTAATTTCACTGTGGTCTGAGAACATAATTTATATGATTTCTGTTCTTTTAAACTTGTTTAGATCTGTTTTATGGCCCAGAACGTGGTCTATCTTGGTGACTGTTCCATGTGAACTCGAGGAGAATGTGTATTATGCTGTTATTGGAGGTAGTATTCTGTAAGTGCCAATTGGATCCAGCTGATTGATGGTGCTATTCAGTTCAACAGTATCTTTATTGTTTTTCTTTCTGTGTGTCTGTGCATACCCCTGTGCACTCTCTTCTTATGAGCACGCCAATCATTAGATTTAAGTTCCACCCTAATCCAGTGTGACCTCACGTTAACGTAAGCAATTACATCTGCAAAAGATCCTATTTCCAAGGAAGGTCACATTCTGAGTTCCAAGTGAACGTGAATTTTGCGGGGACATTATTCTACCCACCACACTTACTGCCACACCAGCAGACTCCAGTATTAGAAAAGTGGATTATGACTGAGCGAGCTGCAAGGCACAGACTATTTAAGACAGAGTTCTTAGGGAAACCCAAAGCAACAGAAGAGGGGGAAAAAACAAAACAAAACAAAACAGGAATCTAGAGGAAACTGAAGTCTCTGGCACCAACAACTACAGCAAACGTTAAACACAGCCTAGATCCTCATCAGATTAACCTAAAAATGCACTCTACAAGCCTGATTAGCTCAGGTCCTATTATCACATACATCACATCTGACCTTTGACTACACATTACAAGCCACGCTCAAAGGCAACCAAGTAGTCTGAAGAGACAAAGCAAGCACCCGAACCAGACTCAGCTGTGGTAACGATTTTGGAATTGTCAGGGAATTTAAAAGGACTATGATGAATGTGTTAAGGGGTCTAAAGGAAGGGGGTGGACAGCCTACAAAAACAGATGGGTGATGAAGGCTCGAGGAGGTGGCGCTGTCTCCTTGCCCTTCCCCCAGTGAAGATAAGGCTCTGATAAGGCAGTTTCTCTGGATTCACGCCTTTATTAAAGAGAACAAAATGCTCTGGCCTTTTAAAATGGTTACATTCCCGCCGAGTGTGTTTGAAAATGGTTACTTTCCCCTCCCCTTGGTTGACGCATGGAGATTTTTGCCCCGAACCTTCACAGTGAGAGCCTGGTGGGGCTTCTGGAAGTAAAGCCCAGGCGAGTGTGGGACTCCGGGGCTCAGCTCTCAGACTAGTCCACACTCTGCCTCCAGCAATTCATCGGACTGTTCCAGTGTTCCTGTTCCTACGGACTGTGGGCTGCGATGGCGGCTTCGGCTTCTGGTAAGTCACATTTCTCTGTATCCCCCCCCTCCAGATTTCAGGCTGGTGGATTGCCCTAAGACCTCAGTTCTCCAATGGATCTAAGAAAAGCCGTTGATTTTCAGTTTGTTCAGGTTCATTTCTTGGAAGGATGGAAGGAACTGACTCCCAAGCTCTTTAAGTGTGAGAGTTGCTTTGTGGCGGCTTTTTGTTATTCAGAATTCTACAGTTTGGTGTCACGATTCTATCTTCCTACTAATTCTTCTTTTCTTCCTTCTTAAAGGGACACCCCCCCACCCCCCACTGAAGACTATCAGGAAACAGATGTGGAGTAACAAAAATAAGAAACATGAGAAAGTTATAAAGGCCCGGAATCTTACAAACTCTTTCAGAGTTATGACTTTTTGGTCTGTGATATTGACTTCCCCCTCTAGAAATCTGTTGAAGCCTCAGTAACTTCTCCTGTATCTGACCTTCAGGGATGGTGGCCACTGCTCTTTTCTGTTGCCAAGGATTTCTTATCTTGTCCTTCTCCAAAAGTGTTTCTGGTGTGCTTCCTTGTCTTGCTGTTACTTTGTAAACAGCTGGAGGTCCCAGGCTCTGTCTCCTCTGTCCTTGATGGTTGCCGCCGTCTTGCACAAAGCCAGGCTGTGATTAGGACCCTGGGAAAATGGACCATCAGTCGGTCTGGATTCTACCCCCAGTTGGTTTGGTGGAAGGTGAATCACCTATGTCACTAAAAGGCCACTTACTAGCACATAAGCCCAGGCAGGTGTCCACGTGCCTAGCCCACGAGCCTGGCTCCAACAAGGACAGATGGCTCCTAGGAAGAGCCGTTCGGAATCTGACAACTGGGAATTTGACCAAACTATCAATGCACGTTCGTTGTAGAAAACCTGGGAAATATAGCTAAGTATGAAGAGGGAAAGGAAAATGATCCATAATCCCACGGTCACTCTTTTTACTCCTCCAGAATTTTTGCTGTGCACAGCTAATACTCGGGGAAAGATAAAGAGTTCTCTAGGAATCAACAAAAATCAAGAACTGTTACTGCCTGAATTGTTCTATGGGTATTCAAAAAGGGATAACACAGTGGTTCAGGAAAGCGGCTGGGCAGGAATATAGCCATTTCGGTCAAATGTGTCTGGGTTCCAAATCTCAGGTCCCCCACTTACTAGAGTAAGTGGGCGAGTTCTTCTTGGGCGAGTTGCTTCTCTCTGTCTCCATGTCCTCATCGGCGAGATGAGACTGCTCCCACCTAGCCCCCAGGGTGGTCGGGAGTTAATTCAGGGATCTGGTGTACCTAAAGCACTTTATACAGCACTGGGCACAAAGCACCCAACAGGGAGCAGTTGGAGGGAAAGAAGCACGAGGAGAAGGAACTGGAGACCACCTAGTACATTGTACTCAATTGTGCTTCCTGCAGAGGATTTCCTGCTGTTTTAGATGGGGTGTATGACAGAGACCCAGGTTTCAGAGGAATGCCAGCTAATAAATAAAGAAGGAATAATAGAATTGGATAATTGCCATTCTGCAGACTCCCATAATAATGGATTCCGTCAATATCATCAGATGCTAAAGCCAACGAGTAGAGCACTGTTGGGTATGAGATGTTCACAGAGTATCAAAGTATCCTTTTGCAGATTATGTATTAAGGACAGGGGAGATCTGTCAGATGTCACCTTAACTAAATGATCAAAATCAGATTCATAAATAGTGGGACAGACTAACATTCTGTGCCTCCTGGTGTGATCTATTAGGGAAGGACATAGCATCACCTCCAGTAGCATCTAGCCCCAAATAGTTCATCTGAATTACATCATGAGGAAGCAATTATGGAAACAGAGATTGGGGAATAGTCCATAAGACTCTTAAAGAATGTCAAGGTCATGAAAGACCAAAAATAGTGGGGGGACAGCTCTACATGAAAATACATTAAACAGTGTGTGAACCTTAATCGGATTCAAGAGGATAATTTTTTCAAAAAGGATATAAAGGACATTTAGGAGATCATCGGGGAAACTTAAATAAGGACTGTCTATGACATAATACGATTGTGTCCCTGCTACCTTTCTTGCGTGCAATGATGGTATTTTGATTATATAAGAGAATTGTCCTCCTTTTTTTTTTTCTGTAGAAGCAGGCTAAGAAAGTACTTAGGGTGAAAGTGATCATATGTCTACAACTAATTTCAAAGCATTCAGCAAAAAAAGGTGTGGCTATACATGGATATGAGTAGCTAGAAAAAATTGGTGAAGGATAAATAGGTGTTTGTCTTTCAACTTTTTTTGCAAGTTCAATATTTTAAAAAAATTAAAAATTTGTAATAAAACCAAGCTTCTAGATGAATGCTAGGACAAGATTTCCCACTGGCTGAGGCATTGGGACTCCCTCCTTAGGAAAATGAGAGAGTGTCTGGCTTGAAGACATAGGCATAATCTTTTCTGGTCACATTTTCTTGTGTGTCTTCTTTATGGACATCTGGTCCACAAAGGTAAGTATAATCATCCTGTACACTTGAATTATATTCGGTTTTGCTTTACAGTTCCAAGAAGATTTCCCTTGAGCAAATGTTTTCTAGAGTCATAATACGACTAATGCGCTACTATATTTGGACACTAAGACTGCCTCGAACAGGCTCAAGAAAGAGTGCAATGATAAAAAGCCTATGTTTATGTTGTGGAAATGTCACAATTATGTGGGAAGAACAAAGAGTCTGTGTGAAAGCTACTTTCCTTCCCAAGAACATCCTATCTCCCTGTCACATGTGACCATAACCATGACTCAGACCCTTGGTCACATCAAGGAAACATAGAAAGTAGGATGTTATGAGCTTTTCACTGGGGGATCCCTAAAGAAATAACACATAACAATTAGACAACTGACAGTGTCTAGGTTGGTTTGTATTGTCTTACGTAATGTCAATAGTGGGCTACGAATTATTCTTTTCTTTGCTACTCAAAGCAGATGGAGATGATCATGTCACAGGAAGGATGAATGAGATGGAATGCCAGCTCTTGGTGACAGAGGAAATTACTGTCATACAGTAAATGGGGAAGGAGGGAGGGGGGATTTCCAAAGATGAATCTGTCCCTAACGGCAACTGCTTCAAGGGATGGTACGTTGGTGTCTTCTCACCTGCCCATTCCAATTGTTTGATGAGGACTGTTTCTGGAGGACGATGTTAAGGTGGATTCCTGACTCAGGGAGGCAGAGGGCGATAGCTAATTAATGATGTCTGTGTTACGATTTTTAAAAGACCATCTTGGCTTGCTTGTCACTCGGCCATCTGTGAATTCCCAACACGAAACCGAATGCTGGAAAAACACTAAAGTCTCCAAAAAATCATTTGTTAAAGTGATGATTATAACAGTATCTAGTATCTGTGAAGCACTTACAATGGGCCAGGCAGTAACCTGAATGCTTTGTGTGTATTAACTTCATTGATCCTCATGACAATTGATGAGGTAAATGCCATTATTATCGTGCCCACGTTACAAACAAGGAAGTGAAGCTGGCTTCCTCAGGTCTTTCCTCACCGTCTCAGTAAACCTTTTTTGGTTATCCTATTTTAAATTTCACCCCCCATCACTCTTCTCTGCTTTAATTGTCTCCTTGGCACCTGTCACTGGCCTGACCTTGTATTATGTTGGTTCTTGTCTCTCTTCTCTCCCTGGGATGTAAGCTCCCAGAGGGGTTTTTGTTGGTTGGTTGGTTTGGTTTGGTTTGCTTACTGCTATATCTTTAGCAGCTTTTCTAAATCACTGCTTGGCAGTGAATTGGTGCTCAGTAAATAGTTGTGGAATGAGAGAAGGAGGCTTAGAGTAGCTACATCCCTTACCTCGAAGGTCATACAGCCACGTAGTGGTGAAGGGTGAGGGGGTAGAGGAGATCTCGTGGTTGGCTTTCCGTTGGGATGTTGAAAAGTATGACGAATATGACAAAGAGCCCCAGGAAACTACAGAGGAGTTGAGGTTTATAGATTTTGAGGGGAAAATGGAGAGGGAGGGGCTGGTCTTCCAGCCAAAGAGGTTTCCCAGCTGATGAAGCAGGAGCAACTTGGGTAAGAGGTGCGAGGTGGCCCACACTGTGGGGCTTCCACGGAAGAGAGGTGAGGCTGGTATTCGGAGCTGGCTGGGATGGGGACAAAGGTGGCTTCTGGGGACACCCAGAGCCATGTGGGTGCCCAGGCTCTCACAGTCACACCCCTGTCTCTAAAGATTTTTTTTTTTTTTGTCTTAAGAACAAATAAATTGGAAGATGTTGATAGCACATAGAACTACTAGGCTTCTGCCAATGGCGTGGAAAGACGGGAAATAAGACTGTTGTCTGAAAGTTAGGTTTAGTATCCACAGATAATGGCCCATAAGAGCGCTAAGCCAAGTCCCCTTCAGGAGCCACAGTGGCCCCCAGACCAGAACAAGGGCTTGGTTGTCACTGTGAGAACACTGACTAAGGACCATCATGGATGGGCCAATGGCAGCTCCATCACCATTCCGTAGGGGGTGCGGGCTGGGGGGAAGCAGGCCCACGAGCTCGCACAGCGGACCTGGTGCTGGGGCAGCTATCGTGGACATGACTGTCCGGCCGTGTAACAATGGCTGTGAAATACTCAAGTCACAGAACTTGCTCAGCAGCCTTCTGGTTATGATTTCACTTCCTGGGGATCTTGGGTCCAATGAGACAAGGCCTGCTCATCAGAAGCCCTCGGGCCTGCAGCCTCGGCAGCTGTGGTTCTCAGAATGAGCTTGGCGAACGTGAGTGCCACAAGGCGACCCATCAGATCTCTGAGCCTCCAAGACTGAGGACCTGCTTTGGGAGTCCTACGAGGGCAGGTGGCTCCAGGAGACCCAGCAGACCGCCAGCCCTCTCTCCGGTCATGTGTAGGTTCAAACTTACTCACGCCCGTGGTCTTTGATGGGACCTACACTGGGCATGTACAGCCTGAATGTACCTCACCTCTACAGCTTCCTAGGTGATCTTGCCTTCAATGCCCTCATTACAGCCCCAGAGACCCAAAGGAAACAGTTCTCCTCCCTGATAGTCTCTGGAAAGTTGTGTCAGTTTCCTCTGGCTGCTGTAACAAATGACCCCATATGCAGTGACTTAAAACACCACAAATTTATTATCTCACAGCTCTGTAGTTAGAATTCCAATACAGGTCTTACTGGGTGGAAATCAAGCCATTGGGAAGGCTACGTTCCTTCTGGAGGCTCCAGGGGGAGAACCTACCTCCTTGCCTCTTTCAGCTTCCAGAGGCCGCTCTGCCTGACGTCCTTGGCTCCGGGCCCCTCCCTCCATCTTCAAAGCCAGCAACGAGGAACGAAGTCCCCTCAGACTTTCTCTTCTGTCTCCCTCTTCTGCTTTTAAGGACTCTTGTGATTATTGGGCCCACCTGGATAATACAGACTAATCCCCCCATTTTTAGGGCAGCTGATTAGCAACCTTAATTTCATCTGTAATCTTGATTCCCCTTGCCACATGACTCAACACATTCACAGGTTCTGGGAATTAGTACGGGGATATCTTTGTGGGGAGGGCGTTATCCGCCCACCTCGGAAGCCCTGAGGAATGCTCCATGATCCACAGAACCTTCCTGGTTGCGGCTGGTGTTTCTCCTTCCTCTCTGGCCACCTCAGAACCCGCTTCCCTGGGGCGTCCATTCTCCCTGACCCCCTGTAACCCAGGGGTGGGCCCAGGTGTCGCCCAGGGCTCAGTTAAAACAGGATGAAAACATCAGTGTCACAACTGGCACCGAGAGTCCTCTCAGCCAGGGAGACATCTTGACGACCGTTAGGGCACAAGTAGGGCCTGAGGTTGGTGGCATCAGCATGAACCTGGGCCACAACTTGGGGGCTCAAGAGACAGAGAGGGGCCAGGAAAGCAGTGGGGTGAGAGGAGTCTGCCAGAAAGAGGCCGCAGCCCATGTTGGAGCAGGCCTGAGGACGTCCCCTAGGAACAGAGTGCCCGTGGCCATTTAGCTCAGGAAATGCTTGGCTGAGAAGCCAAAATTTGTGTTTCCGTAACATAAATCCTCCCCGTCTCCGTGTACCCCCCCAAACTCCAGAAATAATCAGGACGTGGATGACTGCCTTTGGGCAGGGAGTCTCGGGGGATCTCTGGGAAGAGGCTAACAAACATGGCGGCCAGAGAGGGGTCATGAGGTGTCAGCCACCCCTGCCCTGGGAACTTGCAGAAAAGCTGGGAGGGCTTTGGCCGTCTCCAGTCCACGGAACAGGGCATCCCAGGAAGGGGTTTGCCCCCTTCCCCAGACCCTTGAGGTCTAGTGGAGCCCATCTCATCAAGAGCTCGTGGGATGGCGAGAATCCAGTTGACGTCTAGATCTCACAGCTAAAGCCAGGCTGTACTCGTTAACTGTATGTTCCTGAAGGCATGAGGATAGCAGGAGGGCATTCCAACTCAAACAGCAAAGGTGGTCAGCAGGTTTGCAGGCTCCTGGCACACCCAAGCTGCTCTCCCTCAGGCTTCCCCCTCTCTGCGGGCCTGCTGCCCCATAGAGGACTCACCTTTGACGCCGTTGTCTCTGCCTGAAGTCCAGTAACCCCTCCATCCCCAATTTAACCTTCTCGGGGCCCAAAGAAAGGGTGAAACGTTCTTTCTAACTCTCACTTCTTAGTTTCCAGGCCATTCCAAGCTGAATCTGACACAGAGTGGAACTGATAGACGTTTATGTTCCTTGGGGTCAAAGGGTAGGCAATTTTTAAGGCTCCTGACACGTGTTGCCAAACTGCCTTCCAGAAACCTGAGAAGGTCCTTCTCCCTCGACTTCTGCCAGCCCTAAGAATTGCCATTTAACAAATCTCTGCCAATTTAACATGAAAAAAACACCTCATTTTCATTTTCAGTTCTTTGATTACATGTGAAGATGGGTTTTTAAAATATGCACATTATCTCTTTGAATGGGATGAGTAATAGTGAAAAGCCTATTTCAAATGTCGTTAAGTCTCTATTTAGGTATGAGAAAATTTCATTTCATACGAAGAAGGGAAGGTGGTGTTACCTGTGCCACTTTTGTTATGAGAGTTTTGGCTAGGGGAGGGGAAAGGAGAAAAACCAGAGACAAGGGAGGAGGAGAAATGGAAAGAATAGAAGAAATAAAAGTGGGAAAGAAGAGATAAAAAGGACAAAACGCAGAATCGGAAAAAAAGGGGGGAGAGGTTTTCTCTCTTAAATAGAGTACAGGAAAGGGAGAGCAGAAAAAAAAGTATGAATTGATCTTTCATGAGACTCTGCAAATAAATTGTAAATAGTACAATGAACCAAAAAAAAAAAAAAACCAACCCAAAAATCCCTGAAGACATCAAATCCAGCAACAGACTCGGTGTGAGTGGGAAAAGGGGAGGGAATGTGGAATGCGCCCGGTTCCGCCTGAGCTGAAAATACGAGAAAATCCCTAATGACACCTTGCAACTTAGGTGCACTCTTCTAGGATTGTGCTCGGGCGCTGGGATTGGGTTCTTGACCTTCACTTGGGAGCACGCCTGGCTCATGTCCCCGGAGTGGCTGCCTGAGGTTCAAGGTTGGCTGCTTCTGCACATCTCAGGACTCCCCTCTCCCTGCATTGCTGTTTCCTACCCTGGTGTCAATGCTTTCACTTTTCTATTCACAGTCATAAACCTATTGGCTAACCTCGGTGCGATAGTCCCATCCGTGACCAGCAAAACTACAGCGGCACAGACCAAGGGGGCAGACGCAGCATCGAGGGCAGGCCGCCAGGCAGCTGTTCCAGGCGACAATTCAGAATGGCCATTTGACAGCTAATGGCTCTCTCTGGATGGGGGCTGTGAGAGGGGCAGAGGGTGTTGGTCTGTCTGGTGGCCAAGAGTGATGAAAAGTTGAACTTTCCAAAGTTGGAAAGGTGAACATACCAAAATCAGTGACGGGAAAGTTGACAGCAGATTAGGTCAACCCCAGCCAAGCATGAACCCATCTCAGTTCTGATTTACTTTGTGGGGTTCACTAACATAGGTGACTAAGGGGTTTAGTTCGGGAGGGCGTCTCAAGGAGCTCAAGTGGAGTCCTAAAAAACCACACTGAACACCCACCTACCATGACCCTGACTGACCCAGGAGGTCCTCAAGGGTCTGGGGGGCCAGTCCTGTTTGCTTGTGTCACCCGCTGTCCCCCATCAGCTGCAACCTGGTCCAGGTGTGCTCAGCAGCCAGGTCTCCCCCCTGCCTCCCCGGGGACACTGTGTCCAGATGCCAGCACGGCCAGCCCCCTCCAAACTTTTCCATGGATTTCTTCCCTTCATCCACTCCCGGTGACCTCACGACATCTCAGCTCAGTACTTCAGGGTGCGTCTCTTCTGTTACGGACAATTTTATTTATTTGTCAGAGAGAGAAAAAGAGAGAGAGAACAAGAAGGGGGCAGCGGCTGGCAGAGCAGGCAGAAGGAGAAGCAGGCTCCCCGCTGAGCCAGGAGCCCGATGCAGGACTCGATCCCAGGACTCTGGGATCCTGACCTGAGCTGAAGGCAGATGCCTAACCGACTGAGCCACCCAGGCGCCCCTGTTAAGGACACTTTTTAATGCAACCGCCATGTGCCATCATCATGGGAAATAAAATCAAAAGTCAGTTCATACTCAGATTTTCCCCCAGTTGTCTAGAAAGTGTCTTTTTATGCTGGTTTATTGGAACCAGGTCAGGACTCAAATGAGGGCACCTTTGGAGGGAAGCGCGTTGCATCCTCTTAACAGTCTTCTCTCCCTTCCTTTCTTTCCATGTTCTTGGTTTGTGGAGGAAACTGAGTCACTAGTCTGGGAGAAACTGATTCTTGCACAGCAAATAACTGAGATCTTCTCCCCGCTCGGCCCCCCGGAAATTCTCCGCACTCAGGCGCCTGCCTCCCCGAACTCCCTCCGTCTCTGGCTTTCCCTCTCAAATCCCAACCACCCGAGCGCACTCCTCCCATCCCCCATGTCTTTTGCCGGGCCTTCCTCTCTCCCCTGCTGCTGTGTTTTGCACAGATCACCTGAGCCTCCCTCTTCTTTAGGGTTCTCTCTGCTTGCCATTGACCAGGATCAGTGACCCCAGAGGAGAGCCCGGGCCCTGAGCCAGCAGGCACCCTCCTTCCCTTAGAGGCCGGGGCAGGCTCCAGCAGCGCGGCGAGAACGCGGGGGAGGAGACGGGAGCATCTTATCTGTGCGGATATCGGCCTTCTGCACCAGATAGTGCCTGTCGGGGGGCTGGGGGCTTAGCCCAGCGCCGCGTCTGAAGGCGGAGCCCGGGCCTGTCGCCGGGAGGGCTTCTGGAAGGAGCCCCCGTGTGACCGCAGCCAGTGGGCCTTCTATATTGCCTTTGGGCCAGTGGCCTGTGCCTGAGGAGTGGTGATGGGCAAGCCTGACGTAAATGCGTGACAGAGCGTTCAGGTCCATTCTGCCCACTCCCGAGAGGGAGTCCGAGCCTCTCGGCTGACTCATGAGGCCCTGAGTCATTCTGGGGGGGGGGCCCCACTCACGCTGGGCATTCTCACTCTCGCTCTGAGGAGTGACTCTCGTGCCGTGGCCCAGTCATCTCGGCTGTGGGCTGTGGATGTTTCCCTCTGAGCTAACCGCAGTGGTTACGGGAACCGTGTCCCCTCCAGTCCCCTCTGCAAGCTTTCCTCCCTTCGCCTCCAAACTCGTGGGGTTCCCCCCCACCCCCCATCCGTGTCTTTGCGCTCATGAGGCCGGGACACATCCCTGCTCACAAACTCAGGCGTGAGGGGACCACAGCGTCTTCATTTTTTTCCAGGACTTCACTTCTGTTTGGAGGACCCCAGTCTCGGTTAACTTGGGATTCTCCTCCGTCCCCAGGATTGCATGAGTGCAGGGGTGAGGCTGTGCAGGGATGTGGGGCGGGCAGCCTCCGGTCCTTGGGATGTCTTTGATCCATGCTGAGTGACATCCGCGGAGATGCTCTGGCCCCACGTGGCCTGGGCCATCAGCTCCCAAAGGCGGCATTAACCCATCCCCATTCCTTCTAGCTTGGAGGCTCAGTGACTCCCTCCCTGCTCATGAGCTCAGGGTTCCGCCGTGGTCCCTGAGGTAGGACCCCCAGGGCTGATAGGACGAGGCACCTCTTGGTTTCCCATCCCCTCTTTGGTGTGCGGGGCTCAGACAGGTGCTCCCCTGCCTGGCTGGGCCGCTGGGATCTCTGGGACGCTCGACAAGTCGACTGCCCCTGTCTCTACAAGGGCAGGGGGAGCAACCCCTCGTCCTCGCCCTTGGATCCCCACAGCCTACCTGGGGCTCTGTCACACCTTCCCGTTGGGGCTCTGCTCCCTCTGTGGGCTCCCTCTCAACGACCTGCCAGCATCTTGGGGTGTTTGCAAGGAGCCCTTGTAATGAGGTCAGTGAGGTCAGGAGGGGCGGGGAGGTCAGTGGAGAGCTGGCGGAGGGAAGACGGTGGCCCTGGGGACTTGAGAATTATTGGACAGCAGCTCAGAGCCATAGGGGAGGGGGGTGTGGAGAAGCGCGTGATCCGGCGCTGGCCAGAGGGGTTCAGGATTCCTTGGGCATTTTCCAAGAGACAGGAAAGATCTAGAGGAGAGACTCGAGGGTCAGCTGCTCCACTAGCTCCCCCAAAACAACGTTCCCTAGTCCCGACTGTTAAGCTCGCAGAAGTTCTAGGAAAAACCATTCGGTCGCAGGTGGGAGAGAAGTTTTCACCCCTTCCCCCATCAGGCTCACCCCTGCCCCGTGTCCAGTCTCCGGTAATTTCCATCACTGTCCCGGGAAGGTTTCTTGAGGTCGGTCCTGGAAACCCGTAGCACAGGGATGTTACTGCGTGAGTGATGAATGACAGAAGGGTCCTGGCAGAGAGGTTTCTTCTCAGTTGTTCTCACTACTGGGCCTGGGGGAGGAAGGCGGGGAGAAGGGGGGCAGCCTGGGGCACCCCCTGCCTGGCCGCCGTGTCCCAGCACAGAGCCCGAGGGGTGCTCAGCTCTCCGGGCTCTTGCTTCTTGACTCCACTGTCACCTTTGTTGCC
>CM052883.1:166080947-166123560 GCA_028534135.1 Potos flavus | reverse complement strand
AGAGCCCCTCTGGGGCTAGCATGCTTTAGGGCGGCTGCAGGTGTGACCTCGGAAACCAGAGTCGGGGGCTTCTGAGGCCAAGCCTGGGTAGGGAAGACCTGGTAATGCCTCCCCCAAAGTACCCCGACATCCCTTCTTCCCCCTACCCTGCAAGCCTCCAGGCCCCAGCCCCTTCCGGCAGGGCTTCACCCCTCCTCCCGCTGCCAGAGGGAGCCCAGGTCGCTGTCTCCTGGAGAGGCTGGCTTCGGGGAATGGGGTGAGTACCGGGCACGGGGCACCATTGCTCCTTCTGAACAAGGGGGCCGCTCTTGGCCCCAGGGAGGAGACCAGCCCTGCAGGGAAAGGTACCCTGAGTCCACTGAGCCCAGCCACCCCCTCCCAGTGGGAACTCTGAGGCCCCAGGGGGGCCAGAGCGGTTTGTCACATTTTCTCGGCCTGTGGACCGATCCGAGGAGGGCCACCCACTGGGTGACCTGGGCCGGACCCCACGTGGCTGAGAACTCACTGGGGAGTTCATTTAGAAGAGGTATAGGGCCAATTACTTTGATGGATACCGGAAAATTTCCCTTCCGTAATAGCTTTCTCTTCATACAACGTCTCACGCCGCATGAAACAGAACGTAATGTACTTCTCCAGAAGCCTCTGCAGAGTTAAAGTGATTTAATGGATAAACGAAGACTTCTGGTTACCCTAGAACGGGTACCCAGCCAATTCAGGAATAATTTTCTACCTTCAAAATGAACAAGTGGGGGATGGATTTCTGTTCCTGTGACATCTGCTAACGTTTTCGGGGGCCTGCGGCCACCCCTCATCAGCAGCAGTGATGACTGGAGGGGGGGAGGGGGTTCCCCCAAGGAGACAGGTGGGATGGGCAGCCGGTGGGGCTGAATTCCCCTAAGCAGAAGAAACACCTGGGGGGCTGTTGGCTGGGTGCAGACGGCACTGGTCTGAGGATAAGGAGCCCGAGGTTCGGGCCTGACTGGTCTGATTTTCTCTGTGAAGTTGGAGGCAAAGACGTCCTGGATGTGGGGAGCGGCGGCGGGGGGGTGCGAACTTGTGCCAGGAAAGGGGTCCTGGAGCTCTGCGACCACCATTTTAAGTGCGACCCTTTCCAACCCCAGCTCTGCTCTGTCCTCCCAGGGCCCCTGTAGGCTCATGACCGTGCTGTGCCTCAGTTTCCCCGTCTGTAAATGAGGCTAATGATAGTCTATACTGCATAGGCAGTTTGGAGAATGAACCAATTTTATTTGTCAAGTGCATTGCCTGCTGACTGATCCTTAGGACTCTTGATATAAGTGGCGGAAGGCGCTGTTGCTGTCATTATTGAAGTCTCCTTGCGGGGTTGGGGTGATGGTGCTGGAGACTGAGCCCCGCTGGTCAGAAAGGGCCCTTATTTGCTGACAATGAGTCAGCAGAGTGGAGGACATTGAGTCTGGGGGCAGAAGGCCCTTGGGGCAAAGGGCTTTTGCATTAGAATGGGAGTGTTGCCTTCACCCTTAGAGAGGAGTTAGGGGGTGCCTGGGAACGCCCCCAGCTCTGACCTGCCAGGTGTTTGGTATTGGAGAAGCCCCCTTTTTTTTTTATCCTCCAACCTAGGATTAAAAAAAAAAAATCAATTCAAAGATTTCTAGGAAGGAAATGAATACCGTACTTTAACTGTGGCAGAATGAAGCTACACACATTATTGACATGCCCACGACAGTGTGCGGGAACAAAAGGACGTACTCTTACACTCAAATGGACAATTTCCATGCAGCAAATATGTGTGCGTGAGGGGGAGGGGTGGAAAGGTGGCATGGGGAGAAAACGCCCACAAAAAATGCGGTAACATTTAATAACGGAAGTGTGAAGGAGAATATTAACCCCCCGATGGACACGTGGGCTAGAGACTATGTACTTTATGCAAGAGGAAACATGAAGAGAAAAATATTTCAAAAGCGTCCACCCTTCCCAACCCGCAACACGTCCCTAGGAAACACACCAGTGCACCTGCCGCCGGCGGCCTCTGACAGGTGCCAAGGAGCCCAGGGCCCAGGCAGGAGCGGCAGGGGGCCCGGGTTGCCAGGTGGGAGCAGAAGAATGTCCTGGGGGCTCCTCTGACTGCCCCCCCACCAGGGCATTGGGGAGCCCAGACCAGAAAAGGGGGGTCTCTGCTTAGAGTTCTGAGATGTCGGGAGGCTCCCTGGAAGTGGGACATCTTTCCGATATAAATCACAGAACCTCTCCTCCCAAGTTCAGCAGGAGGGGAAGCTTTGCACATCCGTCTTTTCCAGAACCCCAGCGTCTTTATAACCCCTTCGGGGCCATACCTGGCTACAAGCAGGATGACATGGGGAGCGGAAAGCTCAGAAAACCATTTTCTGAATTGGTGGTGGCAGGAACGGAAGGAAAGCCCACACCCAGTTCTCTGAGCGTCCAGAACTTTATGCCTTAACCTCACGGCTACAATTCCAGTGAGAGCCGGAGGGGGCGTGTGGGAGGGGAAGGGGCGAGTTCTAAAGGGTTGCTGTCCCCCTCCCTGCGCGCCCCCTGCCACCTTGTGTTTTAGCCCACCTAGCCTTGACGTTGACGCGGTCAGCTGTCCCGTGCCCACTTTCAAGGAGGCTGAAAGTTTTAGATGTCTCCGGGTGGCTATTAGGGTGCAGCTGTCTTTTGGAGCAACTAGGGGGCAGCGTGGGGGGGAGGGGCATCGGGGACTTAGTTCAGACCCCAGGAAGCGCCTCATTTCTGCTCCAGTGGGGTCGTGCAGGCTGAATGCATAGGGTGGGCTTGGGGACGGAGCTGTGGCAGAGCCTGGACGTTTGGATCTTAGGGTGGGAGGGTACAGAGGGGCTGGACCCATCTTGCTCTCCCTGCCTTTCGGTCCTCAGCTTCTCTGTTGCGGCCTCCTCGTATTTCTGGGACGCCACCCTCTCCGATGAGGAAGGTCCTGTTCTTTATTTGCTCTTTTTCCCGAGACCCTTGAGGCTGACATAATGTCAGTGGGGGCTGGGGGACTATTCTCTGTGCTTCTAGCATTTTCCGTCCCCACTTCGTCCCTTGTCCCTGGCCCCTGTCGCAGCTCCCCCGTGGTGGGATTGGGGGGGGCGCATCCCGCACGGCTTCGGCCCATGTCTGATGCCCTGTGATGCAGCCAGCGGGCAAGCCTGGAGGCGATGGCCCATGAGTGGAGGAAGCACTGAAATCGCTAGGGGAGCAAATTCGAGCAGCGCATCAGGAGAGGGTGTGGCGAGTCCCCCGGTGCCGGGGAGCCGCTCTTCGGCAAACCCAAAGTGCCTCGTTCCTCGCCCTACACGGAAGTGGCTCGCGGAGCTCAGATGCTGCCCAGGACACTGGTCAAGTTGGAGGTACGAGCCCCCTACTCCGGGCTTCCTAAATGGTGGGCAGGCGGAACCCCCTCCCCGGCTCCCCCAGGCTCCCAGAGCCTCTGGTTTGTTCTGGAAGATGAGACGATGGGCAAGACCAAGGGGGCTGGTTGTGGGAGGCTTAAGGAGCCTCTGCGAAAAGGAGTTTTCCTATTTGTGACTTCCCAGGGCCAGGGCAGGGGCAGGGCGGGGAGAGGAGCTGGATGGACCCGCAGCCCGAGCCCTGGGTGGGCCCGCCCTTGGTCGAGTCCCTGCCTGGCCTACCGCTTAGGAGACTTTCTCTGGCCCACACACTCTCCGGCCGGGGGTCCGCCATCGCGCCCTTGATGAGGGTCATTAGCAAAGCTCTTCAAGAGGGGTGGGTGAAAGATGACTTGTACGCAGAACAGCCCACGTAGGACTCAATCTTTTGTGTTCAAAGAGGGAAAAAATAAGAACACATATGTACATATGTCGGTACGACACTCCCGGAAGAAGCTGTCATCAGTGGTACCCTGAGGGGGGTGGACACTGGATTGCAGCGGGGGGAGGTGGGCAGTGGTGGGGCAGAGACATCTTACCATCTGTGGTCACCAATGTATTTGAACCAGGCGCATATACTCAAAATTTTAGACAGAACAGAAATATTCATGAAAAGAGAAGACAGCCAGAACGGGAGGTGGGCGAGGCTCCCTTCGAGGGGGGGCGGAGTGGGGAGTCCGTCTCCACGGACCCCTCCCAGGCCAGCTGGGGGCCCGGGGCAGGGAGTGAACTTGGTTCTGCCCGTAGCGCAAGCATGGGAACAACCAGTCGGTTCTGTCAACCCTTCACCCAACGATGGGGAGCCCGTGCTCTGCGGGGGGAGGCAGGTGACCTCCCCACAGTCACACACGGCTATTTCTGCAGAGATGACCATATGCTGGGATGAACGACCTAGACCCACTCCGGGGAGTTTCGATTCCTGTAGACACCCGAAAGTCACACATGCCCGGCCTGTAAAAATAGCCCGTGCTTTGGTCTCTAATGGGATCTCCTGGCCCCTGTGCCCCTCTGTGTGTGGGCAGCAGTCTCGCATCCTAAACCCCTTAAACCCCCCGAAGGGCTGGGAGTCAGGACAGCCCTCCCCGACGCTGGCTGTCCCTGGGTGACGCCCGGCTTTTCCACAGGCTTCTCAACACCTCTGCGAGCACCCCGTGCTCCTTGCATGCCCACGAACCCCACCTGCTTTTTGGAAGCTGAGTGAGCACGAGAGGTCCCAGGAGGGAGACTCTCTTCCTGAAAACAGGCTCCATTCTCCCCCTGCCCCATTCTGGTTCTACTCGGTGGGGAGGGACCCCCTCCCAAGGCCCCTCTCCAGACCCAAGAGAGAAAGAGCCACTCGCCACTCGAAAAGCATCTTGGTCCCACCCCCTTCATTTTACTGATGAGGAAGCTGAGCCCCAGAGAGGGAAGTGGCTCTCTCCGGAGCAGGCTGGTCACCAAGCTGGGAGGACAAATGACTTCTCGCAGCTCACCCAGCTGCCCTGGACCCCCAGCAGGTAACAGCCCCCCCTCCCCCGGGGCCACTTACAAAAACCCAGGCACAGAGCCACGGACTGACCTGGCTTTCCTGGACGGCAGGTAACTTTCCTGAGGCCAGCGGGGCCTCTGTGGTCTGGGTTCCATCCAGATCTGCGCAGACCCAGCGTCCCCGATGGCCGGAGCGCCAGCAGCCCAGCAGTCCCCACGAGTCTCTGTGAAAATAGCCACGGCAGGCAGAGGACTCCTGATGTTAGTGACATTTCCTACGAACCCTCAGTTTCCTCCCGATTTGACTCAAGGTTGCAGCTTCTTGCTGGGGTGGGGAGATCTCACGGTAGGTAGCCCAGGAGCCTTCCCCAGGGGAGCTCGGCTTGCGTGCCATCACCTCCCGCTGGCCTGGCTGCCTGCTCTCCCGGAACCCGGCTGGGAAAGCACCCACAGCCCAAGATGACACACTCGCAGGAATCACCCGACAGCCCCCGAGCAACGGGCTCCAGCAGGCCCCAGCTGGGCTTGGGAGCCCGGGCCAGCCGCTTACCAGTCCTGTAAACTTCCCTGGCCTCTGTGTACCTCTCTGGAGAATGGGAGCAATGATGGTTTCTTCCCTCATGGGGCTCTTGAGAGCAGTAAGCGATGGAAGCGCTTGATCGTGCAGGCAACCAAACGGGCAGCTTTGACTGCTCGGATGTGTTTTAACTGGATGATTCCCTATGTGTAGCCCTACGGTGCCCTGCCGACGGGCCCCACCTGGCCACGGATCGGGTGATGCAGGCGGATCAGGGAAGTGGGAGTTTGAAGAAAAGGATGAGGTTTTTAGGAGGGGAGGGGAGAGTCTGAGGAGAAAGAAGAAACGTTAAGTGGAACCAGCCATGCCAGAAAGTGAGGGAAGGGGGTGCCGGGGGGCTCCTGGATATATTGGATGTTCGGGCTGGTGATGCTGACGGGGAGCTGGGGTGGGCGTGGGGACGATAAAGGAGACAGTCAGTGTGAGTGCCAGGGAGGCCCCTCACCACCTGCTTGACCTTGCGTGGACTCTAGCTTCTCTCGAGCCTCCCTGTCCTCGTCTGTAGAGTGGGCGCGATTATAACAACATTCCGGGAAGGCGCTGCGTTCCCACCGCAGAGCCCTTAGCACAGGCACGGCCGCATCTCAAGTTCCCCGAGCCCGCTCCAGTCGGCAGGGCTCAAGCTGCAGCTCCAGCAAAATTTTGGAGTCTGGGAGATGCTGTGTGGTCTCTCCCCTCTGTGTCCTGTTCCTTTTCGCATCATGTCCCCCCAGAAGGCCAGCTCAGGTGTAGACAGATGGCTTTATTTACACCATGGTGTTGGTGGCAGATAACGGCATCCAAGTAAGTATTTATAACCTAACCGTGAACTTCAGCGCTGCACCCCCAGAGGACACGGGAATTGCAGGCGAGGAACCTGGACGACACTGGTCCAGGGGAGTGTTCCTCCTCAAACTACATCGCTCGGGCTGGCCCTCCCTTCTCTTAGGTGCCTGACACCACAATGCTCCCTGCAGATGAGGAGTCTGGTAGCCAAAGGGAGGGGGTTGGGGATCCTTCTCAGCCTGCAAACCTCCTAAAGGTCCATTCTTACTGTTGCTGGTGTTTCTGGAAAGTCCGTCTGCTGCTGGAAGGAGGATTGGCTGGGTCTGAGCCACACAGCTGGGTTTAGGGGCTGAGGCTGTGCGTAACAGCCCTGGGGCTGCCCTAGGGGGGACCCGGGCCCAGGCAGCTGCAGGAATCAGAGCCCGGAGCCTGGCCCGTCAGCAGGAAGAGAGCCCCTCGGTGAGACCACGGGCTCCCAGGTCGCCGCTGTTCAGAGGAGAGAACCCAGAAGCCAGACGGAGGCCGCCCAGCCAGAGAGAGCCAGGAGCCGAGGCTTCTGGACTCCCAGGCCCATCCCTCTTCACACACAGGCTATGTTCAGTCCTCTTCACCAAACACAAGAAAACGTTAATATATTGAGAAAAGATTCCATTTCAGGGTTGGGGAAAAAAAAAATCCTTCTGTATGTGTGAATTCCCCTGACAACATTCTGGATAAACAGACTCCTGCCTTTGCTTACATACCTCTGGTGACAGAGAGCTCACTACACAGCAAGGCTGCTCTGTCTGCTGTCAGATACTCCCTTAGCAAGGCAGGTCCGTCCCTGTGACATCTGGAGCCCGTTCTGTGGAGTCATACAGGGGAGCAGGTCTTGAGCACTGGGGGATGCTAAAATGTCTATTCTTTTATAGATCATGAGTGACTCTAGTCCTTTCCCCATATTCTCCTGGGCCGTGGCTCCCTAGCCCTTCCACAGGCAGCCCAGGCAGAGAGACAGTCCCCAGCTGTGCAGGTGATCAGAGCGGGGCAAAGGCCACTGTCACCCCAAGTTCCTCTTCTAGATCCTCTAAGTAGAGCCTGGTTCCCCTCATTTGTCATCATCTTTCCTGTTTGTGAGAATACTTAAGAACTCCCGTTTCCCTGTAAGCTGTGACTGCCTCTGTGTTTTGTGTATACATAAATAAAAAAAGAACAAACTCTTTTCCAGTATTTCAGTAACGTAGTTCCGATTTTATCTGTGACTCACACGTTATTTAAGAGACCACTTAAGAGAATGCATAAAATACCAAGTATTTATTATTAACGTCACAGTGCTCAGCAAATAGTTGTGCTTTCTTTGTGGTCTGAGACAGAGTAGACTTGCCATTGTCTTAGAGTCCTGGGCTGGGCCCAGAAATGGCATCCCTTTGGAGAAAAGATCCTTGTTGTCTCCCAAAGAAATCGTATGCCCTTGATTTATGATTTAGTCCTCACTGATCTGCCTTTTTAATTGGGCTACGCAGAGCTTGAAATTTCTCTGTCTACTTGATCTATGATACTCCGGGAGGGGAGCACGAAGATCTCTACCTACGATTTTGTTTCCGTTTCTACTTCTTTTCGCATATCTGGCATGTTCCCATTATGTGTTTCTTTGCTATGTGCCTTGGAACAGAAATGAAGTGTTTTATGCTTTAATTATTCATTGTAACTTTTACCTCTGTAAAGTCTCTGTGTTACTCTTTCAATTCTTTTTATGAAACAAAAATTACTTTGTCATATTCTCTCTTTTTTTCCTAGAGTTCTGTGTGCCTGATAAACCAAAATTGCCCTATCATTTTACTCTGTCCATGCCTTTTTGTTTTCTCTGTGTTTCTTGGAAAAAAAAAATAGGTTTGGGCTTTTTTAATGAATGCCCCTTTTCAGAGAGAGTGTTAGCATTGTCAGGGAGTACTGTAATTCCATTATGTAATTGTTACATTTGTGTAAACCTCCACGGGATTACCCCCCTGCTGTCTACATAGAAACACGGCAGTTTTCTCGCATTTAGTTTCTATTGTGAATTTTCTCTTCCTGGTGTCCCTTTACAACAGACAAGATAATTTAACCTGAATATCCATTTAGAAAATACGTAAGTTTTCACTCCGACATTTGTTTCTCTTGACAGCTATCCAAGCTTTGGGAGGATTTATGTAAATATCTTCCCTTCCCTTGACCCCCCCTCTCCATGGTTAATCTGCATTTTGAATGTCTTTTGTGTCCATCTTCACTCCTTATGTTTCGCACAATTTTGATGATGTGATGGCTGACCTGTGGACAGATGAGACTTTTTTTTTTAATCACCGATCAGGTTCCTGTTGTCATTGCTCCTCTCTGAGGTGGCATCTGCCCTCTCATCTGTGACTTCCAATTCTGTCATGCCTTGTCCCCACGTCCCTCGGACGCTGCCTGTTGAAATGTTCATCTTTGGCCCGGCAACACTGATGCCTCATCAGCTAAGCACGGACGGGTTAGCCCAACGCTATCCTTTAAATTTTATAACATTTTCACATCGAGTAGTATACCAGGGAAAGAAAATACACAGACACATCAGATGGATGATGTTCTTTCTTTCTTTTTTTTTTTTTTTAAGATTTTATTTACTTATTTGACACAGAGAGACACAGCGAGAGAGGGAACACCAACAGGGGGAGTGGGAGAGGGAGAAGCAGGCTTCCTGCCAAGCGGGAGTCCGAGGCGGGGCTCCATCCCAGGACCCTGGGATCATGACCTGAGCCGAAGGCAGATGCTTAACCGACTGAGCCACCCAGGCGCCCCAATGATGTTCTTTCTTTATGAAGAGTATAAAAAATATATGATACAAAGACCTTGGCTGCCTCTGCCGTGCCTGAAACATACACCCAGACTTTTCTTCTTTTAAGGGAAAGTCAAGCTGTTCTTATTTTTCTCCTTTTCTCCCAGTATTTACTACAACTTAAAAAAAATTAAATTGTTTTCATAGCATTATTAATTAATTAGAAAAATATATACACAGAGAGAGCGAGAGGAGAGAGAGAGAGAGAGGGAGGGAGATTTATAAGATTAAATAAGCACTTGCCATCTAACTGTTAGAATGTAACCAATGTTAGGCATATGGAAATTTTCTTCTAGGTTTTTTTTCCCTTTGTGTGGGTTTTTTTTTTCTTTAATCACCGTTGAAGTCATTCTGAATGTATCGTTCTGTAGTTTGTGGGTTTTTTACTTAACACAGTCAGCATAAACATAACATAATCAGACAGAAAAATTTTCCATTGAGTAGATTTACCATCGTGAAATTAAGCTCTGGGTGGCCTTTAAATGCGTGTGTGTTTTTTGCTAGCAGAAAAAAATGTTCAAGTAAACACATTTTCTGTACACGACTTTTTTTCCTTTTCCTGATTTACTTGAAGTAAATTTTTAAGCACTGGATGAAAGATTAATAAGTTTGTACTCTAAGTTATCAAATCTAGAAGCTGTATGCACTCACCAGCGTATGGATGACTGTTTCACAGAACCCTTACTAGCTTCTTTGTTGAAACGATGAGCAAAAATTTTATCTCTTTGTAAATCCTCTTCTGGGAACTCTGTCCTTTGCCTGTGTGTCTCCTGAGGATCTTTGTATCATATATTTTTTATACTCTTCATAAAGAAAGAACATCATTCATCTGATGTATCTGTGTATTTGCTTTCCCTGGTATATTACTTGATGTGCAAATGTTTTAACAAAATGTTAAAAAGAAGTTTTCTACATATTGTGGTCAGAATATAGCCAACATCATTTCGCCTTTTTTTTTAATGGAAGACTTTGTTCTTGATAGGGAGAGAATTCATTTTGGTAGCTGTTTCTTGGGTACTCGAGGAAAAATTACCTGTCCCCGGAAGCTTCCTTCCCTCTCTCTGTCCACAGACGTCAGACCTGCTCTCCCCTGTGTCCTACACAGGCATTTGTCCCAAGAAATCTCTCCACCGTGGAATCCTGTCTTGGCGTCAGCTTGCCATCCCCCCAGTGGATCCCTGGGTTGGCTGGCGAGGACCTATCCATGGCTCCTGGCGACAGATCAAGTGTGGGGACCTTGCCGTTCCCGCCACAAGGGGACTGGATTTTACTTGCAGCCCATCTTTGAGAAAAATGACTCTTTTATCTCTCGCTGCAGACTGGAGCCTTTTAATCTTATTCCAGAGAAGTTCCTGATGTTTTTTTTTTTTAAAGAAGATTTTCAAAAAGATTTCCTTGAACTTTCAGAGGGAATTCAGAGGATTAATTTTTCAAATTTTCTGCTTACTCTGCCATGAGGTGGAAGTATTTTTTTTTCCAAACTAATTTCTTTTTGCCAGTCCATAGAGAGCTTTCTCTGACTTCAAAGATTACCGTTTGAAAAGTTCCCATTTGAAGTCTGTCAGTAATTCAAATGTGACCTTTAGGATAGTCCCGCTGGAGAACACTGGGGGCTGAGTTGTGTCTTTTTCCACACGTCCATCTGGTACCATTGAGTCAGAGAAGCCCCAGCATCAGTCAGACCATTTTCTCCCTTCCTTTTTTTTTTTTTTTAAGATTTTACTTATTCATTTGGGAGAGAGACAGAGGGAGAGAGAAAGCACGAGCAGTGGGGGAGGCAGAAGGAGAAGCAGGCTCTCCCCTGAGCAAGCAGCCCAACACGGGACTCGATCCCAGGACCCTGAGATCATGACCTGAGCCGAAGGCAGACGCTTAACTGACTGAGCCACCCAGGCGCCCCAAGTGGGGGAAGCCTTCTTTAAATAAAGGAATACAAAGCTAGTTATGAAAGTGAACATCTACTTTAGAATGAGAATGAGAATATAAATCATAGTGAATTCAAATTTTAAGAATCGACAGATAGCATAGACAGAAAAATAGTGTTTTTATTAATTAGCTGCTTTGCACACTTTATAGGGGCTTTTTAAATTTTTGTTTTATGCCTTCGATTGCCTCTACATATATGACCATGAGTTCGTAATGTTTTCCACATAAAGAAAAGGAAATTAGTCCTTCTTGTAATGTATTTGATAAAATTTAATCAAATTTAAAAATGCCCCAATCCTTCCTTCCCCAAGGCTGTCAAGGGGGCTCTACTGATGAGAAACAATCGCGGAATGGGGCTTTTCCTCCTGATTCCCGTGTAGCACGGAAATAAGTCACAGGGATGCTCGCTGTGGAAGTTTCTGTTTCCCAGTAAAACCCTATGAAACCTGAATGTTCGTCAACAGGCTGTTGGCTAAATGGGTTGAGAGATCCCCGCACAACAGGATGTAAGGGTGCCCTTAAGAAGAAAAAGCCAATTCATAGACTCTGATGTGGAAACAATTTCCAAGAAACGTTACAAAGTGAAAAAGCAAGGGGCAGAGCTGTGGGTGTAGTGTTTTCCAAATGTAAAGAAACATCATATGTATATATACGCACATATATAGATAGATATACACACATATATATGTATGTACGTATATGTGTGTGTATATATGCATATCCTTGGGAAATTTCTGGAAAAAGTATGCACAGAATTGTTAAACGTGGTTGTTTCTGGAAAGGACAACCGAGGCCCTGGGGTACAACGGAGGCGTCTGTTCTTTCTTTCTCTTTCTTTCTTCCTTCCTTCCCTCCTTCCTTCCTTCCTTCCTTCCTTCCTTCCTTCCTTCCTTCCTTCCTTTCTTCTTTCTTTCGGTACTGTCTGAATATCATATTGAACGCATTGGGTACTTTTTCAATAAAAAAAAATCTAGCTGGATAACGGATACTCCGCAAATGACTAGCGCAGGATTCTCGGTAAAAGGCGATGTTGGTGCCTTCTCTCTGCTGTGCCCACATTTTGGGCCCCCGCCCTGCCAGGAAGTCCCTGAGGGCGGGAGAGGCTCAGTGAGCCTCCCTGGGCCGGCGTGACTGACCTCTCCCATGCAGGGGCCCTGTGTGCTCCTGGGCCTGGCACAGACGAGCCACGCCAGCAGATCTGTGCTGTTTGGGGGGCGGTGTGAGAAAGGAGGGGTGCGTGCGTGGAGTCCGGGTCATCTGAATTCTCTGTCCAGCCTCACTGGTTCTGGAGGCTGGGTCGAAGGAACATCTCCTGGGTTTGATTTGCTCCAGGGCCACTGTTACGGACTGAATGTTTGTGTCCCATCCCCCTTCCCAAATTCACAAGCAGATCTACCCCCCTCCTGGCAAGGTGGTGGTATTAGGAGGTGGGGCAGTTTGGGAGGTGGTTAAGACTTGTGAATGGGATTAGTGCTCTTAGAAAAGAGACCCCGGGGAGCCCTCTTGTTCTCTTTCTGCCTTGGGAGGTCACAAAGAGAAGTTTGCAGTCCACACCCTGGGAGAGGGCGCTCCCGCAACCGCGCTGACTCCCTGAGCCCAGACCCGAACCAAGACAGCCACCTATGACGATGCAGAGATCCCCAGTGGCATGCACCTGCCCTCCACACCCCCAAATTCAGCTCCGACGTGAGACCTGGCCAGGGCCTGCCTTGGACCCTCGTCTCTGGCCTCATTGGAAGCCCTCACTTGTCCCCAGGGCCGCAAAGGGCTGCAGCACCTCCAGACCTTATGTCTTTCTGGCTTCAAGTACCACCGAGGCAGCCCCAACCCCCTTTCTGGAAACCCAAGCAAGACTTACCTTTGCTTTTCACTGCCTCTGCGTGGGTCAAACGTCCATCCCTGAACCGGTGAAGGACTAGTCCCTGAGTCCAAGGGAATGCAATGGGCAACCTTCCCGGATGCGGGTGGCAGAGAGCAGAGGGACAGAGTGCAAAGAGGGTCTGGGTCCCGGAAACAGCATTTGAATTCCTGATCAAGCCGTAGATGGGGTCGGCCCTGCCCTGGTTCGGTTTTCAGTCACGCAAACTCTGTCCTTTGCTTAAGCCCTTCTGGGCCAGGCTTTGTGTCACTGTTCCTACTTTCAGCAGGGGTTCTGACTGAAAACAAGGGACAGATGTTTGAGCACACTTCCATTTTTGCAAAGGAGAAAGGCTTGCATGCACCCGCGCGTGCGTGAGCATGTGTGTGTGTGTGTGTGAGAGAGAGAGAGAGAGAGAGAGAGAGAGAGAGAGAGAGTCTGGAGTGAAACACAAAAAGGTAACAGCCCTTATATTTGGGCAGCAGGATTAGAGGCAATTTTCTTTCTAGCATTTTCTTTTCTTTTTTTTTTTAAGATTGTATTTATTTATTTGACAGAGAGAGAGAGAGATCACAAGTAGGCAGAGAGGCAGGCAGAGAGAGAGGGGGAAGCAGGCTCCCCGCTGAGCAGAGAGCCCGATGTGGGGCTCGATCCCAGGACCCTGAGATCATGACCCGAGCCGAAGGCAGAGGCTTTGACCCACTGAGCCACCCAGGCGCCCCTCTAGCATTTTCTAATTGTGATTTAGTGGGCGCGAATGGCCGTGTGATGCAGTCCTTCGGATCCATCGCCTGTAGAGAGCAAGAGGGACTTCATCTCCTCTGTCGTTGGTGTTGTAGGAAAGAACATGAGCCCGCAGCTCAACAAGAGCCAGAACTGCTCCTTCAGCGACGTGGACGAGCTGATGAAAACCGTGCAGCTGGCTGTCCACATCCCCACCTTCCTCCTGGGCCTCCTCCTCAACGCGCTGGCCATCCGAGGCTTCAGCTCCTTCCTGAGGAAGAGGTGGCCGGGTTACGCCGCCACCTCCATCTACATGATCAACCTGGCCATCTTCGACCTCCTGCTGGTGCTGTCCCTTCCGTTCAAGATGGCGCTGTCCAACGTGCGCGCCACGCCGCCTTTCTTCTGTACCTTGGTGGAGTGCTTCTACTTCGTCAGCATGTACGGGAGCGTCTTCACCATCTGCGTCATTAGTCTGGATCGATTCTTGGCCATCCAGTACCCGTTCCTGGCCAGCCACCTCCGGTCCCCCCGGAAGATCTTGGGGGTCTGCGGCACCATCTGGGTGCTGGTGTGGGCCGGGAGCGCCCCGATCTACAGCTTCCACGGGAAGGTGGAGAAGTACACGTGCTTCCACAACATGTCCGACGGCACCTGGAGCGCCAAGGTCTTCTTCCCCCTTGAGGTCTTCGGCTTCCTTCTTCCCATGGGCCTCATGGGCTTCTGTTCCTCCAGGAGCATCTGCATCCTGGTCGGCCGTCGGGACATCACCCGGGACTGGGTCCAGCAGAAGGCCTGCGTCTGGACGATCGCGGCCAGTCTGGCTGTCTTCGTGGTCTCCTTTCTTCCCGTCCACCTGGGTTTCTTCTTGCAGTTCCTGGTGCGAAACGGCTTCATCGTGGAGTGCCGCTCTAGGCAGAACATTAGCTTGTTCCTGCAGTTGTCCATGTGCTTCTCCAACGTCAACTGCTGCCTCGATGTCTTCTGCTACTACTTTGTTATCAAAGAGTTCCGCATGGACCTCATGGCACCCCGGCCTTCCAGGGTCCAGCTGGTCCTCCAGGATACCACGACCACCAGGGGCTAAGGAGAGAAAGACCGACGCAGAGGAGGGAACCCCAGATTCTGGTAGCAGATACCCTGTCGCAAGGTTTCTGATGTGGTGGACGAACGTGGTGCATTACGAGTGCGCTTTCCCTTTTGATGCTCGCTGAACACGATCTTTGCTCATTGTGCCCCAAAGACCTTTCCCCGGCACCCAGGCGGCTCAACATAAATCACCTAGTACTTGGGAATCTCTGAAGGACCCGAGAACCCGGTGAATTCTTTATTTCTAAGCTCAAAATGCATGAGGCAGAAGCATTGAAAAGAAGGAGACCATCTGAGTGAGGCTGTTTCCCAGCTCCCCCCATCCTTCTGTTAGACTGGAAGATTCTGGAAAGGAAGAGAGAGGCGTTAGGAGAGAGAACCAAGAGGGTTGGTCACGGTGGACGACGTTCTGGGCAGACATGGAGCAGTAAGGAGGTAACAAGCTCCTTTTGGGTTTGGGGATCCCGGGGTGGGGGAAACTTGCGCCTCCCAGTCCCCTCTCGGGCTTTGGTGGCCAGTCACCCCACAGCAAGTGGGGGCGATGAGGGCAGAGCAAGAACATACAGAGAGCCCCAAGTTTCCTCTGAGGGAAGAAAGGCCCAGAAAGCCAGCCAAACCTTCCCGTGCCCACGAGAAGGCGGCAGAAGGATGAGGGAAGCTGATGTGACCCGGGCCGTGGTGAAGTTACAGCTCGTTATAGACAAGCCTAGGGGCGGCTGGCCGGGTGGCACTTTCCACAGGACTGTCCCTCTCCAGGGGCTGGAGGGGAGGGGAACAAGCCAGCCGGGGATCGGAGGAACCATCTCGATGGCACGCAGCCCCTGGCAGTTCCTGGCTGGAAACTGTCAACTGTCGAATCACGGTTTGGCCCGGGCTTCTCAGATGATCTCGGAGGGGGGCTGCGGAGACCGCCGCCAGCCTTCCGATGACTCAGGCTGCTCCAGAGAATGACCCCGTTACAAGGATGACCTGTGGGGCGGTTTGGCAAGATGGGGTGAGCGGGATGAGATGTAAGAGATGAGACTTCGTGTGAAGAAGGGGGAGGTCTTGAGGAAGCAAGAACCACTTTCTACCTGTAGGGAAAGAGGCTTCCGCCGCTAAGCGGTGGATGGAGGGTAGGGTGGCAGGGTGGCGGGGAAGGGGGTGGTTTAGATAAAACCCTGATGGGAGGCGGAGGCGCAGATCCGGTGATAACCCCAGGCTTGCAGCTCCGGGGCTCTGTGAGGGGGTGGGGGCGGAGGGACGGGGAGGAAGGTCGGAGGGCAGGGCTGCTTCCTGCTCGAGAATCCGCAGCTGGACCGAGAGCCACCCAAGGTGGGAGCCTCTCTACCTCCTGCTTCGGCCGCGGCCGACTCGGTGGTCAGGGGCAGGGAAGGGCGAGGAAGCAAGCAGGGGTCAATGCCGGGGTGGAAATGGGTGCGGAGGAGTGATCCCAACCAGGACCAGAGGCTCCCGCCCCGCAGACTGGGCCCCCAGGAGGCGGCAGCCCAGGGCAGGGGCCCTGCAGACCCGGCCACCCCAAGGTGCCTACAGCGCCGTGGCCATCCCGCCCGGAGGCTCTGAGGAAGCCAGGTTGTCACATGCAGCAGGACACTGGTGCCGGATGGGGCTCCAAGCCTGTGGATGTGTGCCGTCAGCCCTCTCCTCCAATCGCTCTCTGCGCCGGGAGCCCATCTCGTGGCACTTAACGTCTCCCTGTGTACTTAGGGCCAGACAGGCTTTCTAAGAAGAGGAGACGGCAGTGCCTGACCATCCGTCACCCCCAGGATGCTCACAAACATGAAATTTTGTCCTGTGGGTAGCCTGCCCCTGCCTGAGCTGGGTGACGGAGAGGGGAAGGGAAGTCCATGGATGGTGTAGGTCCTTGGAGGGGGACAGCAGTGTCAGGTCGATGTGGTGACTGCGGGCTTGTGGGGGAGCCTTGGAGACCACCTCTTGACTGATCCCAGCACACTGGGAAGGACACAGGCCTCTTCTCTCTCTCCGTGCAGACCCCTCCTGGCCTGCGGCTCACAGAGGACTCATCGGGGCCTGTGGGAACAGGCTCGGGCCCAGGACTTCTGGCCAGCCTGCTCTGCAGGGGGGCTCACACTCAGCCCAGCAGCACAGGAGGGGCAGAGGTCAGGGCCAGGGTCAAGGCTGGGTGCTGAGGCATCCAGGGACCCACTCCCGCCAGCAAGGGGCAATCGGTGAGTCGGGGAACTCCGAGCTCAGCTGTGGAAATGGCTGGAATGCCTGTCGGTAAAGGAGGCTTGGGGACATTATTTGGCCGTCAGTGTGACCACCGTTTCCCTCCCAGTCTGGAAAAACCCGAGACATACTTGTTATAGGTACATGCGTGAAAGTAGCACAATTTCTTGGGAAAATGATCTGATTAATCAGATTTGCCAAATAAACGGATTCCTGTGATGCTGTGTGACGTGGTCGTGGGCAGCACTCGGCCAGCCCTGGCTCCAGGGGAGAGCTGGCCGCTGAAGGCCCTTGCTGGTGACACGGCCGTCTTGGCCAAGGGGTCCAAGAAGGGCTCGGGCGGGAGCAGCCACACGGCCGCCGGGTGCGAGAGTGTGGGGACTGCTCTCAGCGCGGCTCGCTACACCCCCTTGGGTACTTGGCCCCCTGTGGCAGCAGCTGGGCAGCAGAGAGCCCCCCACCCCAGGCCCAGCTGCCGTCCCTCCAGGACTGAGCCCGCCGCACCCTCTCCCTCCGTCTTGTCCCACTTCCATCGTGATCCTGGAGCTGCTTCCAAAGGCCCTGACTGACCACCAACGGGCTGAAGACACAGGGCCAGCCCCCAAGAGGTCCTTCGCTGTGACCCCTCCCTTCACCGACCACCTGTGGCGTGAGTCTGACTCTCCCAGGTTAAATCTGAGTTTTCCGTCTTGGCTCCTCACATGAGAATCCCGCTCCCCTATCCAGAGCTTCTGGAGAATGTGAGCTCCCAGGGGCTGGCCTGGACCACCTCTTTCTGCTAAATTCTCCGCAACCTCAAGCTCTGTTGTGGCCTGGGTGCCGCGGGCTGGCTGGGGACATCCCCACTCTTGACAGTTGCTATGTGTCTCCCCCCAACCCCCTAATCCATATTTTGGAGTCCTAACCCCCAGTATGACAGTATTCGGAAATGGGGCCTTTTGGGAGATACTTCGTTTTAGACGAGGTCCTGAGCTTGGAGCCCTCACCACGGGATTGGTGTCCTTACAGAAGAGCCACCAGAGTCTTTTGCTTTTTTCTCTCCCCCTGCATGCACGGAGGAAGGCCGTGTGAGGACACGGGGAGAAGGCAGCCATTTGCAACCCGAGGAGTGAGCCGTCGGCAGACGTCGAGCCCGCTGGCACCTCGATCCCGGGCGTCTGGGCTCCAGAACAGCGAGACACACCTGTTGTCAAAGTCTGTGGTGTCTTGTTATGACAGGCCAAGAAGACCGATGCCACAGCCATCTCCTGCTGACCCAAGAGCCACCTGCCGTCTGGGCCGTGTCCCCTCCAGGGCACAACTGACCCTCCTTTGGGATATCGGCCCCTGGGGGGCGTTCGACAGGCAGAACGCTAGTCCATGAGCCCCATGTTCCTCTCGCACCCCTCTCTGGGGAGCCTGTGAAGCTGAGAGACAGCAGCCTTGTAGCAAGTTGCCACAAATAAACCCTAATTGCAAAGATGCTTGAAAAGGCGGAGGGCTGGTGGGTGACCGAGGAGGGTTTCAGTTAATAGATCCGCGAGGAGAGCCTGGTACGCGGAGCAGTCCCGGGGTAGGGACACGGGTGTCCGCACTCAGGTACACGCGGAGATGGGGGAGATTCCCACCCAGAACTGCCCTCCACCGGGAGGCCACCGTGGGAACCCCGCTGCTCAGGGGGCAGGGGGCTCGAGACCCAGAAGAGTGGCACAACTACCATCACAGCCCCCTCCGTCCTTTCTCCACCCGCAGCCGGCTTCCCCGTGAGCCCAGGACGCACCACCTGAAGGGGCCTCTGAGGGAGTGTGGGTGGCGGGGCACGGAGAATGGAGTGTGGGGCTTGAAGCAGAAGGACACACGGATGCCGCCCCCCCCCCCAACGGCCAGTTTGAGCCTGAGCATCCCATCCCCTGCCAAGAGCCTGCGAGCCTTGTCCTCTCCACAAAGCTGCCGCCGGCCCTTTGCTCGTGAGCAGCAACCTAAGTGTGGTCCTCTGCGCTTTGAAGTCTTGGGTGGAAGATTTGAAGCCTCGTCACTTCAAAGCCTGATGTCGGTTCTGCTCGGCGGAGGGGGGGCCCCGACTTCACCTGGAGGCCTCAGACAGCCTTTGTTCTTTGGGGGCAAGCGTCACCAAGACGCTCCCTTTGAGGGGAAGCTGTCGAGACAGGGTTCCGGGGGGCGCCTCCAGTCACGCGAACCCGACAAAGCACGTACCCCGGTGGCAGACCTCTTCTCCAAGGACAGCTCGGGCTGTACCTCCGTGTTGGTGACGGTGACAGGTCTGTGTGTCCGGGGGAGGCCGCACAGGACCGAGGAGAGATATGCAGGAATCGGATGGTCCCAGGGTCCAAGATCCGAGGATCCCAGCTGCTTCTCGTGCATGGTGCCTTCCCCGTGGCATGACGCTGCCTTGGGGACCATACCGTGTCCAGGAACCCAGGGATCGTGTGGGAGGTTCAGGGTCAAACCACAGCTCTGTCGGTGGGTGGTGGGGTTTCCCCACAGGGCAGAGAGGCCTTACGAACTAGAAGCCTGGCCCCAGATCGGCGGGGAGACCTCGCCCTCCGCGGGGGGCGCCGGGCTCCGGGCTCTGGGTGTGGCCACCTCCGGGGGCGGATTTGGGCCCCTTTGCTGGGCTTTTCCTCCGGTTTCCGTAAGTCTTGGGCACGGACTTCAAGTGGCAGCCGGAGCTGAGCTCTCGCGGACGGGAATCCAGTGTGTGCAGCCGAGGGGGGCATGGCCGAAAGGCAGAATCGGGAGACACGTGGGGAACTTGGCAGGAGGAGACCCAGAAAGACCTGGCGAGGAGAACCCAGCAGAAAAACGGACTCCCTGCCCCGGGGGCCTCAGAGAGGCCAGGCAGTGGGTCCTCCTTGAAGGGGGCCTGGGTGCACCCCGCAAGTTCCGCCCGGAGGAGAGCAGGCAGAATGCTGGGTCAGCAGCTCAAGCCGCTCGGCTGGAGCTGCTCCGGGGGGAGAGGCTGGGGCTACCTACGCGGCTGGCCCCGAGCCGTAGACAGGCCAAGTCTGAGGCAGGGTGGGAAGCCACAGAGGGCAGCGTGAGTGGCCTTGTTCTGGGAAGGAAGGCAAAATGGGCAGGTAGAGAAAGTGCCTGGGAGCAGAGAGAGCCGGGGACCTTGGTGCCCAAGTGTGGGGCCTTCAGAGAAGTCAGACCCAGTGTCTTTGCCTTGAAGCGCCTTGGAGACTCTCCGAGGGCATGGAGTCGGTTCAGGGCAGAGCCCCACCTTGAGGGGCCAGGCCGAGGGGGGTGGGCTTGGGTGGTGTGAGCTTTCTCAGCGCTCAAATGATGGTCTTCGGGTTCGGGGAACTGGCTGGCCCCGGAGGTCAGCCGAGAGAGCCGCAGGACCGGTGACGTGAACGAGTGATTTGATTCCAAGAAGGAGGGCACACATCACCTCCCCACGCCTCCCGCCTCCCGCAGGAAGGGGACTGAATGTTTGCGTCCCCCCCAAATTCATATGTTGAAATCCTCACCTCCAGTAGGATGAAACTAGGAGGTGGGGCCTTTGGGAGGGGATTAGGTCAGGAGGGCCCTGAGGAGAGACCCCAGAGAGATCCTTGCTCCTCCTGCCGCGTGACGACACAGAGAGGAATCGTAGTCGGTGAAGAGAGAGAGGGCTCTCCACAGATCCCGGCCATGCTGGCACCTGGATTATGGGCTTCCAGCCTCCAGAACTGTGGAGAAATAAATGCTTGTTGTCGAAGCCCCCCGCCTATGGTGTTATGTTACCGCAGCCCGAGATAAGACGGGACCCAGTGTAGCAAGGAGTTGTTCGTGAGACTGAGAAAATGTTATTTACCAAAATCCCCCTGCAGAAAAAAAAAGTATTTGGGAAAGCCCCTGGGGGTGAAAGTGGGAGAAGCCGTTCCAAGAGAGAATCTATTGCTTCAGAAAAGGAGGAAGGAGGATAGGAGACCAGAGCGGGTCAGGGAGCTGGAAAGAACTAGAAGGATGGCAGAGGGCACGTGTGACCTGGAAAATCTCTAGTAAATGATGGAAAGTCGTGCAGTGCCCATCATGAGCAGATGTGCAGACACGGATGGGAGGCTTGCAGCCGGCAGCTGACTGTCAGCCCAGGAGTGTGTGGCTGTCACGGGGCGGGCTCTGTTCCCCCTTAAGGCTAAGACACTGGGGTCCCAGTCAGGCTTATCTAAGCCTGCAAGGGGCGGGGAGCTGGGGCGACCGTGGGGGATGGAGGGTTGCTTGGTGCCTGTGGAATCAGAGCAACCCACGGCCACCCCCGTGGGCTGCACTGCTGGAGACTACCTCCCCGTCTTTGGCCGGAGCTGGCCATGACCCTGAGCTACACTCAGCCCGGGCTCCCAAGGCCTTGGAGGCCCCCAGACTGAGAATGAGGAAAACTCAGGAGCTGGGTCAAAAGGTCAAGGCTGACTCCTGGCTCCAGCCCTGACCTTGCGTGCCTATGGCCCGGGGACCCCATCCAGTGTCACACTTCAGCTCTGCCTAGGAGGCAGCCGCCCGTGCAAAATGTCTGGCACTGGAGAGGGCTCGGTAGATAGAATTTATTTCGAATTCGAATTGAAATTATTTCAAATTCGAATTGAATTAGAATTGTGGCGAGTTCCTCTTTTTAAAAAAAGAAGAGTGGCGGCCAGTTGCCGTCAGTGTAGGTCGCAGGTCTCCAATCAGTTTTGTACCGTGGATTCCTCCTGCAGACTGGAGAGGCTTGTGGGCTTTCCCCAGGATAGCGCTTTTATGATTTTTTTAAGGATTTATTTATTTATTTGAGAGAGAGAGAGAGCACGGAAGCAGGGGGAGGAGCAGAGGGAGGGGGAGAGAGGGAATCTCAAGCAGACTCCCCACCGAGTGCAGAGCCCCGCGCAGGGCTTGATCCCACAACCTGAGATGGAGCCAAAATCAAGAGTCTGATACTCAACCAACTAAGCCATCCAGGGGCCCCCGGGCTAGCAGTTTTAAATGCATAAAGTAAAATACATAAGATCACAAGGAAGCCCAATATACTGAAATACAGTCACTGAAATTTAAAAATTGGGATACGGCCGCAGGTGCACTTCTGCATTCAGGCCTTGCTTAAGAAGGTCCGGTACCAGGCTTAATAGCTATCATAATTTTGAGTCAGTGATGAGCGGACTGAAACAATAGTTTGAAATTTCGGCAGCAGCTGTGGTATGATGTGACATTTGCTGTGACTTCTGTTGGTGGCAAAGTCCCAGGGACCGTCTCCGCGACTGCGGTGTGATGGCTGCTCGCACAATGGAAGGAAATGCTAGTTTCAATTAGCGATTAGTGAAAATAAGCGTCTAATGGTTTTCCCCAGCCAGTTCCTGACTCTTCTGAGTTCGGCGCCTGACCTCCAGGTTAAGAACTCCTGGTTGAGGCAGAGTAGCTGGAAACAGATGCTCTTCCTCGGGAGAAGGATCCCCTGTGTGCCCTCTTGGGTATGCAAATGTGGGCCATCGGAGTGCCATCATTTTCCTCTTGGGGTTGTGGGCAGTGGGGCTTGGCAGAAGCTGGTCCGCCCCGGCTGGTGTGCAGCACCTTAGGGTGGGGGGCGTTCTGAAAGCACAGACGCCCGTATCCCCACCCCTGATCTCTGAGAGGCAGAGTTGGGCGTACTCGGTCAGCTGTGCTAGGGGTGACCCAAGGAGCAGTGGCAGGAAGGAATAGTGAGCCCATCAAAGTAAGTCACCTGGAGTAAAGGGGGGAGGCTGACGCGCTGTTTGCATTTCAAAGGGGGAGGGCTGAGGTGTGCATGGATTGTGGATGATACGGGAGGTCCCTTCCCACCCAGCCACCCTGCCCTCAGGATGGTGTTTTAGGAAATGATGAGTCCTGTGGGGGCAGTGGCATCCTCGGTGCGAGCAGGGTTCCACAGTGACACCTAGTGGCATCAGGAGGCAACGGTAGCCGTGGGCTCCTGGAACCCTGCTTCTCCTCCTGGTGTGAGGAAGCCAAGCCCACCCCCTTTTGGGCTAGGGAGGACCCTTGGGTTTGGGGAAAATTGGGGCCACCCCCCTGCCCAGTGAATTTGGGCAAGAAAAAAAAAGGTAAACAGATTTGTAGGCTAAGTTGGTGAAGCGAGGCATACCAGTTGCATCACTATCATTATGTATTTTATTATTATTAGTGTTCCTCCAATGTGTTGATCTCATGAGTTCCACTCTCAGAGGATGACCTTGCCCAAACTTATGTAAAAGTTCCTGGGAGCACGTTATTGTCATGCCATAAAGCATCTCCAAGGTCCTATCACGCCAGTGGCTCCAGTCTTTGGCAGGATCTCCATTACCTGTGGCTTTCCATAAAGTCCCCCGCACTCAGTAGCCTTGTGACCGTTGTCATTTACAGGAGAAAGGAAGCTGGAGATTTCCCATGTGGGCTCAGACCCACAGACTTGTGGGACCAGGGCTAAGATGGGGAATCAGGCAGTTTCCCCCGAGACTTCTAGAACTGTGGTGGGGAGTGCCAGGGTCCTGCTGATGTGGGATAAAATCACAAGCCCTTCTGTTTGGAGAGTGAAGGGATGGGGACCCCATAAAGCTGAGGACTTGGGGCTAGCCCTAGGTGTGTCCAGGACTTGCCTTCAAAGGGAACTGCTTTACAGATGTGGAAACACGGAAAACGGAGGTGTGAGTGGTCCCCGCTTTCTGATTCCCAGGTGAGTGCTCTTTCCAGGGCAGCACCGTGGGTCTCTGTGCCCTGGCCCGCCCTCCCCAAATCCCCTCAGGCTCTTCAGAGACCCTGCGCCGGCACAGGGTGACCCCTCTGCTCCCCAACACAGGTTAGCACAAGCGCACCTGCCAGCCTCCGCCCAATCTGCACCTGGCGGGGAACAGACTTACTCTCCGCTGGTCTGTTCCACCTCATTTGGCCCTCCGCGGCACTCTGCAGCAGGCAAGTTCTTTATTTATTTTTTTTAAGATTTTTATTTATTTATTTGACAGAGGGCCAGACACAGCGAGCGAGAGAGGGAACACAAGTAGGGGGAGAGTTGGAGAGGGAGAAGCAGGCTTCCTGCTTGAGCAGGGAGCCTCATGTGGGGCTCGATCCCAGGATCCAGAGATCATGACCTGAGCGGAAGGCAGACGCTTAACTGACTGGGTCAGCAAATGGTGTGTGCCTCTTCTTAACGGCCAAGTGGGAGATGCCTCATTCTCAGATTGCCTTAGTTTGGGGCACAGATGGCCTGTGCCCGTGGTTCCTGGGGAAACCCAGGTCTGGGTAGGTGGAGCCAATCTAGATTCTTCTGACGGGCTGTGGAAGCAGAGGGGGGTGGCATTCCTGCAGAGGGAGCGTCTGGGCTCATGCCTGCTTCTCTGCCACAGCTGGGTGACCCAAGGGCCCAGGGCTAGGGGTCACCCCCAGCATCGTACTGCTGTCCCTTCTCTTTCCTGGAGGGAGGCCGAGGGAGGCCCCAGGTGGCTGCAGTCACCCAGTCACCCGCAGGGGTGCCCTCAGCAACTCCTCTGAACTTGGGGCTGCTCCTACTTGGGTTAGCTCACGCTGGTTTCTCTTGAGGGCAACAAAGAACCCTCCTGTGAGGGGAAATGAGGTTTCCTCTCCAGAAGGAGGAAGCTGGTTGTAGGGAGAGGGGAATCGGGGGCTCCGGGGTGCAAGTGGGACTCGGAAATTCCCTCTCTGTTGGGGGATGGGAAGCGGTGTCGTTTGGACAGACCCTTCCCACACCCGCAGACCCACAGGGTAAGCCCTTTTGATAATCTCACCTCCATTCCTTGGGAAACACTGGATTAGGGTCTTTTTTTTTGGATGAAAACCCTCTGGGGTGGTGGAGGGAGCACAGTGGCCATAAATTACCCCCCTGTAGGGAGGGGGGGGCACAGAGTCTTCCCTTCCCTGGGGTCCAGGAGGCAGAGGCCTGACGTGGGGCAGGGGGACCTCCAAGCGCCCTGTCTGCAGAGACCAGGGTGGTCTCGGGAAGCTGCTCGGAGTTCCCTGGGTGCTTGTGAGCAGCTCTGGTGGGGGTGCTGTGTCTCCGCCACGACCACCGCGGGGGTACCTGGTCCAGACTTGACACCTGGCAGCTGCCACCTGAAGGTCAAGGACGTGATGGGAATCTCCCCCTTCCCCACATCTCCAGGGGATTCTCACTGTCCTC
This sequence comes from Potos flavus, assembly GCA_028534135.1. Taxonomy (NCBI): domain Eukaryota; kingdom Metazoa; phylum Chordata; class Mammalia; order Carnivora; family Procyonidae; genus Potos; species Potos flavus. The sequence continues at coordinate 166,098,654 of CM052883.1, read as the reverse complement.
AGGTCTCGCCTTGGACACACATCTCTCTGAGAGCCTTCCCCGACCCCCAAGCCCCGGCGAGGCCCTTCCTACATGTCCCCGTGGTGTTCTGGCTTCTCACATGGAACTGAGGCGTGTGAGGGTCTTTGGCTGCGGGGAACCCACTCAGATTCCTCCGAGAAAAACAGGCGAGGATGCTAACGACACAATTTTATAAACTTATTAAAAGTTACTGCATTGTTGAATGAGGAAGGAGAGGAGGGTGGGAAGGAAGGAAAGCAAGGATGTATATGAAAATAAAGCCAACAGGGCTCTCGGCTCCATCGCAAGGCCCCGACAGACCCACAACAAGACCTGATGGGGCCTGGAACAGGGCTCAGTGCTTGCAAGGGCTGGAAGTTTCCAGAAAGTTTACTGACTCTGCCTCCCCTTCCAGCCTCTCGGCTCTGTCTCCTGCCGCCACCGCCCCTCTGAATGCCCCTCTCTCTGCTGGCCGGTCCCCCCGCGTTGATCGCTGGCATCCTGAGGACGGGCCGCCTGTGGGTCAGGCGCTCCCCGCCATCTGGTCAGCCACGGCGGGGGTGCCCTGGGGCCACGCAGTGCGTGACTCGATCACCCATGGAGCCGCTGCCCCCAGCAGGGGCCTGACAGGGGTCCAGATGCTCCGCGCCTCTGTCCCCGCCCCTAAGCCCGGGGCCACTTCCTGCGGTCTTCCGGGAACAGTCACTCCCGTCTGTATTTTCTGTGGCCGCTTTCGAGCTACAACCACGGAGTCGAGTAGTGACGACACAGACTGTAGGGTCTGCAAAGCCTCGGACATTTCCGATGTGGCTCTTTGCAGAAGACATTTCCCGACCTCTCTGCAGAGCTGTGAGCCCTGAGAGTGGAAGCTGTAAGGTCGCGTCATGTTAAACAACCCGGACTTTTCCTAAAAAGCACGGCCTGCTGCGTTTGGGCCAATGAATCCACTCCGGGCTGCTGCGGGGACTGCACGGCCCACAGAAGCGGTCACACACAAAAGCGCCTACGTACCAGCAGCGGATTCAAACATCCGGGTAAGAGACCCCGACGGTGCCTGGTGCCCGTGGCTGGGGGCCGCAGAGGCCAGGGCGTGGGGATTCTGGACGTTACCGAGTGGAGCAGCAGAGATCTCCTTGCGCCCCGATGGTGAAGAGAGGCTTCCTGGCAGCTGGAGTGCCGCGGGTCTGGACTGAAAGAGGAGGAAGCCACCGCTGGTGGAGAAGAAGGAAAAGGAAGGCAGTGACTTCATTGGTTGCACGAGGCCCCTGGTGTCCAAACGTCAACACCAGGGACAACGCGGAGGGGCTCACGTAGAAATTCCTGGGCCAGTTTCTGTGGCCAGGGGGGATGAGGGGTGATCAGCCAGCCTAGGCCCTGTGCCCATCTCAGAGGGGACAAGTGGGAAACCCACTGTGGCACCAAGAGCGTCTGGGAATTCTGTGGAAGGAAATCAAGAGGACTTGGTTTGGGTTCCTTGGACAGCAAAGCAGGGAGCAAAGGCTCAAGCAACACTCCTTTGTTAGGGCGGGTGACCCCAGGGAGTGGGAGAGAGGGAGAGGGGAGTGCTGCAGGAAGAAGGGCAGGCCAGTTCCAGAGGGCCTCATGGGGCTGGCCGTGGCCTGGCGACAAACCTATCTGGTTGCTCCGTCTTGTGGGACCATCCTCTGAGAAGCCGTATAAATCACTGGTGCTCGGCATCGTCCTTCAGAGGAGAAAAGGAGAATTCGTTCCCAGGCTCCACCTCACGTTGGTTCCCTCGCCGTTGTTAATTGCGTGGCCTTCCGGCTGAGCTGCAGGGGATGCCGTGTCTCATTCCCTCATGTCCGGGGAGCCCCCAGAGGCGAGAAGGGCACAGCGTGGGCCAGAGGCCGCTGGGTGGTGCACGGGGGAAGCATGCGCACATTCGGACACAGGTGGGGGTCTCCGCAGTGGCGGGGATGGTGGCCAGTGGCCCCAAGATAAGTGAGAGAGGTCCAAAGTAGCCCACGGACGTGTCTGATGCAGAGCGGGTTGAGGGCTGGGGTGGGATACAGCTAGAGCGACCACCGGCCTTCTCCAGACCAGCAAGGCTCCAGCCTCCAACGGATGTGGAGACCAGGGTTGACCGCCATTTGCACAAAGAGATAACCAGGGCTGGGGCAGTCACTGGGGGAGGGAAGGTCCGCTGCCTCTAGGGAGAACAAAGTCCTCAGCTCCCACTAAAAGAAAAGGCAGAAGGAGCTCCTCTCCGTGGAATCCAGAGTGGGCTTAAAAGGTTGCTCAGCAAATATTGCATTAAACCGAAAGAAGGCATGAATTCCCAGATGCTTGTTTCCTTGCCTGTAGTAGAGAAATTCTAAAACAGAGCACTTGGGTGTGGCGGTGGGGATCCCAAGATAAACAGTTAGATTTGAAATTGTGCCAAAGGATCTGGAGGGCTGGGAAGCAGATGGATGGCAGAACACCAGGAAAGAACCAGAATCTGCCCCGCCCCAGCCCACAGCTGAAGGGAGGAGGGGGGTTCGTTCTCACCACGTGCTCTGCTCATCTCACCGTATTCTGCTCAAACCCCAGCCTTCCCCTCCGCGCCAGAGCCACAAGTCATGGAGCCCAAGGAGCTGGCTTCCATTTCTTGGCCTCGAAGCCAGGCGAGGAGAGGGTGGCCCACAGTGGCTGTGTGTGGGGCTTGGTCACCCTCTCCCCGTGCAGGAAGGTCAAGCCTTCCGCAGTCTGACGGGAGGTTGGCCAAGGTCAAGAAGAGAGGTGGAAAGAGCGACACGGGGAACTCACCTCCCGACGAGACACGCTGTAGGCTCGCCCGCGGTGCTTGGAAGCCTGCGTTTGTGTCTCGGGCTAAGTGCAGGTGTATCCGGGCCCGGAGGCTGGCTGGCAGGTCTGTGCGCTCTCAGACGGCAGGGCCAGCGTCCAGCTCGTTGTCCCCGTTCCCCAGACGGCGCCCGGCACACAGTAGGGCTCCAAACCATTTGCTGAATGAAGGACTGATGTCACCTCCTCACATTTCCCTTTTTGGTTCCATCCCAGCCTGTAGCCAGGGTGAGCTGAATGATGTGCAGAGAAACTTCTCGGAACAGCTAGGAAACCTGTGACGACTCTCTGTGTGAGGAGACAGGAGTGGAGGCAGTGCTGGGGTTTCCTCAAGGTCCCGGCCTCCCGAGGACAAGCAGTGTGGAGTGTTTTCACCTGTGGTCCTCGCGCTTCCCCCGCTCCCCCTGGCTCCCCTCTCCCCCACGGGGTCGCCCCAAGAAACTGGCGGAAGACAGCTCTCTTAAGCCAAGGCATCCGATTCCCTGGGCTCCGAGCCGCCTGAGGGGGGCCACCCAAGCCCTGGGACTCGGTACAAGTCACCAAAATACTTTCCTTTCCACCTAGTGTTTGCCCCAGTTCTGGTAAATGCAAGTTTTATGACCAGGGACCACAAGAGCGCAAAGACACAGCACAAAGGCAGAGTCGGAGAAGATCCAACTGGAAACTTTCCTGGTCTCTGAGGCACCATGTCTGCTCAGCCAAGCCTGGCCCGGGGTCCTCGGTGACAGCAGCCTCCTGGGTTACCGGGGGCCTGAATGGGGAGCTCAGGCCCTGCTGGGGGGGGGTCTCTGGAGCCGCCGGGCAGGCTGTGTGAGGCAGCTCTGCAGTGCGGGGTTCGCGGGGGGCAGGAACGACCTGGGTGGGCTCTGGGGCTCCATCCCCACAGCGGGCCTGGAGAGCGGGTGCGCAGGGGTGGTCAGGGGCCAGGGCGTCCTGTGACACCTGGGAGAAGGGGGCACTGCTGGAATAGGTTGCATCTTCCCTCCTGCCCCCCTGAACTGGGCATTTCTAAACACCCAGAGAATCAGGTTTTTCAGTCTCTTGTGAAATGGGAAGAAAGGACTTTTGCTCCCCATTTCCAAATTACAATTCCCTCATTTCCATCACATCGCTGCCCACTGCTTCCAACGCCCTCAATCCAGAGAGGCCTGAGGGTCCCCCAGCCTGGGTCCCTGCGCCCCCTGCTTCCCGCAGAAAGTCCGCAGCCAGGGCTCCTGCTGGCCCGGGGGGCGCAGCTGCCCAGGCAGAGGGCGGGGTAAGGGCTGGGCTCTCGTCTTCAAAGCCAGGTGTCCCCACTTCTTTCTCGTCTCCTGCCTCATCCTTTCCCTACAAAGCTATTTTCCCACCGAGGGAAGACTGGGGGCCCCCAGGAGGTCGGCTCGAGTTTTATGACAATAAATCACTCCCAGGTAGTGGGAGCCGGTGGGGAGGGGCCTCACATCCGGTGGCGGAGGTGGAGGCAATGTTGTCCCACAGGATGGGGAGGCGTACGGATGGCCTTCACGCCCCATCTGGTAGTGGCTGAGTGAGACACTCCAGGAGCAAAGCCCCGACCTGCGGGCACTTTGCTGCCACGACTCCAAGGGGAAGGGAATGAAGGAGTTGGATGGGGGATCTCGGATGAGGACACTAGAGGCAGGTGGGAGACAGGGAGAGGAGACGTCAGAGGCCGAGGCCCGAAGGACTAACGGGAACCTTTGTCACCATCTCCTGGACGTCGCGTGTGTTCAGGATTGTCTAATACGGACGCCGAGTTCTTTTGAGCTCTCAGTGTTCTTGGACATTCTTCCAACTGCTGTGAGCTCAACTGAGAGTTTATTTAATCCTCTGGATAGCCAAGTGCGGAGAGAGATGGTCAGCCCCAGTTTACAGAAGGGGAAACTGAGACGAGGAGAGCTTAAGTAACTTGCTCAAGTTCACTGTTACCACAGTGGCTGGTATCTGAAGATGGCCCCAAACGGCCGCGCCCCTCCCGTCCATGCGCCCCTCCCTTCCCCTCAGTAGGTGGCGCTCATGTCCCCTCTTTCTGAATCTGGATTAGGCCCAGAACTGCTTTGACCAGTAGAATGAAAAAATGGTGTGCCAGAGCCTCCAAGCCCGGGGCGTTAAGAAGGCCTGGCAGCTTCTGTTTCCTCCCGGTTGCAACCCAGCCCCCGGGGTGTGGGGAGGCCCGGGCAGTCTGGTGCAGAGGCCCCCTGGGAGGAAATCCAGTGGCCCAGCCGAGCTCTGAACTCATGCGAAGCTCTCCTAGCAGCAGACCCTCTTGCCTCTATAAAGACCACTCAGCTGATGACACAGAAGGCAAAAACCAGCTGTCCCCGCTGAGCCCTGCCCAGACTGTGGAACCTCGAGCAAATGCTTGCTCTCTTCAATCGAGAGTTTTGCAGACTTTTTTTATGCAGGAACAGAGAAGCAAAGCGATCACCCAGCCAGTAAGTGGCAGCAGTGGGATTCAAACCCAGGTCTGGTAGCCCAGGGTCCACTCGCTTATGGCCACTGTCCAGGGCTGTTTGGCCAACGTTGACGTGTAGGACGTCCTCTGGGGCTCCGAGCGTCCTCCCGGAGGTGAAGCTGCACAGACTTCCTTTCGTGTCTGGCATGCAGCTTGGTTCTCAGTTCCCAGGAGCCAGGGGCTTCAGAACATTCCTCCTCAAGGGCTCCCCGAACTCCCAGCCCATCCAGGAGGTGTAAAGAGCTGGCCTCAGGTCAGATCCCTGGTTCCAGCCCTCCTCAGCTAGAGAACCCGCTGCCCGGGATGCCCACAGGGAAGCCTGCAAAGTCTGAGCCCCGAGTAAACCTAATGAGGTTTTTTCACCCTCCCCCTCCCCACACCTGCCATCCAAATGTTCGTGAAGTCCCCACAAGCCGAGAGAAAAAGAAGTCAGAGAGGTTAAGTGAGGTCCTGGGGGGGGTAGGGTTCTATGTCCTCCCGCCCCCATCACACGTTTCTAGCTCCAGGGAGACCTGTTAGCAGCCCTTGGGGACCTGAGAAAAGAGAGGGATTGTGCCCATTGGCATACATACGGAAATAAAGGACTTGCAAAGGAGGGGACCCCAAACCCATCCTGCAACTTGTGTCCACCCCCCACTCCGGCTTGCTAACTGGGCAGAACATTTCTAGGGCGAGAAGGATCAGAGTCCCACCAGCCGCACCTCTGTCTTTTGGGAAGAAGAGTTTCCATAAGACCACGGGAGAGCTTGCTAGGTGTGCCCTGATGTTTGGGGGGGGGGGGTGTGCTGAGGACCCGTGTGTGATGGGCTCCCGAGGAAGCTTTGGTGACAGGCTGTGGCTGGGGCTATCTTCTTGGAGCACAGAGCCAGGAAAGGCCCACATTCTGGGAGCCCGTGGCAACTAAGGATGTGGGAATGTTCTGGTAGCTGGTCTGGGTTGCTTAGCTCCCGCCCGAGGAGACCTGAGCTGGCCAAGCACTCGCCTGCACTGAGCTGCGGTGAGAGGGGAGGATGGGGGTGGGGTGAGAGGCTCCCCCAGGCGCCCCGCTAACACAGGTGCTCAGCACCAAGCACTCCCCCCTGAGCAGCCTGCGAGGGAGGGGGAGCGTGGGAGCAGCAGGCAGGGGAGTGGGGGAGAAGCTGGCCAAGCTCTCCTTTGCCCGTTGCAGGCTGCCCACGGGGTGCAGTTTTCAGCTGGCGGAGGGAAGCAGCTTCAGCTTCAAATGAACTTTGGGATCTGGGTTATTTTTCCTAACTAGACAGTACAATTACCAAAATCGGATTTTTGTTGTAAAAGTGACCCAAGGAATTTTTCTTATATTGGATTGACCCCCCCAAAACCAAGAAATCTTCCTCAGATTTCAGCCGAGGTGGGGGGAGAACCAACCCCACTGAGCAGGTTTGAAAGGGAAGCGGAGAGGAAAGGACGAAATCGTTTTCTGGTAATCTGGTATTACCAGATTATTATTATTATAATTTCCGGTAATTCCGGTAAACGTTGGCCAGTTCCAGGGCTCTCCTGCTCCACGACACTGGGACACAAGCAACAGGAAGAATTCTAGCTAATGGAGCAGAAAGGGGTTTATGGACAGGGCGCTGGGTGGCTCAGAAAATCCCCAGAAGGCGGGGGAGACTGCTGCAGACATCAGTAATCGGGAGGTGACACACGGAATCCATGGTCGAAAGCAGGCAACAGGATCACGGAGAGGATGTCGCCACCTCCCTGCCCGCGGATGCTGGGGGATGGGATCTTCGCTGTCCCCCCCCTCACGTTTCTAGCAATTATGTAAGGAGAGAGCCGCTGTCTCCATCAGACTGTGTTGGTGGGAAGGCCCCAAATACAGGAACACGGTTCTAATGCTGGGCCCTGAATGGGGGGGGGGGGCAAAATTAATATTTGCTAAAAGGATGAACCCTTAATTGAAAGTGAAGTAATAGCTGAGTTTACCCCCAGACGACCAAGTTTCCATCTTTTGCCACCAGGATGAACGGGGATTTGAAAGCTAGATTGTTGTACAAAATACTTGATTATAGGGGCCACCTGGATGGCTCAGTCGGTTAAGTGGCTGCCTTGGGCTCAGGTCATGATTCCAGGGTCCTAGGATAGAGTCCTAGTTGGGCTCCCTGCTTAGTGGGGAGTCTTCTTCTCCCTCTGCCTCTGCCTCTGCCTCTCCCCCTGCTTGTGCTCTCGCTCTCTGTCTCAAATAAATACATAAAATCTTAAAAAAAAAAACCGAAAGGGGCACCTGGGTGGCTCAGTGGGTTAAAGCCTCTGCCTTCGGCTCAGGTCATGATCTCAGGGTCCTGGGATCGAGCCCCGCATCAGGCTCTCTGCTCGGCGGGGAGCCTGCTTCCCCCCCTCTCTCTGCCTGCCTCTCTGCCTACTTGTGATCTCTCTCTCTGTCAAATAAATAAATAAATAAATCTTTAAAAAAAAAAAACAACAAACCCAAAAAACACACACACAGAAAATAAAAAATAGATTATTATAGGAAAATGAAAGTATCTTTTTGCAGACCTGAGTTTTTGGCTGTGGAATTCATACTCACCCAGAGATCATGCAAGAAATGAGCAAAATAAATCAATGAAAGCCCTGGGCACTTGAACATAGAAGGCCTTGCTCAGTAAGTGCTGGACACGGGGGCTGGTCAAAGTCACAGCCCCCTGCCCACCCCCCACTTCCTCACTGCCACCCCTCTTCTCAGCAGTCCTCCTGCAGGGCCGGCCCAGATAGGACAGGACTCTGTCTCCGGGATGGGAGGCTGGCCCCGTGACCTTCGTCTGCTCCCATGTCCCCCCTCTGTGGCTCTGGCTGCTGGAGCATGGGTGGCACGTGGTGGGCAGCAGCGTGAGGGCGTCCCCGATGCTCTGGACCCACCGTCCTGGGACAGCACTGCCCGTCCCTGGCGCCCCATGCCCGGGACTTTGAGCCTCCTTCCAGGCCCCGGGGCCCCTTAAGGGACTCGGTCCCAGGAGGGCCAATGGCTGTATCGCACGACACGGAGGCCTCTGGCCCGTGGAGCAGGCCATGGCCCTTTCCCTCGCCCTGCCATGGCTCCTCATGGTTCGGCAGAGCTCAGATGAATCCCCGGGAAGGCTGACCGGTCATTGTTGGGTCTCCCTCCTCTGAGCCCCATGCTGCCGGGCCGCACGCAAACCACGTTCGTGATGACTCAGTTCCAACCCTGCAATTCTATGGAGGGGCGGGATGGAGCCCCGAGGTGGCTTCAGCTCACCCCGCCAGTGGCCAGTAGAGGAGTCCGGATGCCCTGGGCCCTCCAGACACGGGCCCCATGTCCACTCTGGGGACACTGCGTACACCGCCTCGGGTGTCATATGTGCTAGGCTCCCCTCGGCGACGGACCCCTTCTCCTTCCTGGGCAGGCAGCGAGTGGTGCCCAGAGCTCCCCGGACGTCCCTGGGGCGGGCAGGGACCTGGCCCCCATTTTCTCCCCGAGTATTGATTGACGCTCCTGCGAAGTAAGACTTCAGCACCAGTGGGTGGTAACTCTTTCAGGCACCAGGCTGAGAAGGGTTTCCATGGAGACTGCCCCGGCTCTGGTTTCCATAGTAACACTTGCGCGAGGTTACAGAGCTCCCTATATGTGTCGACTTAACATTTCCAACCACTCTATTCTTCAGGCCAGGCCGGGGCCTAATATGGGGACTGCTTTCTAGGAGGGGTGACAGACCTCGAGGGCCGGAGGGGGGACGGGTGAGACTGTGGGCAGTTGTCTGACCGCGAGGACATCTCCTCAACCAGCGGGCCCTCTCCCATCCCAGCTGCGGGGTGTGTGGGTATAAATACACGCTCACACATGCTTAAATTATAAAAAGAACACATGTTCATGGCATGGAAGGATAGAGTCCTACACCTCCCGGCCGTCCCTGTTCTCCAGAGGTAACTGGTGTTACTTGGCTTTGAGTATCCTTCTAGAAATAGCATATGCACATCCATAGAGTTATCATTTAGAAAATTCACTAATGGGATATATATTCTCGCTCTGCCATCTGCTTTACCCTAATTATAGGTCTTGGAGAACTTTACACATCGGCACAAATAGCTCTACCTCATTCTTTATAATGGCAAAAAAAATAAATAAATAACTGCACTTTTTAAAAAAGTAAGTCCCAGTTGAGGGACTTTCGTTTTCAGTTTCTGGCTTTTACAACAATAAATAGCCGGTACATATATATATATATATTTTATACTCGTTTGAGTATATCCATATGGTAAATTCCTAGCAGTGAAATTTCTGGAATTTTAAAATATGATTCTTGTCAAACCAATTTTACCACCATTATTGATACAAGAGGGCTTGTCCACACTTGAGAAGACTGAGTGTTATTAAACTGAAAGAAAACCAAACCATAAAAAAAAAAAAGAAAACCAAACCATAAAACCAATGTCTCCCACTCACTCTGAACCATTGATTCTAGAGCCTGACGAGGAGAGCATGAGAAAGGAAAATTACAGGTCAGCTTTACTAATAAACATATATCAATAACTTTTAAATGAAACATTAGCAAACAGAATACAATAGTGTAGAAATAGGATAATACATTATGACTAAATCAGTTATTAATGTTATATGCCACATTAACAAATTAAAAGAGGAAAAAAACATGATCATATTGGTAAGTGCAGAAAAAAAATCTGATAAAAGAATTCAGTGTATATCCTGATTAAAAATGCAAATTAAGAATTGAGGACAACTTCTTCAATTAACTTCAAAAAGAATGTTCTCCCAATATCTATGGCTAAAACGCTGCTCAAGATGAATTTCCTTTAAGAATCAAGAACAAATAAGATTTGAACTATTACCATGATACCAGAGCTCCTACTCAGTGAGGCAGGAGAAGAAAAAGAAATGTTTTAATTATTTGAATGGAAGAAACAAAACCTATTCATAATCAATACAGGGCCTGTGTAGAAAATACAAAAGAATCCTCAGATAATGTCTTAGAATAAGGAAGACAGCTCGGCAAAGTTCACTGGATCAATACTCAAAAATAAATTACATTTCTGTACATCAGTGACAAAGAGGTATAATTACTATAACAACAAATATAAGAGACTCAGGAATCGGGGCGCCTGGGTGGCTCAGTGGGTTAAAGCCTCTACCTTCGGCTCGGATCATGATCTCAGGGTCCTGGGATTGAGCCTCGCATCGGGCTCTCTGCTCAGCGGGGAGCCTGCTTCCCCCTCTCTCTCTGCCTGCCTCTCTGCCTACTTGTGATCTCTTTCTCTCTGTCAAATAAATAAATAAAATCTTTAAAAAAAAAAAAGAGACTCAGGAATCAATCTAATGAAAGATCTGCACAACTACTGAGAAAAGTATAAAGTTGTATACTTTTGTATAAAGTATAAAAGTATAAAGTATATAAAGTTGGAAGCGATTGAAGATGCAAATAAATTTTTCAAGTGCCAGTTTCATAGATCAGGACACTTAGTGTCATAACAATTTCAATTCTCCGCAAGCGGATATATAGGTCCAATACAAGGCCATTAAAACCTCAACAGGGGGAGCCTGGGTGGCCCAGTGGGTTAAAGCCTCTGCCTTCAGCTCAGGTCATGATCTCAGGGGCCTGGGATCGAGCCCCGCATCGGGCTCTCTGCTCGGCGGGGAGCCTGCTTCCCCCTCTCTCTCTGCCTGCCTCTCTGCCTACCTGTGATCTCTCTCTCTCTGTCAAATAAATAAATAAATAAAATCTTAAAAAAAAAAAACCTCAACAGAATATTTCATAGAACTTGATAATTTTTTTCTAAAATACATATGAAAACAAAGGACTAAGAATAGGCATGGGGCTGCTGGAGAAAATCAAGGTAGGAGACTTGAACTACCAGATATTTGGACTGATTATGGTCCAAAGGATAGAGCTAATAGGACAGGACAGAAAGCCCAGAGAGAGACCTTACACATAGGGAAACTTGATTACTGTAGACACACACTGCAGCTCGGCGGGGAAAGGAAAACAACAAAAACAGAACAAACGGCCTACCTCACACTGTACCAGGGAATAACTTTCCAGGGGAGGTTTAAATGTAATATACAATGCATTAGAAGGATTATAAAATAATCCTCGAGGATTAGAAGAAAATATAAGATAAAATCTCTTCAATGTTGGGGTAGGAAGGATTTTTGAAATGATGCAATAAGCCATACTCATAAAGAAAAAAAGGGATGAATCAGACTACGTTAAAGCAATAGTTTCTGTTCATCAAAGAAACAACAAAGAAAGTGAGAAAGACAAGTCATAAATTTGGGTAAGATATTTGCCACACACCAGTGACAAAATACATAAAGATTATATAAGATACATAAACATATAAAGAACTACAAGGCAATAAGAAGAAGACAAAGCATCCAATAGGAAAATAGACCAAAGAACACAAAAAAGCATTTTCTTTATTTATTTTTAAAGATTTATTTATTCACGTGTGTGTGAGATAGAGACTGCGTGCGTGAGCGGGGGAGAGGCAGAGGGAGACAATCCTCTAATAGACTCCCTACTGAACGTGGGGCTCATCCCAGATCCCAGGACCCTGAGATCATGACCTGAACTGAAATCAAGTTGGATGCTGGGGCGCCTGGGTGGCTCAGTGGCTTAAAGCCTCTGCCTTTGACTCGGGTCATGATCTCAGGGTCCTGGGATCGAGCCCTGCGTTGGGCTCTCTGCTCAGTGGGGATCCTGCTCCCCCTCCTCCCTCTGCCTGCCTCTCTGCCTGCTTGTGATATCTCTCTCTCTGTCGAATAAATAAATAAAATCTTTAAAAAAAAAAAGAGTTGGATGCTTAACCGACTGAGCCACTCAGGTGCCCAAGAACACAAACAAACATTTTATAGAAAAAGAAATTTGAGGGTCCAATACGAATATGAAACTTGTCCCACTTTCCTAGTAATTGGGAAAGTGAAAATGAAAACCATCACGAAATACCATTTTACCCTCAGTCCGTTGGCAAAAAAAAAATCCCAAAGGTTAACATTAGTGTTGGCAAGGGTGTGGAACAAGGAGAACACCTATGCAGTGCAGGCGAGAATGTAAATTGGTTCAATTCCTTATTAAAAAAAAACGATATGGCAGAATTTTGTGGGTTGAATTTTATGTTTGCTTACATATGACCCAATATTTCACTTCCCTTGCACAGGTGCACCAGATGCCTTATAAAAGAGATGTTCCTTAAAGTATTGTTGTGACTGGGGCGCCTGGGTGGCTCAGTGGGTTAAGCCTCCGCTTTCAGCTCGGGTCATGATCTCAGGGTCCTGGGATCGAGCCCCGCATCAGGCTCTCTGCTCAGCGGGGAGCCTGCTTCCTCCTCTCTCTCTGCATGCCTCTCTGGCTACTTGTGATCTCTCTCTCTGTGTCAAATAAATAAATAAAATCTTAAAAAAAAAAAGCATTGTTGTGATGGTAAAAAATTAGAAAGAACTCAAATGCTCATTGTTAGGAAGATGGGTAGGTCGTTAAATTGCATATTCGCATAACAGACTGATAGACAGCCACATAAATGAATTAAATAATATAGGCATTACCATGGATGAATCTTAGAAATAAAAGGTTGTGGGAAGAGACGAGTCAGAGAATAAGACATGTATTTTACGACTTTTTATACTGTTCAAATCCAAGTAAAACTGCACTAGGAGTTCATAGGTATGTGGTAGAATTATAAAGCAAAGCAGAGAAACTCAGAATAGCCGTTATTAATTAGCCTGAATTGGCCAATCAATATAAAGAGATTGCCTAATATATGAAAAATTGACATATTTTCATGGTTGTCTTTAGGCCTAAGAATGGATGTGTCCTTAATGTCCCGCACAGGATATGGCGGGGAGGGGGCAGTAGAGGAGGGGCTGGGGTATGGGGGGGGGTGTCTCCAAACATGGGAGCCAACATTCCCTGTATCCCTGAGCACAAACGCTTCTCCCTCCATCTAGAGGTGGTCTGCTTCCCTTCCACTTAAGTCAGGGCTGGTTTTGTGACTCGCTTTGACCAACAATGCAATGAAAGAACATTCTGGAACTTTGGATTTCAGGCCTTAAGAGGACTAAAGCCTCTGGCTTCCTCTCGCTTGGGGCTTGGTTGCCAAACTCTAAGGAAGGCCAGGGTATTGATTGGAGGCCGTGGGCTGAGTGAGGCGTGGGAGGGGAGGGCCCCCTTGGGTGGGGGGCACAGCCAAGCCCCCCAGTGAATGCAAAGCAGGAGTGAGCAGCTCCTGAGAGCTGGCTGAACTCCACCATGCCTGGGAACCAGGAACAGTAAACTGCCGTGTTAGGCCATTAAATCTGGGTGATGGTTTGTTAGCAGCAGAGAGGTGCACACGAGGAAATCGGCGCCATTGGCAGTCTTCTGTCTCATTAGTCGGCTGGTGGGTCTCCAGATACACGTGGTCATCATGCTTCATCATTTGTATCCCCGTAATTTATATGCAGCATTTTATATGTAGTAAGTGCCTCACAGTGCAAAATATTTAATAAAAAACACTGCAATTAAACATCTCTTCATGTTTAAGCAATGACCCGCTTGTAGTTCCCTTACTCTGCAAAGACTCTGTTCATAGTCGTTGCCTGTTTAGCTATTGGGTGGTTCATGTTTCGTGATTTAGAAGAACATTGCATGTGGAGGAAAACAGCCCTTTCTATGTTCTAGGTTTCAAAAGCATCTCCCCCAGTTTGCGCCCTTGTAAATCTTTTGACTTTGTGGTGTTTGGCTGTATGTAAATTCGTTCTCCCTCCTCTAAGATTGCTTTAAATCATGTAAGTACTTTCATGGCTTCATTTCTTTTTTTCTTTTTAAAGATTTTATTTATTTGACAGAGAGGGAGAGATCACAAGTAGGCAGAGAGAGAGGGGGAAGCAGGCTCCTCGCTGAGCAGAGAGCCAGATGCGGGGACGCGGGGATCGATCCCAGGACCCTGAGATCATGACCTGAGCTGAAGGCAGAGGCTTTAACCCACTGAGCCACCCAGGCGCCCCATCATGGCTTCATTTCATACTTAAAGACTTTGGTCTCTCCAGAACTAACTTTACAGGGAAGTAGGATCCAGGTTAATTTTTGTCAAAATGGCCAGCCAGCTGTTCCATTACAAAGAACCCACAGTGCCCCCCATTAAATTTCCTTATATTTAGCACAATCTCCAGGCCCTCCATTATCCCATTGACCTTCTCCTTTGCTACACGTAACTCCTTAATTATGGTAGTTTATAATGCTTAATACCTGGAGGCTGTTCTTTCGCCTTCTGAGGCTTTACCAGACCTTTCTCCGTGTTGACGTTCCCAAAAGAACTGTGTCAAGTTAAACAATAAATCCTATCAGCGTTTTAATTGTGATTGCATTGCATGTAGATTGACGTCTGGGCGAGATTGCCTTTGAGAACAAGGTGTGTCTGCATTAACCTGAGTCATTCCTGTCCTTCACGGGATTATTGAGCCAGACCAGCCGCGGGGCGTCGGCACCCACACTCGCCCCAGGTCCCGCCTCTGGGGCCCACCCGGCCAGGGCTCTGGGCTGGCTCTCCCACCGGCCTCCTTCCCTGCAGAATACGACCCCGTGACTCATGCCAACCTCAGCTCAGATCCACCGGGATGGTTACTAATTGCCCCGAAACCGTGCAGAACACTACATCATCCTTGGGCTTAAGGACAAGCAATAATGATGTCATCTTCTGCGTGGAACTAAACGGGGTGGTTTATGGGCACTTGAAAGCAGCATGACCTTGGGCCAGTTACTTCCAGTCTCCAAAGCCCTTCCTCCTCCTCCCCGTACAATGTGAATCCACCTGGCTCTTGGGCTGAACCTGGGAACGGCCCCACCTCGGTCCACCCGGCGCCCACCCGTCCCCGCCGCTCCCAAGTCCAGGTCAGAAGGCAAAGATTTTTATTGTTCTACAGACACTTCTGAAAAGGGATCTAGTTGAGAAAATATACAAAGCATTTCAGTTCCATCTCCAGAGAGCACCGGATTCTGACTGGAGGCGTGGAAACCTCCTCTTCCAGGCTCAGGGCTGGGAACGGTTAGCATATTGAATGATCAGTAGAAACATGCAAAAGTGAGAAGGAAAAGGAAAAAAAGGCTGCATTCCCCCGAAGCCGAGGGGGACGGAGTTTCAGAACGAGGAGGCGGCAGGGCGTACAAGTACCAGGTGGCTCCCCCCTTCCCCCACATTGTCTTCTAAAACAGTCCCACCCCCTCGGCTCTGCTCAGCGCTCAGCCCCGCAGGGCTGCCCACCCACAGGGGGAGAGCGGCCCCCCTCTGTCCCATCCCGTGGCCCTGGCCGCAGGACTCCGTGCTTGTGCTCTCGGGGGGCCCTGGCTCCTCCCTTCTTTGGTTCCACTGGGAGAACAATTGTGCTTGACAGACTCATCCCCACCCGTCACTCCAGGCTCCCGCTGGTGGGCTGAAGGCACTGACAGGAGTCCTGGGGGGAGCCCCGGGACCCCACCTTCCCTTGTGGTCTGGGTGGGTTCGTCCCTGGGTACCTGCCCCCATCCTCAGCCCAGATCTGGGAATCTGGACATGGGACTGTCCAAGGAACAAGCCTTTGGGGACCTCCCCAACTGTGCAGACGTTTCCGAACCCCACACCACATCCCTCCCCTGTCCCCTTGCGCGGGACCCCCACGAGCCCAGCCCCTCTGTCCAGCCCTTCCCCTGGGCTGCCAGCGCAGCCGTGGGCCGGCCCTGGCGGACCCGCCTGCAGGACAGCGGTCACGGAAGCCACCCCGTGGCGCCCTCCTGCCCCCCAGACCCGGGAGCTCAGAAGAGGTGGGGCCTCAAGAGGTCACGGCTCTGGTACCGGGAGGCGGGGGGGGCTGGGAAGGAACCAGGAGACACGTCACATCTATGGAAAGGTGTCCAAAGTACAAGCTAAGCGAGGGGAAGGAGGAGGGCCAGAGTGGCCCGAAGAGAAACAAGGACGAGGGCAGGGGTGGGGCCTGGAGGGGGAGGCCCTCACACCACCCCGCAGATGAGGGTCTCCACCACGAAGGTGTTCTCGAAGTGGCGGATGGCGTTGCAGTTCTTGGCCCCTCGCTTGTTGATCCCTGGGAGGGAAGAGAGAATCTCAGTGAGGACTGCGTCCCGGCCCGGTGCTGGCTGGCCCACGGACGCCACTAGCTTTGGAACCTGAGCGGGACCTCAGGAGCCCGGGGCGTAGGGGGGTCTGGGGGGAGGAAGAGGTGGCCTGGGAGAGGACACCCAGACTCACCCAGGGGCGGTGCCCTGACCGGGTGAGAGAGCTCGTGAGCTGGAGTCAGATGGCCCAGCTCCGCCCCCTTTCCTGCTGCGTGACCTCGGCGGGTTCCTTAACCTCTCTGTCCCTCCGCTGCCTCATCTTTCAAGGGGCAGTGAGAATAACGAGGAGGATGACGGCGACTGACTCGCTCTCAGCAGGACGTAAGGGGCATGAACCCGGGCCTGGCCCTGCGGAAGTTACCATGAGCCACTAGTCCCTGAGAGCTTGTCTCGAGCTCCCCGGCCGGGCTCGGCTGGCCCATGGCTGTGGCCTAGAGCTCAGGGCAGGGGCCTGGACGGGAGGAGCCGGCCACTCACGTCTCCGGGTAGCCCGGCGCCGCAGCCGGTAGGTGTCCTTCCCGCTGCACAGGTGGTAGATGAAGGAGCCCAAGGCCTCCTTGTCGCTGACGTGCTCGGTCACCACCATCTCCTCCTGGATGATGTACGTCTGCGGGAGGTAGGTCCCCCTCTGCGGAGGGAGCGGCCTCAGTGCCCGGCCCGCACCGGGGCTCTCCCGCCTCGGGCTCCCCTCCCCGCCGTCCTGCTCCCTCAGAGTCCCCCGCCACCTGAAACGCCCGTCCACACCCGCCGTGTCCCCACCCACAATCCCCTTGGCCGAGGCGTTGGCTCGGGGTGTGGGAGAAGGAAGATGGGGGCAGGGGCCGATGTGGGGTGCTGGTCCCAGCTGGCAGCAAGCCCCCCACCTCAGGAACCTCCCTTGCCCCAGGCCTGGCAGCCACGGGGGGGCGCGGCAAGGTGCCACGAGGGCTCCCGCTCACCTTCACATTCATGAGGAGCTCCCAGAAGTTTCGGGGGGGCAGCACGATGGTGGTGTTGAGCTCGATAACGTAGCACTTGTCCAGGGAGATGTCATGGTAGGCGGTGAGCCCCTGGGCGGGAGGAGGGGCCGTGTTAGGCTCTGCAGGCGAGGGCCTGGCCCCCGTGGGCTGGGAGGCCCCTGGCCAGCCGAGGCACCAGCCCACCGTGCCCGTGGGAGACACCCCCATGCCTGCTCCCGCCTCGCCCGTGTCCGGGGGAGCTCCCACGCACTACATGAAAACTCCAAGTGCCTGGTGCCTCGGCTGTCAGAAGGGCTCGTCTCCTGGGGTCCCAGAGCTGAGGTTTGGGGAAGGCAGTAATGGTCCATGTGTGCTTTTCATCACCCCTGTGAGCTCCTGTCACCCCTGCAGACAGCCTGGACCCTCAGCCAGAGACGCTC
>CM052883.1:166052196-166080447 GCA_028534135.1 Potos flavus | reverse complement strand
CCCCCCCGCCCCGATCTGTGCGAGGACTACTGGCCCGCCATCGGCAGAACTGCCCTTTCTCCGTTTCCGTGTGAGCTCTCCCCGGGGGATGAGTCATCACACATGAATCACACTGTCCAGGGCACAGACTGGGAGGCTGCTCCGAGGCGCCCCCACTCCCCAGCCAGCGGCGTGGGGTGAGGAGCCCCAGGAGAGCACAAGTTGGGGCTGGGAACAGAGGGGACCAGCAGCCCTCAAGAAGGGCCCGCGGAGGGAAGTGAGAACCAGGAACATATGGGGAGCTGGCCGTGGAGGGGGACGATGGGGAAGGAGGGTGTGTGTGCCAAACTAAAGGGAAGTCGGCAGGTGTGCGGGAGCTGAGGTTTCCAGGGCAAAGGCACACGGAATACAAAAACTCCTCAGTAATTTCTATCATGGAAAAAACGAAGTAACTAAGTTAAAAGCCACTGCTTGAGTGTGGGAAGGAGTCACTTGGGTCGTAAATGACTGGCAATTCCCGGCCCCTTTGTCACTCTGAAATTCCCCGTGTGTTGCACTTACGGTTTTTCTTTTGGGCTTTAACTGAACCACCTTGGTGGCCCCGTCTCCCTCCCCAGGTCTGGCCGATCACAAGGTCACCGTGACTGTGCCCGGTTCTCCCCGCCCAGCCGCAGGCCCTGACCGGCGGTGAGAGCACATCGCCGGGGAAGCGGGCTGCTCTCATGGGCGGAGGCCACCTCTTGTAGGAGCAGGTGCTGGGCGACCTGTCCATTAACCCGCGGTCTACCTTCCTTGTTTTATAGCCCAAATAAACGTCCAAGGAACAGAAGTCCTTAAAGCATGACCCTTGGGCACAGGGTGTGGCTCTGAAGGGATCCCAGAGTTCCAGTTTCTGCTGGACCTGAGTTTCTGGTGAAAACAGTCCAGGGAGACATGTGGGAAGGGGATTTCCCTCCCGGCTCCCCCACTGCTAACTGTGCTCCTGGGAGAGCTCCCTGTTGGGCCCCAGCTGGGTCTGAAGACAGATGAGGACAGTCTACCAACAGCCGTGGGAGTCAGAGGACAGGGCTCTCTTCCCGTCTCCCGGACCGGGCAAGGGGCCGGGTGGGCTGGCGCACGCCCGGGACGGCCCCATGGAGGGAGGATGCGGGGCTTCTGGGCTTGGCGGGGGACCCACTCCCTCCCGGGGGCAGGTCACCTGCTGCCCCTCCCCCCACAAGCCCCAAGCCCCTGGCTCTCCACTGCCCACGCTGCCCCTCCCGCCACCTCCCTGCAGTCCCCTGCAAACACCGCCTTTCCCGGAGCCCCAGGCCTCCCTCCCGCCGGCCTCACCTGTGCGAGGAAGAAGTATCTGTAGATATAGACGGAGGCGAACACGAGGCCCATGAGCAGCACGACCATGCCCATCGACAGGTAGCACGCGCCGCCCACAGAGCCCCCCTTCTTGTAGCGCTGCGGGGGGGGCCGCTCCTCCTGTGGGTGGCAGGGCCGGCTCAGTCAGATGGTGGTCCTACAGCTCCCGGAATCCTCCCGCCCCCTTCCCAAAGTGGCACTGTGCGGTCTAGTCTCTTAAACATAGAATGGGGGGAAGCCCAGCCATGGCCTTAATCATTGCACCCAGGAACCTGTAGGAATCAGGGTGCACTGGGCAGGCTGGGGACTGCTGCTCTGGGCGATGGGGAGCCAGGGAAGGCTTTGGATCCACCGAAGGTGGCAGTGCACAGGGCGGACCGGGACTGGGGCCGTGGTAGCGGTCACTGGCATTCCAGGAGGCCCATGGGGTCTGGGCACGGTGCTGCGCTCCCTCCGGCGGGGCAGCCCCGAGCGCGAGACCCCCGTGGGCACAGCTGGGCCTGCAGGGGGCCAGCCACGGCCCCACACCAGCAACTGGCCGGCAGCCTCGAGGGGGCTGTCAGGAGTGGAGACTGAAGGGTGGGAGCCTGGAGGCTTCCGGGAGCTGGGACACTTCTGCCAGGAGGGAAACGTGGCCAGGGAGGCCAGGGCAGGAGGCTCCTGGAAAAAACCTGCTGCGGGGAGCCAGACGGGCTCAGGACCGTAGCCTCGGGGTTGCCAAGAAGCAGCAAGCTAAAAGGACCTCACTCCGGGCCACACACGTCTGGGCTGGTGGAGCACAGGAGGTGTGTGTGTGTGTAGACTTAGGAACACTGCTTGCCCCGGAGCACTGGCCTGAGAGCGTCACGATTCAGGCCCTTCAGGAGCTGCGTGACCTCGGCCATCTCTCACGTCTGTGCCTGTCGCCCCCCGCCACACCCCTGCCCTCCCCCAAGGCCTCCCCCATCCTGGGAGCTGTTGCAGAAGGCCCGGCCTGCCTCTGCCTCCGCTGGCCCCATTCAATCCCTCCTCCATGGGGTCCCGATAGTCAGGGGGAGGGCAGAGTCCAGTCCCAAAGAACCCCCCCAGCCTCCAGGAGCTGAGGCTGTTTGGGGGGGAAGGGAAGGAGCTCCAGCCTGGGGCTAGAAGCTTCTCACTCCACATATGCCACCAACTGCCTGCTTAGCCCCCTTTGTGCCATGTGTCCTCTCTTCCTTTACCCTGGGGGCTGGGGACACAGCTCAGGTTCGGGTGACCTGGGACAGACAGGCCCCTATCTCTCGGCCCACCACAGGGGGCCTAGCCTGGTGGGGGCGGGGCACGGGGCCTGTTGTGCTGCTCAGGTCCCAATCCCCGCAGCCCCCCCTGGGTTAGAGAATACAGGAGCAATGGGGAGTACCATTGGAGGGGCAAACGTCTCTCTGCTTGGGGACTTCCCACTCACCTACACCCAGGAAGTGGACAAAAACCCCTGAAGCCCCCCGCCCCCGGCACATCCATCACCAGACCAGCTAGCCCCAGCCTCTGCACCACGGACAGAGGTGCCCCAGCCCATCCTGCTCCCCAACACCTCTGTCTGCCCTCCAGGGAGCTCGCCCGGCAGGGGTGGGAAGCCAAATCCCTTGCCCCGAGCTCACTAGCGGAGTGCGGGGGCTCCCACGACCCCAGCCCTGCTGCGGGGGGCCTGTGATCAGGACCAGAGAGGCACCCACCTGGCTGGCATCTGCTCAGCGCCCCGGGGCACCCTGGGCTTCCCTAACTGAGGTCCCACGGGAAGCAAGTCCCCCAGGGGCTCCTGCAGATGAGATGGTGGCCTTTCTGCTCCTCCGGAGTCCCGAGTGGGTCCCAAAGAACCATGGCTGACCTGGGAGACAGGCCAGGTTGCCTGCGCCAGCCGGGGATCCTGCCCCGGGGGCGGGACATTCGTGCGCAGTGGGGTGAGCGGGGACGGAAGTTGAGAGGGGCCCCAGCAGAGACTGGGATCCCCGTGAGGGGAGCATTGCAAGCCACTCCCCGCCCCCCAGCTTCTCTCTGGAAATGTGAAGACGCAGGGATTAGAGGAGACAAAGAACCCGAAAGCCCTTTGTCAAGGATGAAGTGCTAGATAAAAATAGCAGATCTTTCTCCGCGGAGCCTCTCCTTTGCAGGCCCAAGGCCCCGGACAGCTGTTGAGGGAGGCCGCACACCGGCCATGCTTTTGCTCCTGCGTTCAGGAAAACTGGAGAGGCAAGCTTGTGAGAGTCGCTTGTCAAAACAAAACGAAACAAAGTCAATGGGCCCCGAGCGAGAGCGCCTCAGAGTCCCTCCACCAACGAAGTTCACAAACAAGGAGGCCTCTGGTTTTAAGGCGTTTTTAAGCGGCCCTTCTGCTTCTGGCTTGGGGGGGGGGAGGTGTTTTTGAGGCCTGGGGAGGGGTGGGCATGGTGGTGGGTATGTGGCTGAGGAGAAAACGGCCTCCAGGGCGTCCCCTGGGTACCACCCTGTGTCCTTACTCTGTGGGCGTCACTGGGAAGGCTGAGGACCCCCCGCCTTTCGTAGACGTGCAGTGGACATAGCCCTCACGTGTCCGAGGGCTAACACACGGCTCCCGATCCCACCACTGCTGAGCACCTCCTCCTGAGTACCTGAGGCCCAGCCGCCCTGCTCCCCTCCCCAGCCGCACCCCGCCCGCCGGCAGAGACCCCGGAGGCCTCAGGGCTGAGCAGCAGGCTGGAGGGGAAAGTAGGACCAGAGCTAGCCAGAAGGCAGACGGGGAGCCATGGATGCCCCTGCTTCCAGACAAAAGGGACTTCAGACACCAAGCCCCACACGGGAGGGAGGGCCCCTAAATCCTGCCCGGAAGCGTCCATTGCTTACGGGGGGGCCCCCCACCACACAACAGAGAACCTGCTGATCCTGGGCCGTCCGGCTCACCCAGGGCCCTGGAGAATCGTGCTTCCTGAGACCACCGCCCCACCCCAGCTGCTTCACCTGTGGTGCTGGACACCCAGGGAAACGCCACCCCTCACAGGGAGCAGCCAGGCCACCGGTGGTGGTGAGGGGGGAATTTCCATTTAGAAAGTAGAAAAACACTGCCTCCTGTTTCCAAGGCAACCGGGCTCTCTGAGCAAAGTGCCTGGCTGTGTACTCGTGTGGGGCACGTGAGCCGACCGTCCTGGGACTGAGAGGGGCCTGGGCCTCCCCGGCCCGCTGCACGGAGGCCGGCAATGGCGCTCATTAAATGGTTTAGCAAAGCCAGGGCCGCGGCGGTCAAGGGGAACCCAGCCAACTGGAGCATTAACTCGGCGGACTCCCAGGGCTCCTGGGGAGCCCCCCAGCTACAGTTCCTCGGTAACAATGTCCAAATTAACTGCAGGCAGATTAAACTGCAATTGCAGGCTGCTGGGAGGAGGCTGGCGGTGAGCCAGGAACGCACTTGCTGCAGCCCAGGCCCCCGGCTGGAGGGGGAGGGGGTCTTGCCTGGCCCTCCTCAGCTTCGGTGCCCCCCAGCAGCTCGCTCGGGGGCTGCAGACCAGATTCAAGGTCACTGATGTGTGTGTGTGTGAGACAGACAGACCCACCGAGCGGGGGTGGGGGGAAGAGGGCATCGGAGCCCACAGAGCTGGGTACATGGAACCCCGTTCCTGGAGTGTGCCGAGTGAGGAACCTCAGGGACCCCCAAGAACTCCCGCACCACGGGCTGCTCCGCGTCCACTGGGACTCAAGACGAGACTCCAGAGAACAGAGGCTTCAAAGGACGAGCGGCAAAGCTGGTGCTGGAAGAGCTCTCCTGAGGGACAGAGAACTTGGAGAGTGTGTGTGTGTGTGTGTGTATGTGTTGGGGGGGTGGGGGGAGCTGGGCTGCGCCTCCATGATTTTACCATAAACATTTTTTTCTAAGGGGAACTCAGCCTCCCCGGGGCAGTCTGCTGACAGCCTTGAAACATGCAAGGACTGGCCCAGAAAAGCGAGGAGAAAAGAGAAGGAAACAGAGGAGGGAAGAGAAGAGCCACTGCCGCGTGTTCAAAAGCCCAGGCGCCCCTGGGAAGGCCCAGCGCAGGCCAGGGATGGGACGCCCGAAGCCCCCACCCGACCCCGGGACTGGACCGGGGACAGGGCCACCTTCTCACAAAGGTCCCTTAGCTCGCCCACAGGGCCAGTGGGTACTGGGGCCCTGGGGCAGGAGCGCTCCACGCCCGGCCTGGTCCGCCCTCCTGGCTGGCAGGGGACCCTCCCCCAACCACTCGGGGAGACGCAGCTCCCTCCTGCCGAGGACCTGAGGGCAGGATGCAGAAAGTGAAATCTGATCCCCAGGTATGCAGGCTGGGGGAGGGGGCGACGCAGGAGCCAGGAATCAAAGGCAAAGCCAAGGAGAAAATTAGCCGGCGCTAAAGAGTTGATGGTATTGAACGTGTCTGTCTCCTCTTACAGACCCCCAAGCCCATCTGCAGCCCCCTTACCCAGTCCGCTCTGCCTACACCTGGCTGCGTGAGTGTGCACGCACGCGCGTGTGTGTGTCTGTGTATGTGTGCGCGCGCTCGCGTGCAGGTACAGGCATATCGAGGGGAGAGCGGAGCTGGGCGGAGAGGTGCAGGGCTGGCCCGCTAGGCCTCCAAAGGGGAGGAAGGATCTAGCCAGCGCGTGCTAAGAGGGGATGCTTCCCTAGCAGCCCACTTTCCAGGCTGGCTCCCCGCCAGCCGCCCATCAGCGCAGGCGGAATTCTCATTACCTCCGAGGCAAGCGCCAAGGGGAGGGTGGGCAGCTGGAGGCCCGGCTGGGCCCCCACCCCCATCCCTTCCCGGCCCACTGAGGCACTTCCTTCCAGCAGCAGGTCTGGGGACAGAATCCTCCTTGTATTGGGAGTTTTTTGCTCAGAAGCAGGGGGGAGCCCCGCTGTGAGCGGGCGGCGCCACCTCACCCTGGCCTCCGGGGCTGCACGCAGGTGGACATTTTCATAGAACCGGCACAGGGGAGTTTCCGGCTGAGGCCAGTCACAAACTCATCGGCTCACCAAGTGGTCCTTCCAGGGCTTTAGATCTGATCTTTAAGTCCAGTTCAGTCACCAAGGAGGGTCCTCGGGTCCCCCTTGGCCAGAAGAAACCTAATAAGCCTTTCCTCTGCATCCCCATCAGCGTGGGACAAACCTCAAATGCTCCGTCCCGATACAGGAGAAGGCTGGGTGGGCCTCCGGGTCGGCCTGCCGGTCCCACCCACCTTCTGCTTCCGTGCCCTGCGGTCGGAATGCTGGGCGCCAGAGGCAGGAGAGGGGGGCTCGATCCACTTCCCGGTCAAGGAGGGTGGGGGGGTGGATGTGCCCCTTAGCCACGTGAGGGCACAACAGGCCCAGAGCAGTGAACTCTCTTCCCCCGCTCCAATTCCAGCGGGCGACTGGCAGAACCAACGTGTTACACCCCAAGTCCCCTCTGTGTCACCTCGGGGCCTTGGGGGGCTATGATCATTTACTGACATGTAGCTCTGTCCTAGAGGGGCCAGGATTTTAATCCTCCTCCTGGGCCCCCAGCGCTCCTCCATGCCAAATTAACACAGCTAGAGGACCCTGCGCCACTAACAAGGTTTGGGAGGCAGGCTCCGGGCCATTACAAACAGCGCGGGGAAGATGTTGATATTTCCATTTCACGCTGGGTGAGGGGAAGAGAGGACGCTGGCTTTCAGCGCCAGGGGCGGGCTATCAGTTACCACCCCGGTGATGCGGGCATCACCCACGGTGTGGGCCTGGACGGCGTGCCACTCCTGTGAGATCGTCCTGCTCCCTCCCTGGGCTGAGACCAGGGCAAGAACCTGGTTCCTCCGTGAAGGCTGGAAGGAGGCTTGAAGGGACCCTTGCAAACTTTTAAAGCAGCAGGCCATAGTCTTCAAATATGGAATGCCCCCTGCCCACTCGAATATTGGATGCAGATGAAGGTGCTCTGGTTGGGGGTGCACAGCAACCCCCAAACCTGCCCAGGTGGTCCTGGATGATGCAGTGACCACACCAGGGCAGGGGAGCCGGCCTGCGGCTCCTCTGTGCATTCCTCATTGGGGGTCTTTGCTCAGGATGTGACAACCACTTCTGAGGCCCCTCTTAAGTGTCCCCTCTTTTGCTACCCAGGGCCCAGGTCTTCCTCTGCAGCCCCCCCAATACCCCAGGCAAGACTGAATCTAAGCCACAAAACTTGGGGAGGGACCTCGGCGCTGAGGAAGACTCATCAGAAGCCAGCAGCGCGCAGAGAGGGGGCGTGGACAAAGACTTTGGAAGTCCAGTCTAGATGCGACTGCTTGGTGCACCCCAAGACCGCCGGAGACGATGGCTACGTGGACACTTTTGCCGGAGCACAATACAGCCTGGCTGGATCAGCTCTCCCTCCCTTCCCCTCGCCTCGCCTCCCTGCCCGCCACGAGTCCTGCCCTCTCCGGGTCAGACTCCACGCCGCTCAGACAGTTTTCCACTGGCGGAAATGCCTTCTCTCCCTTCGGCTGGAGGGAAGGGGGAGGAGGGGGAGGACGCCGGAGGAGGCGGGGTGCACCGAGGCCCGCCCCCACAAAGAGCCTCCGGGATGCGGGAGGGCACCAGGGCAGTGAGGGAGCCTCCCCACGGGATGGAGGGAGCTGGCCAGAGCGAGAGCACGGAGAGGAAGGAAGAGGGGAGCAGGGAGGTCCAGACAGCCGGGGGTGGGGTGAGATCCGGGCGCCTGGCCTCATAACCTCGAACCTCGAACCTCAAACCTCGAATCCCAGACATGCAGCCGGGCCGATTCTGGTTTATTTCCATTTCATCACTTTCCGGTCCACCAATTCAGGTGCAGACCAGCAGCACATTCCCAGCTCCCCACAGCCCCCCGTTTGGGATGAAATCAACGGCCCCTGCCCCCTTCGTTGGCACCAGACTCTTCTCCCCCCCCCTCCCCCCCGCTCTCCAGCCATTCCCCACCAATCCTGACCCACCTCCCTACTTTGGAGAAACAACGTCCAACCCTCCTCCCATCCCCCACCCGGGGCTCCACTCTTGGCCCCTCCCCGCTGATTAGAAACAGACGCATACCCCCCCCCCAGCATTCCCCCAACTTCTTCCTACCGGCCCCTTCCCCAGTCTTGGGGCCAGCCGCTTAGGGCCCCTCCACTTTTGGAAGAGACCTCGAGCGCTTCCCCACCTGGGGACTAGCGACTCGGACCCCTCCCACTCCTCGGACTTTTGCTTTCGGCTGCCGCTTTAAGAGAGGACCCAAGCCCCCTCCCCACTTTGGGATGGAGACCCCATTCCGGACCCTCACTCCCTCGGGTCACGGCTCCGGGACCCCTATGAGCCTTGAACAGTTCCCGGGGCCGGCGGGGCGTGCCTCGCCCCCCGACTCCAGCCTGAGCGCACCCCCGAGCCCTCTTACCCGAGCGGGCGTCAGCAGGATCTCAGCGGCCGGGGCCGGCGCCGCGGCCGACGCCGACGCCTTATCGGCCTTGTCGCCCTTGATGCCGGCCACGGCGGGCTGGAAGCTGATCTTCACCATGGCTGCGCCCGGCCGCGCGTCCGCCCTGCAGCCTCGGCCCGTGCAGCCTCTATCTCGGCGACCGCCGCTCGGCGCTCTGCAGGCACCGGAAGTTTGGCTGGTGTGCGCGTCCCTTTCCCTAACTCCGCCTCCAGTCCGCCCCGCCCCGCCCCCCACCCGAGCGCCTGCGCCCCCTTCCCCCCGCCCCGGGGCGCGCGGTGACCCCTGCGGGGCGCGCCGCTCCGACCGAGGGAGGGCTGAGGTTTACTCGCACACTCTCTCTGTCACTCGCTCACTCACTCCATCCATCCATCCATCCATCCATCCATCCATCCAGTCAGGCATGGACTCAGCCCCTTTCGCAGCCTTATCCCTTCCAGCTTCCTCGCCAAGACCAGCGTCCCCAGAACACTGTCTTTGTTAAAAGAGTGTTTGTCCGGCACATACAGCTTCTAGACAAATTCCCCATCTCCCCTCCCCAACTTCATACCCTCCTCTGGAAACGCGGGTGCGTCCACTGCACCTGCTCCCGCCGCTGCCTCCTCCCACCTGTCTGGGACCCAGAAGGAGCTTTCAAGGCCAGGTGCCTACCTGCCTGCCTCCTGCGTCCATCCACGTCTCTTTCATATTCCATCATCCTTTTTCCTTCATTTTTCGTTCTTGTGGAACCTTCCTGAGGGTCTCTGGGGATGCATGCTAAGGATGCTGGGAGTAGAGAAGTGAGGGCAGCCTGCAGACTCAGTGAGCCCGTGACCAGCGCTGTTGTCGGTTTCTCCCCCATCCAGGAGGGCCTGGTGTGGCAGGAAGATCTGTGCAGTGGGTGACTGGAGGCTTGGGTTCTAGTCAAGACTCTGCCCCTGCAAAGCATCCCTGGTATTATGTAGGGGCAGGAGCCGGATTACTGGAGTGTCTCTTGCACCCAAACCCTAGATCTTTCTTTCCTGTCCATGGTCCAGACTGGACCGTGGACAACACCCAGCAGCCCACACGTAGCCTGGGGCTGAATGCCAGCTTTTGGTTCTGCAGTTGAGATGACTGGGGAAGGGAGGAAAGTCTGAGAGCTTGTCGAAGACAGTCCGAAGGCCTCCACTGACCCCCGCTACCTGTCAGGTCTTGGGGGGCTGCCTTGAACCCCACATCCCAGACTCCAACATCCTGGTTCAGATCTTGGATGAATCTATCAGCCTTGAGGACAGATAGCTTGAGAAGGAAGATTTAACTGATGCTAAGGCCACCACCCTGGGAAACTGAGAGAGGGGAAGGGAAGGTGGAAGAAAATGGTTTGGAGGCATATGAATTTGGATAAGACCCAGAGAGGAAGGGGCTATGGATTCTTGAGTCAACCAGCTCCAAGAACTCCTAGTTGAATCTTGGTGTTTGGAGAAGTTCAGTCCCAGCCCTTGGCTAGATTCCCACCCAGCATCCCCAACATACATCCCTCCATTCAGAAAGTGTCTCCCAAGGGCCCCTGCATGTCATGTGTTAATAATCCCTGTGGCAGAAGATAGAAAGCCCTAAGATGCAACCCCGAAACCAAGGACCTAATCACATTCAACCTTCCACCTGCCAAAGTTTCATAATGTTTATGAAATTTACTCACAATGCTTTGTTCTTTTTTATGGCTGAGTAACATTCCATTTTGTAAATATACTGCAATTGTCTGTCCACTCTCCTGGTTATGGACATTTGGGTTGCTTTCAGTCTTTGGCTATAATGAATAAAGGCTAAAAAGAAATAAAGCATATTTTGTTGGCATTTGTTGTCGTTTTTCTTGAGTAATAGCATCACAAAGGGTGAGATAGGAAGAGTTCACTCCCGGAGATAGGCGTATTTATCACATGGCACCGATAAAGTGAACCAATATTTAGTTGGCGTGGTTTTATTATTGTGCTTAAATTCTCCGCAGATATTGCACCCCCTTGTTGCCTGACCTGGGGCATATCACTCACACCACCCTGCCCCCCACCTCGGTATACTACTGCTTAGGAGTGGAATTTTATCGTTTTATACTCCCACCAGCAATGTAGGAGAGTTCCAGTTGCTCCACAATTGCACCAACATTTGATGCTGTCAGTCAGTCTGATTTTAGTAATCTCAACTGATCTAACGAGTTGTATCTTATTGTGGGCTTTTTGGTTTGGTTTTGTTTGCTTTTGTTTTATTGAGGGAGGTGGGAGGGGCAGAGGGAGAAGGAGAGAGAAAATCTTAAGCAGGCTTCACGCCCAGTGCGAAGGCCACACGGGGCTCAATCTCACGACCCTGAGATTGTGACCTGAGCCAAAATCAAGAGTTGGTCCCTTAACCGACTGAGCCACCCAGGCGCCCGCTTATTGTGGTTTTAATTTACATTTCCCTGATGACTAAGGATGTTGAGCCCCTTTTCTTATGGTATTGACCACTTGTATATCTTCTTTTGTGAAATGTCTGTTCGAGTCTTTTGGTCATTTTAGAGGTTAGATTGTCTTTTTAATTATTGATTTGTAGGAGTTCATTGTATATTCTGGATACAAGCCTTTTGTCATATGTATTTATTATGAATATTTCCGCTCAGATTGTGGCTGGTCTTTTCATTTTCTTAATTTTATCTCATGATGAGCAGAAGCTTATAGTTTTGATATAGTTTAATGTATCAATATTTAATGCTATGGTTAGCACTTTCAGTGTTTTCTCCAAAGAATCTTTGCCCACCCTGAAATTTTGAAGTTGTTTTATTTAGTGTGTTTTCTTCTAGAAGACTTGAAATTTTAGATTTTACATATAGGTCTATGATCTATTTTTAATTGTCTTTTTTATTATAGTGTAGGCTAGGAGTTAAGGTTTTGTTTTGTTTTGTTTTCTATATGGTTATCCAGATGTCCAAAGATCATTTGTTTAATGAAATGGAAACTCCATTTTCCATTGAATTGCCTTGGCACTTTTGTCAAAATTGGTCGATAATTTCTATGTTGGCTTATTTCTGGACTCTGTTCTGTTACATGCATCTATTTTTTTCTATCCTTATGCCAATTCACGCTATCTTGACTGCTGTAAATTTCTAGTAAGTCTTGAAATCAGGAGTGTAAATCTTTTTCTTCTTTTTCAAGATTATTTTGGCCCTTCTAGATCCATATAACCTTTAGAATTGGCTTGTCAATTTCTAAATAAAATTAAATAAAACCTGTTAAATATAAATTGGGTTTGAGTTGAATCTAGAGGTCAATTTGGGGAAAACCAATGTCTTAACAATATTAAATTTAAATCCATGAACATGGAATATCTCTCTGTTTTGTTTAGCTCCTCTTTAATTCTTCTCACCAATGTTTCACAGGTTTCAATGCAGAGGTCTTATGTATCTCTTGTTAGATTTATGACTAAATGCTTTATGTTTTTGATGCTATTGCATTTATTATTTATGTCATCTTCCAATTTTTTCTAGTAGTATATAGACATACAATTGATTTTGGAAAACTGATCTTGTATTTTGTAAATTTAATATATTTATTTGCCACAGGATTTTTTTTTTATAGATTCCTTGGGCTTTCTAATATATATTCATGCCATCTGAGAACAAAGATAGTTTTACTCCTTTTTCTCAATCTTTATGTCTTTTATTACTTTTTTTTTCTAGACTTATTGTTTAGGACTCTAGCAGTGTCAAATAAAAGTAAGGTAGACATCTTCATTTTTGTTTTTCATCTTAGCAGGGAAAACATTCAGTCCTTCAGCATGAATGTAATTCAGCTGTAGGTTTTTCATAGATGCCCTTTGTATTAGTTTACCAGGGCTGATACACAGGCTGACACCACAACTTTGGTGGTTGAAAACAAGAAATTTATTGTTCCAAAGTTCTGGAAACTCTAAATCTCAAATCAAGGTTTCAGGGGCACCTGGGTGGCTCATTCGGTTAAGCATCTGACTCTTGGTTTCGGCTCAGGTCATGATCTCATGGGTTGTGGGTTGTGGGATTGAGCCCCCACGTCAGGCTCCGAGCTCAGTCTGTTTGAAGAGTCTCTCCCTCTACCCCTCCCCCTACACATGTTTGTGTGCATGTGTGCAAACACTCTCTCAAATAAATAAATGGACCTAAATAAATAAAATAAAATCAAGGCTTCAGTAGGGTTATACTTCCTCTTATCCCTATAGAGGAGAGTCCTTCCTTCCCTCTTCTAGCTCTGGTATTTGTTGGCAACCCTGGTATTACTTGACTTAGAGACACATCACTCCAATCTTTGCCTCCATTATCACATGGCTTTCTTCTGCCTGTGCCTCTGTTTTCACATGACACTTTCCTCTTCTTATAAGAACACCTGTCATATTGGATTAGGGCCCACCATGACAACCTCATCTTAACTTGATTATATCTGAAAAGATTCTATTTCCAAATATAGTCACATGTACAGGTTGTTAGAATTTCAACACATCTTTTTGGAAGACACAATTCAACACAATTCAACCTGTAACATCCTTAATCATATTGAGGAAATTCTCTTTTTTCCTAGTTTGCTGAGAGTTTTAATTATGAATGGGTATTGCGTTAGGTCAAATATATTTTCTTCACCTATAGAAGTGACCATATGAGTTTCATCTTTTATTAGAAATCGTATTATTTGATCCTTGGATATTAAAAGAGCCTTGCATTCCTGGGATAAACCTTCCTTGGTCATAATTACTTTTCATATATTACTGGAGTCAACTGGTTGATATTTCGTTAAATTTTTTTTTGGTTGTTGTTTGTTTTGTTTTTTGCCTATGTTCATGACGCCTATCAATCTCTCTTTTCTTGCAATGGCAGTTTTTGGTATCAGGGTTATGCTGACCTCATACAATGAATTAGGGAGTCTTCCATCCTTTTTTTTCTGAGAAAGTTTAAGTGAGATTGGTGTTATTACTTCCTTCAAATATTTGATATAATTCACCAATAAAGGCATGGGGATCTGGAATCTTTATTATGGGTAAGCTGTTAATTATGAATTCAATTTCTTTAACAGATATAGTGCTATTCAGACTTTTGGTAAGTTGCACCTTTGAAGGAATTTATCCATGCCATCTAAATTGTCAAGGTGGTGACATTTTAATGTGCAAGGTCAGGACACTCAGCAGGCCGGAAGAGAGAACCCTAGACCAAGGCCTTTGCCTGGTTCTTTCAGCACACAATGGAGGGTACACAGATAAAGCTGGCCTGGTGATCATTGTTCCCTGTGAAGGAAGAACGGGTGAAACACTCTTGGGAGTTTATTCACCACCAGAAAATTCTCATAAGGGAGCGGTAAGTTTGCACATAAGTTTGGCTTAAAGTTGTAAGAGCTTGGATCCCTCCCCCTTCAAAAAATTTTAATCTGTTTAGATCAGTAGTTCTCAAAGTGTATTTTGGGGACCCCTGGGCATCCCCACAACTCTCTCGGAGAGTTTGGAGGTCAAAGCTATTTTTCTAATAATATTAAGATGTTATTTGCCTTTTTCAATCTCATGCTGTCATGAGAATACAGTAGAGTAATTGAGAAGTTACATGACATGTGGTATCATAGGGGGAATCACAGAAGAAAATAGGAGAATCCAGCTCTCTCCTGTTAAGCTAGATATTAAAGATATTTGCAAAAATGTAAAGTGTCTTCACTATTCTTAGGATTTTTTTGCTTTGAAAAATGGTTTAAAAAAATAAAAAATATTATTATATTAACATGTAATAGATTTATACTGTCATTTTTATATGACTTAATAAATATCCTATATATGTCTCAGTGTTAATTGTCAATATGTTAAATATCATTAAATGTTTTTAATGTAATTAAATATCATTATATCAAATGATATCAAATATCATTATATCAAATATCAAATGTAATTAAATATCATTAAATGTATTTCCCACATAAACAAAAGATCTTTAGGCTCCTTGATGTTTTTACCAGTTTAAAGTGGCCCTGAGTCTATAAACTTTGAGAACTGCTGATTCAGATAATTTTGGGGGGTCAGTGGTGGTGAATACTTTTTATTGGAATGTAACATATACACGGAAATAGTCTTAAGTTACAAGCGTGCAGCTCAGTGAATATTTACAAAACAAAACAAAATATTCACATACATGTAACTAGCCCCCAGATCAAGAAACAGAGCATTAACCCCCACTTTGTCGCCACTCCTGACCCAAGAGTAAACAGTATCCTCATTTCCTTCCCAGCGAGGAGCTTTGCCTATTTTTAAAAATTTAATCTACAGGAATCTCACGGTATGTACTCTTTTCTGCCCAGGACCCTTAGCATCATGATTGTGAGGGTCGTCCATGCTGAGGGTCCTGAAGGCTGCCGAGGGCATGGAGTTCTGCTGTGCACCCCGATGTGCGTATCCCGTCTACGGTTGGGGTACACTTGGGTTGTTTCCACTTTGGGGCTCCTAGGAATGGCGTTTCGTTCTTCCACCCGTCCTCAGGGAATGTGCGCAGCCATTACTGCTGGCACCTACTGGGGACTGGGTTTCCTCTTTAGTGTGTCTTTTCCACGTCACAGACTGGAAGGCGAGGCTTTCTCAGCAGTGAGCTTGTGTTCCATAAGAGCCACCCTGACGAAGGCATGGAAAACAGAGCTCATTGTTTTCCACTCGGAATGTTCCACCAGGCCTTTCATTTATCATCTTGCCCCACACATGGTCTTAGGGATGACCCTTCAGGCTGGATTTGTGCTGTGAAAATCTTCTGATGGAAACTGTTTCTTTGGAGAGAGATGATATAGTGTCTGGGCTGTGGCGATACAACCCTTGGGACTGAATCTCCATCCCCACCACCTCCTAACTCCAGGACCTCCTCAGATGAGCATCTCAGGCTCTCCCAGTGATGGGACTGCTGGGAGCCGGGACTGGCCTGCAATGACCCCACTGAAAGGTTTCCCACACACTGTCACACCAACCTAGCCACTGTGACACATGCCATCAGTGATATCATGGGTAGGACATACCCTTCAAGAGAGCCACTCCAAACGTAACATCCCTAGGAATAAACTTTATGACCCGTGTAAAGAAAGGCACAATATTTTATGGAAGGCATAAAGCTCAAGTAAAATGGAGAGACAAACCATTTTCTTGGATGGGAAGATGATGAAGACGTTGATCCGCCTCCAAATCAAAGCAAATCCAATTAAAATCCTAATAGGTTTTTGCAGACAAGCAGAAATACTATTCTAAAATTTGTCATTGCAGTTGCCAAGAACTTTAAAAGAAAAAAGAATGATGAGTACAGTTTTCAGCGTAACAAAATACTATACTGAAATTTAGCTGACGAAGATACTAGTGACTGTAAAGTGGAGGTTTTCTAACTGTACCAGGCAAGAAGTCATGATGGAAAATTTAATATGTTTACATATCTGAAAATAACATATACAAAATACAGAGGCAGCTGTCAACTAGGAAAAATTCTAATTACTCCTGATAGAGGTAAGCCTGAGAAATGTAGTCTTATTAACTTAGCAATGAACTCAGTAAATTTCTATTAGTAAAGAAGAAAGAGTGAGGGAAGCAGGGACTCAGCAGTTCCTGCAGAAAGAATTCATAATAAAACAGTAAGAGTCCATAGTATTAAAGAAGGAATTCAAGGGCATCTGGCAGTCAGAGGAGCACGTGACTCTTGATCTCGGGGTTGTGAGTTTGAGCCCCACCTTGGGTGTAGAGATGACAAAAAATAAATACAACTAAAAAAAAAGAAATCATAATATAAAAACTAAGGTAAATGACTTAAGGATTGACACCAAGAACCTAGGAAGGGAACAACAAAACAAACCTGAAGAAAAGAGAAGGAAATATGTTAATGGAAAAATGGAAAAATGGGAGAACTGGTAAGTATGTCTATTTTTCTCTTTTTTTTTTTGCAACATCTTTTTTCTCCTCCCCAGCTTTCTTGAGGTGTCATCGACTAAGGAAAATCGTATGTACTTCAGGTGTACACTGTGATGATTTGATATACATATGCATTGTAAAATGGTCACCACAATCAAGTTAAGTAATACATCCATTCATGTTGCTACCATTTTGTGTCTGTGTAATGAGAACATTTAAGATCTACTCTATTAACAAATTTACTGTATAGCACAGTATTATTAACTAGTCACCGGGCTGCACATTAGATCCCTAGGACTTACTCATCTTAGAACTGAAAGTTTGTACCTTTGACCAGCGTCTCCCCATTTCCCCACCCCCCAGCCTGTGGTCACCACCATTTTGTTCTGAGTTTGACTGTTTTAGATTCTACATGTAAATGAGATCATAGAGGACTTGTCTCTCTTTGTCTGCTTTATTTCACTAACATGATGTCCTCCTGGTTCATCGATGTCACAAATGTCAAGGTTTTCTTCATTTTTATGGCTAAACAGTATTCCATTGTATATAGAGTTTTTTTATCCATTCAACCATTGATGGACACTGAGGTTGTTTCCATGTCTTGGCTATTTTGAAGAAGGCTGTGCTGAACATGGGCATGCAGATTATCTTTTTGAGACACTGATTTCATTTCCTTTGGATACTTACCCAGTAGTGGGACAGTTCTATCTTTTATCTTCTGAGGAACCTCCATATGGTTTTCCATAATTGCTGTACCTGCTAAGAATGTGAAAAGATAGTTCTCCTGAAAAAAAATCAGTAGAAAGAGACAAACCTATAGAAAATCTAATTAATAAATAAGAGAGAAAAATATTAATTCCATGAGAAAGATAGAATTATAGATAAGGTGGGTATTATAAATTATTTTATATATAATCATATCTAATAAATATAAATATTTTGAAGTGGATGAGTTTCTAGGAAAGTGTAAATGGCCAACACAAGCCAAAGAATAAGTAGAATATTATAAAGGCCTATAATCAGGGAAATTACTGAAGAAAGTTCTCAAAGCAATTATCTCAAAAAATCATCTGGACAGCCAGATCACTTAACTAGAGAGTTCTCTCATAATGAAGGAACAGCTAATTCTATGAATGCTTCCATTAATTTTAGGCATCGATGATATATTCTGACACCAAAGTCTGACAAATAAATGAGAAAAATATAATTTCAGGGATGAATAGAGATACAAACATTCAACAGTACAAAAGAACGGTGAAGTGCCATCAGGGAGAACTTCTCCCAAGAATAAAGACACCGATTTCATGTTTGAAAATCCATTTGAGGAGGGGCGCCTGGGTGGCTCAGTGGGTTAAAGCCTCTGCCTTCGGCTCAGGTCATGATCTTGGGCTCCTGGGATCGAGCCCCGCATCGGGCTCTCTGCTCGGCAGGGAGCCTGCTTCCCCCTCTCTCTCTGCCTGCCTCCCTGCCTACTTGTGATCTCTCTCTTTCTGTGAAATAAATAAATAAAATCTTTAAAAAAAAAAAAGAAAATCCATTTGAGGAGAAATTGCTTCGCCAAATGCGGCTTAGAAGCAATAGCTATTCAAACTTGAAAACCATAGAAAAGAATAAGAAAATAAAACGACTGTTATGACAAAACCCACATAACCGCTATTAATACTTTGTTATTTTTCACCCAATGCTTTTCACTCTCTCTTAATATGTGTGTGTGCTGTGTTTTCTATGGAACCAGGACCCTGTTTCGTGTGTATTTGTGTGTGTGGAGTATGTGTGTGTTCTATTATATTTTATTATTTTAAAGATTTTATTTATTTATTTGACAGAGAGAGACACAGCGAGAGAGGGAACACAAGCAGGGGGAGTGGGAGATGGGAAAGCAGGCTTCCCGCCGAGCAGGGAGCCCGACGTGGGGCTCGATCCCAGGACCCTGGGGTCATGACCCGAGCTGAAGGCAAATGCTTAACTACTGAGCCACCCAGTTGACCTGTTTTATTTTAGTTTTTAAAAAGATTTTATTTCTTTTAAAGATTTATTTATTTATTTTAGAAAGAGAGAGAGAGAACCAGGGGAGAGGGAGAGGGAGAGAAAAAATCCTCAAGCAGGTTTCACACTCAGTGTGGAGCCTGATGCAGGACTTGATCTCACAACCCTGAGATCATGACCTGAGCTGCTTAACCAACAACTGAGCCACCCAGGTGCCCCAAGATTTTACTTTTTTAGGTAATCTCTGCACCCAGCATGGGGCTCAAACTTACAACCCCGAGATCAAGAGTTGCTTGCTCCACTGACTAAGCAGCCAGACGCCCCAGTACCTGAGTGTTCTTAACCGGGGGCCATTTTGACCTTCGGGGAACATTTGGCCATGTTTGCAGACATTTGCAGTTGTCACAGCTTGGGTGGGGGAGGCGCCCTTGGCCTCTGGTGGGTAGAGGCCGGGGTTGCTGCTGAATCTGTAGTGCCCAGGACAGTCCCCACGACAAAGAATCATCCAGTCTAAAACGTCAATAGTGCCAAGGCTGAGAAACCCTGATTAATATCTCGCTTTTTTTCTCTTTAAAATAATCGCAGCATTTGCTCCGGAGGTAGGTAGAATCCACCCCCACCGCCTTGCCCACCTTCCCCACACGATACAGGGAACTTCGCAGAAATAACTACGTTACTAAGCCCACCCTGGATGATCTGCGTGGTCCCAATCTCATTGCATCTCGTAGAAGCAGAGAACGTTCTCTGGCTGGAGTGAGGCGGGTGTGGCAGAAGGAGAACTCCGATCTGAAGCATGGAAGGACCGGAGTGGTGTTGCCGGGTGAGGATGGGGCAGACGCTCGGTGACAAGGAGTGCGGGAGAGACTCCCGGCTGAGGGCAAGAAGACAGAGACCTCCGTGCAACCACCGCACCGAACTGCATTCTGCCGGCAACGTGAATGAGCCTGGAAGTGCCGTCCCCACGCCCACCCGGGCCCTCCAGGTTCGGAGCTCGAGCTGGCCCGCACCTCGCTTTCCACCGGGAGCAGGGGAAAGAGCAGAGCCCACCTGGACTCTGGACCGACCCACAGAGCTCTGGGGTGATGGTTGCATTGCCACTAAATTTATGATAATGTTCCCGCGGCAATATAAAACAAATACGCACGGCACGATGAGCAATTCTCTCATATTCGCCAACATCCGTGTGTGTAGATCTCTGTCCCCCTCTCATAGGCTTTTTACACATGTCCCCGGGTTCCTCTCTGGAAACGTCTTTTTTCAATTCGTCATCAGCCATACTTGAGAGAAGTGGCTACACCTTTCTCTTACTAACGTTTAGTGAAATCATGTAAAATGTATCCTTTAATTTGATAAGTAAAAACATGTACCTTGATACTACATCTTGTCCATTTTTTCATTAAAATAATTTAAAGTGAGATATTGGCTGATTATGTATTTTTGAAAAGAACTACCTCTTGGATTTATCAATTCTGCTTTTTCCTGTTTTCTAATTACTTTATTCTGCATTTATTATTTTTTAAGATTTTTTTTTTTTTTGTTTTTTGAGAGAGAGAGAGAGAGCAAGAGGGGCAGAGGGAGAGAGAGTCTTAAGCAGACTCCCAGCAGAGCACGGAGCCTGATATGGGGCTTGATCTCACAATCCACAAATCATGACCAAGAGTCAGATGCTTAACCGACTGAGCCACCCAAGTGCGCCTATTTCTGCCTTTAAAAAAAATTAATTTCCTTCTCTTTTCTTCATGTGTATTCTGTTCTTCTTTTCCCAACTACTTTTTTTTTTTTTTTATTGCTACTGAAGACGAACTTTCCTTTTCTCATGTTCAAATTAGGGAAGACAGGTCAAACTCTTTTATAGGTGATGGTGAATAAAGACTAATATTAAGGCTTCAATGAGAGAACAAACAGCACAGAACCTGGAGGTACTTACTGGAACTCAAGTAACTCTGCCGCTGGCTGTTTGGGTTGCGTTCAGTTTTTCCCTAGTACAAACAATGCCGTCGGGGACATCCTCATTACTCTTTCCCAAGTCATCCTGCTTCCAACCCACCCACGCTGCTGCTCCTGCGCCTCCTTCCTACTTTCCTACAGCCTTGAGCAGGGGGGACTTCGATTTTTTTTTCAATTTAAATCATTAAAGAAAAACGAGTGACCTTATTGTATCTGCACTTTCCAGAATACAGCTCAGAAAATAAAAATATCAACAGGAAGACAAATTTGAATCAGATTGAGGAGCAAGTTGCTTTTAGCCATTATATCACATTGCATCAGAGACTTACTTTTTAATACAAATTTATTTACAGTGGCAATACTTTGTTTTTCTGAGGTTAAATTAAATAAGTGTGTATTGCAGACATTTCAGACAGGATGGAAAGTCAGTGTATTAGGGCACCTGGGTGGCTCTCAGTGAGTGAAGGGATCAACTTGACTTTGGCTCAGGTCATGATCAGGGGGTCGCGAGACTGAGCCCTGCATGGGGCTCAGCGGCAGTCGCAGGGTCTGCTTGATGCTCTCCCTCTCCCTCCGCCCCTCCCCCGCCACTCACACCCACGCAAGCGCACTCTCTCTCTAAAAAAGAAATGGAAAGAAAAGAAAGCCAGCTATCTTCGTTCACTGGGGCTGCCATAACAGAGTCCCACAAACCGAGTAGATCAAACAACAGAAATGTATAGTCTTACAGGTCTGGAGGTTGGAAATTCAGATCACCGTGCTGCCATAAATAATAGTTCCTTCTGAGGCTGGGGGGGGTGGGCGTCTGTCCCAGGCCTGCCCCCGGGCATCTGCTGGGTTTACTGGTCATCTTTGGTGCGTGGTGTGTAGAAGCATCACCCTGATCTCTGTCTTCAGCTTCACATGGCGTTCGCCGTGTGTGTGTGTGTGTGTGTGTGTGTGTGTGTATATGTGTGTATGTGTGTGTTCAAATTTCCTCTTTCCCCCTTTTTATCAGGACACCTATTATTCTATCCTAATGACCTCATCTTAACTAATTACATCAGCAATGACTGTATTTTCAAATAAGATCAAATTCTAAGACACTATAAGACTTCGGACTTCAACATACGAATTTTGGGGGACACAATTCAACCCCCCAACAGCAACCTTGTTCCTAATTACACCTCGCTAGGGTAACAGCTGTTGTATGCAATGGGTGTCTAGTCTCCCAGGTTCAATCTTCGCGCATCCGTACACTCACAAAGTTTATTTTGTCAAAATGGAATTACGCAGTTTTCTAATCTGCTTTTTTCACTTAACTGAGTGTTCTGAACACCTTTCCATGTCGCCAAATACAGATTATATTTTAAGGTGTGTATAGAATTCTATTCTTTGATGTGCCATGTTTTATTGATTGAAGAATACATTTGTTTTTCCAAATGTTTGCTCTTAGGAGCAGAGCGGCCACGAGGAGACTTGTATGCAATGTGCTCTCTTGATTCCTAGATTGCTATTTTCCCGAGATGAACTGCTGCACGTTTAAACCAGGGTCTGCTGGTTTAAAATGGCCTGCGTCTTGCAAAATATTTTGACACACATTGACAACCTTCCCTCCAGAAACGCTGTGACCCTCACACTCCCACCACCAAAGCACTTTATCTTCCAAACCTGCTTCTCCCCAGCCTACCACACCTCAGCGAGGACAGCTCCCTTCTAGCAGCTCAGGTCAAAACTTGAAGTCATCCTTGCCTTTTTGCCTCACACCTCGCGCTGCATCGTTCAGCACTTTCCCTGGGCTCCGTCTCCAAAGTCTGTGCAATCGGACCGCTTCTCCCGCCTTGATCCTCGCCATCTTCTCACCTGGAGCATCTCCCTGGCTTCTCACCTGGACCTTGGCAGGGTCTCCCCGCCGCCCCTCGTACCCCCGCCCCGCAAAGTCTGTTCCCAACACAGCCGCCAGAGGGCGCACTTTCAACCGTAAATCAGACCCCACCCGGCCTCTGCTCGGACTCCGCGGTTCCTTCGGAATCAACCTCACAGCGCTAGCCAGGGGCTCCAGACCCCACTCTGTGCGGCCCTGCCTGTGTCCTTTCCCCGTTTTTCCATTTCTGTGTTTATCTCATAAAAAATAGAGAAGATCCCTTTGTATATTCAGAATATTAGCTCTGTCCACCAGAACTCACTGGTATTTTTCCATTTTGACATCTGCCTCTTCATTGAATTCATGGACTGTTTTGATATGTAAATCCATCACATTTCCCATTATGGTTTCTTCCTTGCCTGTACACTTAGAAAGACTCCTCCTTAAACTTACTTAGTCACCAATATTTCCTTCTAGCATTGTTTTATATAGAGAACATCAAAATCATTAGTACTTTTTCTTTTTTTAATTCTTGACAATTGTATTGGCTTCTCAAGACAAATTTTAGAATGAATTTTCCAGTTGTCTGCAAAAACCTAGGGGGATTTTTCTTGGCGTTGCTTTACTTTGGGGGAGACTCCATATTCCCATCCAGGAATACGGTTTCTCCCTCCATTTACTGGAAGCTTTACGGCCCCCAGTAAAATTTTGTGCCTTTCTTTATACAGGTCGTGGAGGGAATTCCCAGGAATTGTGTTTTCGCAGGTGCTCTGGTGAAGGGAGTGCCTTCGCGGCCAGCCCCTTTCCTGGCGACACTGTCGGAGGCCGGGACCCTCCTCCAGCCGCGGGGACACCTGGAGAGCGTGAGAGGCACGTATGCAGCCAAGAACTTGTGTTCGGTGTCCCCCCCACTCCCATCCCTGGCCCCCAGCTCCGGGTTCGCAGCTGCCGCCTCCGCCGCCTGCCGGGCAGATTCGGTGGCGCCCCCTGGTGGTCGCTCCGAGCTGGCTCTTCTGCTACCTTCCAATTCCCACAAACATCCCCTGGCTGGATGGATTTCCTTTCCTTGCCAGACTTTGGAGTCACTTCCCGTACGACTTCCAACATTTTGGATTCAGCAAAAATACACTTTGGAAGATGAGCATGAAAAAGTTACCCTAAAAACAAATCGGCTCTTGGAAATGTGGCAGCTATTTATTCATTCACCCCAAATCCGCTGATGCGAGCTGTCTGCCGGGCCAGGCTGTGGGGTTCAAACGGGAACCCAGACAGACAAGCGCCCTACTGTTCCCTCGCATCGCCTGTTCTAGTGAAAGGAGACAAAAATAATTAAGTAAATAAATGTGGCTATCTCCAAGGGAAAGAAATAATCTGAAGAAGATAAAGCAGGAACAGGGGGCGGGGTGGGGGGTAGCCAGCAGGGGCTGGGGGTCAGGGCGGGCTTCCTGGAGGAGGTGCCGCGGAGGGGCAGGTGGAGGAGGAGTCAGCGCGGGAAGATGGGTGTGGTAGGTATTACCCCCTCTTGTCAAATCCCGTATTTTTTTATAGAGGGAAACATTCAGTTAGGAGAAAAGTGAGATATATGCGTCTTTTTTGCTTTTGCCTTCCTTCAAATCCGTGTCTCACACGCAGTTATGTTTCACCCACAAGAACGAGTGAAGTTACGTTTGCCCTGTGAGGAAGGGGGTCTGCAGGCCCAGAAATGTGCTCTTGTTTGGGGAATGGGGATATTGGAGCTTTGGCCTGGGTATGGGAGGCATTTCTCTTTTGGCCTGGAGCTTTCAGGCT
The DNA here is from genome assembly GCA_028534135.1 of Potos flavus. NCBI lineage: Eukaryota > Metazoa > Chordata > Mammalia > Carnivora > Procyonidae > Potos > Potos flavus. The sequence goes on along the minus strand of CM052883.1, from coordinate 166,056,315 downwards.
GGCTTCATGACAAACTTTTCAGCTATAATTATTGTTGTCGAAATAAAAGAGCGAGTCTAAGAGTCAATAACACATAGTGCTCTGGGCAACATTGTGCCCCCGCTTCACAAGTTGAATTCCGAAGACCGAGTCCCTCAGAATGTAGTGGTGTTTGCAAATTGGACCTTCGAAGATGGGGTCATTGCGGTAGGTCCTAGTCCCATAGGGCTCGAGTCCTCAGAAGAAGAGGACCTTAGGACCCAGGCACACAGAGAAGACCTCGTAAAGACACAGGGAGAAGACGGCCCTCTCTACAAGCCAAGGTGAGAGGCCGCCATTGGAACCAACCCTGACAACGACTTGACCTTGGACTTCTGGCCTCTGGCATTGTGCGGAAGTAACTCTCTGTTGCTTGAGCAAGACCATCTTCCGTACTTGCTACGGTAGCCCTAGCGAACTCGTACAGGTAGATTAATGTCAACTTTAGAATGAAATTTAAAAGAATCACAGTGTGGCGGTTGTCACAAATGACTTACTATCAGGAATGTTTGCAAATACGGGCTTTCTATTCTGGGAGAGGGACAGAAGTGGGTGGATTCAAGACAGGTTGGAAGTAGAGGCAGAAGAACGTGGAGAGAGACTGGACAGGTGGGGAGGTGGGGAGGAAAGAGAATTCCCGAGGATGATTCCTGGGTTTGGGGGCTTAAGGAAAGAGATGGATGGTGGGGAAATGGGAGGGGTATGTGTTTCTTAGCTATCTGGGGTTTGAGATGCCCTTGAAGCATCCAGGGACATCCAATAGCAGCTACATATGTGAATTCTGCAAGCAGGTTGGGCTGGAGATAAAAACGTGAGATTCAGACGGAATTTTAAGTCGTGGGACCACATCAAGTCACGTGGATGAAGACGCCAGAGGTTGGGATGACGTCTGATATGTTAGGTTTTTATTTTCATTTATATTAAAATATTTTCTTATTTCCCTTGTGATTTCTTTCTTTCTTTCCTTCTTTCTTTCTTTCTTTTTTTCTTTCTTTCTTTCTGACCCAGGATTACTGTGAAAAGTGTTCTTTAATTCCCCCATATTTGGGGATGTGAGGGCTATCTTTATGTAATTGGTTTCTAATTTATTTCCGTTGTGTTCAGAGAACATACTCTAAATAATTTAAATTCTTTTTCGTTCAGATTGGTTGAGCCTCACCCAGTTGTCCCATGTATAGTTGATCTTGACAAACATTTCATGTGCGCTTGAAAAAAACGTGTATTTTGTGCAGTTGGAGGTTTTAAGTTCTGTGAATGTCAGTTACAGCAGGTTGGTTGGTATCGTTATTCACATCCCCTGTACCCTGAGTAACTTTAAAAAAAATTAACTTCATTGTTTAGAACAGTTTTAGATTTACAGAAAACCTGCAAATATAGGACAGAGGAGTTCCCCTATGCCCCACACCCAATTTCCCTCGAAATGAACATCTCACACAGGGATGGTACTTTTATTACCATCGCGAATCCGTACAGATATATTATTATTAGCTACCGCTCATGCTTTATTCAGATTTCCTTAGTTTTCATCTAATGTGCCTTTTCTGTTCCAGGATCTCACCCCCGATCCCACGTGACCTTTAGTCATTCCATTTCCTTAGGCTCCTCTTGGCTGTGACAGTTTCTCAGACTTCCCTTGTTTTTGATGACCTTGACGGTTTTGAGATCGGCTGTAGAATGTCCTGCTAAGGGATTTGACAGATATGCTTGTTATGATCAGACGGGGGTGAGGGGTCTGGAGGAAGAAGACCAGAGGACAAGTGCCATTCTTTACCGCATCATGTCAGAGACATGATCAACGTGGCTCAATCCCGTCGATGCTGGTGATCAATCACCGGGGTGAGGAGACATTTGTCGGTTTAACGGGGCATCCTGCGTTTTATCCGGCAGCCCTCTCCAGCCGTCCTCCTGGCCTCTGCCCGATGTCCGCGCGGAATATCAGGGATGTAAGGATACTCCTCGAAATACGTAATTCCTTCCCCAATAATTTTTGACTGATGCATGAATGTTCTTTTCTTAAGTGCTCGAGGTTTTTTTGGTTTTTTATTTTTTTGTTTTTGTTTTTGTTTTTGTTTTTTTCCAGCCACCTGAGCTCTCAGCCCATCACCATGAGTCTTTTCGCTCATGGGAAATAGGCTGACTTCAGTAACAGCCCGGCATCCTCTGGAATTTGTCTGACAGAATCTTGGCTGGTGCTCTGTGATTGTCCGGCATGGCCGGTCCTGCCATCTGCTTTGGAGAGATTCTCCTCCAACGTTAAAGGGCAAGTTCCCAGTAGCTGGGAGATTTGGTGAGCCTTCATCTGCCTGTCTTGCTGTGAATCAGGAAGGACTTGAAATACTTGCAGGATTCGTCTAGGACAGCAAACTGGGACCCTCTCTGGGGGACCGCGCGGCTCAGGATCCCACCTCTGAGTGTGGAGTCAGGAGCTGACCCAGGCCTCTCTGGTCCCCAGGCGGGTCCACGGCGCGCCCCGCCCCCCAGGTCTCTCTGGTGGCTCTGGCCATCGTGGGCTCTGAGGCCTGGCATCACAGCCTCCCGGGCCCACGGCCGCCTGCATGCTGGAGGATGAGCTTGCCCGGGCTGCTCCTTGTTCATTTGCACGGAAGCCGGAGGGCCTGCGGCGGAGGCCGAGCACCTGCCCTCTCTGGCTTCTCCGCCTGTGGCCCCGCGGCCGCAGCACCCCGGGAGCCGGGTAGAAAAGCAGAGTCTCAGGCCCCATTCCATACCCTCTGGATCTGAACGAGCTTTTCATCAAACCCCTGGGTGAGTGGCAAGGACATCGCCGTTTGAGACCAGAGAGCTGCGAGCCCCGCGGAGCGGACGGTGAGCGCCAGGCCAGGAGCCCCTCCTCTCGTGAATTTCGTGTGAACAGCTGATCGGAACGCCTGGGATCCCGACACCCTCTTTGCCACGGTTCCTTGCGGAACCGAACCGCCTGGAGTCGCAGGTAGAAACGGGCACACAAAGGAAAGTTTATCTGCAGCCAATGAAGAGATCAAGGGGAATCATGTCCGAAGCTGGGACTCCCCAGCAAGAGTGAATGGGTTTCCCTTATTTAGGGTTGGGATGAATGTTTAGAAAGGGGAGCCTCATCTTCGTGTGTGGCGGAGGCTTAGGGGGTACGTGTCTTAAGCGAACAGTGTCAGGTGAGTGAGGCTCGTGTTCCCACCTGCGCTGGGGTTTTAGTATTATAATGAGGTAAAGGTGACGGGGTCACTCCGCGGTCCCTCTGCGCAGGCCCCAGTCAGGAGTGGAGCTCGGACTGGCCGCCCCAGCTCTTGCGGGCAGTCATTCCTTCGGGGGTACTTGCTGTTCCCATCACCCGATGCTACGCCTGTCCGGTGTTTTGCTGGAAAGAGGAGCTCAAGGAACAATGTGGGAGAAAGGCCGATGGGTACAAACAAGCAGGTGAGCAGTGGTTAGGTCCGGGGGTCTGGCTGGTGACAACTGGGCCTCAACTATCGGTTTATTGATGATTTTTGGAGGAAGACAGACCATGGGAAGAGGGTGTAGAGGATCAGAGTAAAGAAAAGAGGTCCTGCTGCCGAGTCCATTTCTGGCTCTCCTACCTACTGCTACGTGGCTGTGGCCAAGGGGCTGACCGTCCCTGTGCCTCTGTTTCCCCATCTGTAAAGTCGGGATCCCAGAGGACCTCCCCAGCTGAGTGTCATGAGGACTGAGTTAACCTTTGTGGGGCACTGGGTAATCACTCAGTCAATATGAGGATTGTTGGCATTTAACCAGGAACCCTGGAAGAATGGGGATGTCTTGATGTGGGTGATTCAGGAGGACTTAGGTGTGGAACGTCAGCAAATATTTACCCGCCAGTCACCACAAATACACATTAAATCAATACTGATTCTGTGTTGCATCATCACACAATTGAATCTCTAAGTCGTTTCCTAAGAAGAGAAAAGAGCTTTCTTAGGATTTTAGAAGGCTTGTTGCAATTGTTGCAAGGATGTCGCATTTGCAACCTTGAGACCAAGGCACTTCAAGGCAGAAAAGCAGGATTTCCCCTGCACAGGATGGGAGGCGTGGGTGGGAGATGAGGCAGGAACACAGGAACCAGAGCAGAGCTGCGGGGCCCTGGCGGGCGGG
>CM052883.1:166036147-166051696 GCA_028534135.1 Potos flavus | reverse complement strand
TCCAAAAAGGTCTTCTTGGGAAGGAGATAGAGCATGAAGGAATCGGGAACTTTCCAGCTTTGCTAGTATTTTTGACGACCAGGAAGAAGAATATCGGAGCAGCGGCATGGCCCGTCTAGCTGTTTTAGAAAGATAAGTATCTGGAGGCTTTGGCTGACTGGGGCCCGGGTCTGCAGCCTGTCCTGGGTCACAGGTACCTGGTGTCAGGCTTTGATGCACACACGCTGTGGCCACAGCCTCTCCTCAGTACTGAGGCCAGAGGGACAGGAAGTGTGTGCCCCGAAGGGCAGGCAGCAAGCGTGGCCGCCTCCTCTAAGAGACGCCCTGTGTGTGACACATGGCTGGCCACATGCCTCTCGGTCAGGAGAAGGGACAAAACGAGCATGTTTTAGTTCGCGTCTCCCCAGAAGCAGAGCCTCGGACAAAGGTTCAAATGCTGGTCCTGTATTTGGGACTTGATCCCAGGAAGCTCTGGTACAGAGTGGGACGGGAGCCAGGGGAGGGAAAGAACCTGACAGAGATCCGTCATGAAACCATTAACATCGTGGTCTGGGAGCTCGGTTCTGCTGGGAAGCACCTATCCCAGCTGAGGTCAGGGGAGGGCGCTGGCGTGAGGGCTGCTTCCAGACATTAACTGCCACCCTTGCGGTGCCCTGGGCCACAATAAACAGCTGTGAGAGGGCAGAAGTGGGTGCCAAGGAGGTGGGTTGGGGCCCTGCTGGGTCCTCTCAGTGTGTTCATGTTGGGGTGGGTGGGCACCCAGTCCTACCCCAGCCACCTCGTCCCCATCGGGGAGAGGTCCAAGGTGGGGCTGTGTGAAGGCTGGGGAGAGCGAGCTCAGGACCACACGGAGATTCGGCTGAGCATGAGAAGGTCCTACTGGGCTTAGGAGTAGGGCTGGCACGAGGGGGCGCTGCCTTCTCCACACAGGTGAGACCGTGAGGTGGGGAGATGCAAATGTCTCTCAAGTGTGGAAGGGAGTGTGCGGGCGGCCCACCGGGGAGGAAGGAGAGGGAGCCAGCTGGGGGTGCGGTCTCTTCTGGAAGCTTTGCCTGGGCCGGCCCTGAGGCTCCTCCCACAGCAAATGGAAGACCCAGGTACTGAAAAACAGAACAGGACCGTGTTATTTCCACAGAACACCAAGGACTTAGACGATAAAAATTTATTACCAAGGAGCTAAAGCCCATCTTGTAGAAAATGTTGAAAAATATAAATTTTCTCCCCAAATCTCCAGTGTCTGTCCTCCCTGACGTGCGACCTAGAAAAATGTATTTCACAAATTACAGGGGCCACAGCCTCCTGCCTAGAAACCCGGTGGTCACTGTGCTCGGGCACCTAGGTCCCCAGGGACGCGCCGGGCCGAGGCCTCCGGGCACGTGCTCCGCCTTCTGGACGTCAGCTCCCATCTGGTCACACGGGCAACCAAAGTCAGCCGGGCCCGCGGAGGTCACCGCCAACAAACACGCCACAAGGGCCTCAAGTCAGCCGGGAAGCCGGAGGGCTGTGCGGCAAGATCGCCACGGCCTCCGTCAGCGCGGCCTCGGGCAGGGACGAGTCTCCGGGAGAGAGGGCTTGAGGGCTTCTGTCCCCGTTGGTGGTGTCTCGGGTTCTCGGGGCCCGCCGGAGGAACGCGGGCCGGCCGCGAGTGAAGGAAGCACCGGCAGCCGGAAGGTGACAGTCTTGTCACCGCAGAGCTGAAGTGGGACGTGTCCAGACTGCTCCCAAGGGAGCTTCCTCCGAGGGGCTGGCCCCCGCGAGCCAGCTGAGGGGCCTCTGAGCTTGTAGTGTGGGGTGGCTTACCTTGTCCTGCACACCTTCTAGAAACAGGATGGTCAGAGAGAGAGGGGATCAGGCTCTGGAAATTGCTGTAAGGACACCAAAGGCCAAGGGGAGAACACTCCTTGTGGACGGAGCAGTAGCTGAAGGGAAGTGCATCTGCAGCATTTCTGGCGAATTCTCAGGAGGGATGACTCATTATCTCAGAGGGCTCTAGTCTGAATGAACAACGTATCGAGCTTTGAGCTCTCAAAAGCTTTTAGAGTCATGATCTTCTTTGGTCCTTATAAATAATATATATAAATAAAGGAGGCGGGGTAAGAGCTATGCGTTCCCTCCGAGCAGCCTGAGACTCAGTGTTTCTTGCCGTGGGGAGGGGACACCCGCCTGGTGACAGGTAGGAAGTGGAAGTGTGCTAACCCATGAGGCCAGCCCTCAGCGTGGCCACTTCTTCCTGTCTGATCAGAGAAAGGGCGAAGTCACCAGTTCTGACCTTACGGGACCCTGTCACCTTTGGAGAGGTCAGACTGAACTACCTGGAAGAAATAAGCAATAATAAGATGTTCACATGAAGTGCTTTGGCAAGAACACGTCCCACGCCGTCCCCACAGAGAACGGCGCCCCTGTTCACAGACCGAGGTTAAAATGAGCAGCGAGGACAGGGCTGCGCATCCCCCAGCCCAGGCGGTCGCTCTGGTGCTTCTGGGGCTCTCTCGCCTTCGCCGTAATCTCACCCTGTGATCTGTAAGCCTCCTGCCCAGCGCTCCAGTTTTACCCTTGAACGTGCACAATCAAAGGTCACAGAGCCATGGATGAAGGACCCGCTTCCCAAATGCTAGGGTCTAAAAAAGCCATTAAACAAGGGGTGACAACACTGAAATGTGAGAGGCAGCGCCAGGGAGCTGGGAGCCCCCCACGTAAGGGAAAGTCTCATTTGACACCAAAAATAAAACCGTGAAGAGGAAAAAAGACTCGGAGAGGCGTGTGCATTAACTGTTTCCGGTTAGTTTGTGACAAGATTTGTGCCTGTGTGTCTCCTGACGGGGCTCCTCACAGACACACAAATGCAGCTATCTGTAAGACACCATAAGAATGGACAATGCTGTTTCTCCAAAATTTTATTTTAATTTAAATTACAGGGCCAGCCAGATATTCTGATAAGAAATTTACGTTTCCTCAGGAGAAAAGAAATGCTTTCATGGCATTGTTAACAACTGTATACATCTCTACCTTTTTTTTTTAAGGGTTAAAAATCACAATGAGTAACTGTAACTGACTTACGTAAAATTAAACCTTATAACACAAAAAGAAACCACTTCCAGTATAATGGTTTTGATAATATGAATATATTAAATGATCATAACTTCAAATGCAACTTTTCAACTTTGAATGTTCTCACATTTTTGTTAAAAAACAGAAACAAAACCAGTCTTAACTCTGCCCAGATCCCAGAGCATCGGCGGCGTATGGGTTTGGACAAGCTGCACCCCCACTGCCTTCCACACGGAGGCGCTAGTGCCCCGAAGCCGCCGCCCAAGTGGAAGCTGTTTCAAGTTTGAAGAACCAGTTTGGCAAAGAAGGAAACCTTTCTTCCACTTGGTGTAACTAACGTTTTCACGCTAAACCCAGATACCAAGCACGACACCACGAGAACCAGCACGCTTCGTCACGGTCAAGTCTGCCGTTCCTAAACATCTTGGGATATTTTCATTTCGAGGAGCTTGGGTTGCTTTCCATAGTTCCGACAGAAAAACATGAATTACTTTATACACATTTTGGAAAAGACAGCCTCAGCAAAACCAATTATAACGGAGGCTGCCTTTTCAATGAGATGGAATAAAAACACATCTAAGCTTCCGGAGCTATTTTCCCCACTGGTCTTCCTAGGAGGGCTAAAAAACCTCATGCTTAAAACATCCATTGGGAGTCTCATTTTGCTGGCTGATAAATAATTCAATTAGTGAGAGAGGCTAGCAAAGAGTAATTATATAAATTTCTTAATCAGCTACAGCCATGCTGAATTCGAACTGGCAAACTCTGATTTGTTAAGTTGTTAGTTGTGATCTCGTATCACTAAGATGAACAGATACCATTCTAGTAACTTTACACAGGTATGTTCTAGGAGACGTTGTTCTGCCGTGGTCACAGTAACAAAAAGTGGTGCAAAATCAGTTACTTCATAAATACTGATCATTTGCAGCATTAAGGAACAGGACACTAAAAAAAATAAAGTTCCCCATAGGACACCTAGGACTAGGGACTCTTCTTTCCCTAAGAGAAGCCGAAGTTTTAATTACTCAGTTTCACAACTATTGTACTGGATTACTTACTCTACAAAGGAAAAGGTGCTCTGCAGAGGCTCCCCTCACACACGGAGAATCAGCAGTAATTTAGCATAATCGGGATCATCCGTATCTGGCAAATTCATGACTCATTTAAACGAGTAAGGCCAACATGGCGCAGGAAAGCGTAGCCGACTGACGGCTCCCCAGTAGGTAACTGAATACAAAGGGCTGGTTTCCATTTTTTCTTTTAATGCTGTGATACTTAAATGTTAAATCAGCATTTTCATGTGATCGGAAGTATTTCAATTACATATGAGCATTCATTTTTTTTTTTTTTTGCAAAAACTCAATATTAGGTAATAGTTACATACTAATACAGTAACATTCCTCTGCTGTACAAATTAAATCATTTAAAAGAAATGAGCATTCTAAGAATTATATACAAAAGAAACCTGTAGGCATTGCTGAAATGAAATGCAAGGTGTCACTGTTAGCTCTACTGGTTTAAAATACCTTCCAAAAAGTAAAATTAACAAATACCCTTCAACATATCCAGGTTTACAAGTCTCAAGAAAATCAAATGTCAAAAAGTTCTAGAAAGCTGTGAAAAGCATATATACATTTTCCTTATGATCTTATGAAGCTTCACACCTTCGAGAAGTTGCTATCAGTTTATTCGCATGTCAACTTTATCCACCCAAAAAGCTCACATCCTGGATACAGCTGCCCTCTCATTTCAAATACAGCTCTGCTCCATCTTCCTCCAGTGAAGGCGCACAACCTCACCAAGAATCCATGCTCAGAGATGGATGCGAGCACGCAGGTTTAATCTGACAACAGCGATCCCCGTCTTCCCCAACCCACACCGCCGTCTATACGCCTGCCTTCGGGAACCTAGCCACGTTCACAACGCCTACAGCAAACAGAGTCCTTGAACTCTGAAACGACACAAAGATCAAGAGAAAGTCCACGTGTGCTCTAGTGTGCAAGAAAGCAGCAGCTACGTTCTCCAACTTGGACTAAAAAAAACAAAAAAGGTAAAATGAAAAACCGTTCACTTAACAGCAGGTTAGCAGTAAAGTTCCTCACGAACCGATAAAGGGCGCCTGATGCTGAATAGCTAACAGCAAGTGCTGAATTTGGGTTTAATATTTTAGATGTTGATTGGAAATTAGGCTTCTTGCTGAGCTGGTCTCTTCAAATCCCTGATCTGTTTAACTAAATAGGTCTTCTCATCGTTAAATTGTTCGTCCTCGGTCCTGTCATTCTGAAACTTGCTGAGGAACTCTATAAGTTTGGTCTGGTTCTTGAGGAGGATGTCTAGGATGGGCTGCGTCTTGTTGGGATTGGCTACAAACACCTGCAAGGAGAGGAACCGGCATCAGTCACGGGAGAACGAGAGCCCGGCGGCCGCGCCGGAGTCAGGAGAGCCCAGGCGCACGTGGCCCAGGCGCCCCGCAGACACTTCTGCTCTGGACGACCTCATTTGACAAGAGGGTGTGTGTGTGTGTGTGTGTGTGTGTGTGTGTGTGTGTGTGCAGAATTCTATGTTTCTGTCAAAAGGTCTGATGCAATAATCATTCATGCTCTGAAATTCAGCAGCTGGTATTAAATATAGGCTGATTTTAGAATAAAATGGGCAGAAATTGTTTCTAGGCACAGAAAGCCAGAATGGATTTTAAGTACTAAAACCTCCAAGAAAAGCATTAAGAAATGGATTACCCTTTACTTTGTGATTAATAATATTCTATGCCAAAGATAACTGACACTCTTCTATGATATACACTTTTCTTGTCCCCAGTCCAGATGATATACCCTGTTTCTGGGTCTATTTTTATTTAAATGTTATACTACACAAATATGAATACTGACTGTTGGATCACTTAGATTACCAAAATGAGGTGAGTAATATTTTAATAACTGGTAAATGAAATGAGATTAACTCTGGAGGAAAATATTTATGGTATTTATGGTTTTGGTACTCTACCTTAAAAACGTGGAAGGCCTCAAACTGGATGTTACGACTCTTGTCCCGTAGGAGATTCATCATTAATTTGAGGTTTTCTGGTTTACTGATGTACTTTGTCATAATTGTGAAGTTGTGTCTGTCTAAGAGTAGTTCACCGAGAAGCTGAGAAGACATTTAAACAATTAACTCTTACATTATCATCAAGGCTTCAAGTAAAAGCAAAGTTTAAAAAAATAATTCACTTTATAATCACCATTGTTAAGCACAGAATATTAGCAGGTACTCAAAAGACCGGTGAGCTGAACTGAAATTATAACTGAAAAATTACTGAGTGTCCACTACTTGCCACTTAAACACTTATGCCTTTCTTTTGGGGGTAAGCCTATGGGGAGTCCAACATTGCTCTCTGCTTTTTTTTTTTTTAAGGATTTTATTTATGTGACAGAGAGAGAGAGATCACAAGTAGGCAGAGAGGCAGGCAGAGAGAAAGGGGGAAGCAGGTTCCCCGCTGAGCAGAGAGCCCGACGCAGGGCTCGATTCCAGGACCCTGAGATCATGACCTGAGCCGAAGGCAGAGGCTTTAACCCACTGAGCCACCCAGGCGCCCTGTGCTCTCTGCTCTTGACACAGTCTAAGGCACACTGGCCCTGAATCTGAAACCGTCAGAGCCTACTCTTTAAAGATGCATTTATGTTATCTCATTAAAAAAAAAAACAAAAAACCATCAAAGAAAATGGTCAGAAGGTAAGTTATTGATAATTCTTGTTTAACTACAAATCTTAGCCTAATTGAAAAATTATTTATCTGGATCTCCCAGGACAGAGAGTTCCAGGTTCAAAGCTAGAACATAGGGTACCCTTAAGCCTGCAAAAGTTATGCTTTCAGCATATCTGATTCAGGAAGGTTTATAAAAATGAATATTTCTCTTTTTTTTCTTCAGCAAAGCATCCTGAAGATACTCCAATTTTTTCTTAATGATTCCTCATCATCACTAATGACATCAATTAAGCTTTAAAAAGCCTGTCTCCAGGGGGCGCCTGGGTGGCTCAGTGGGTTAAAGCCTCTGCCTTCGGCTCAGGTCATGATCTCAGTGTCCTGGAATCGAGCCCCGCATCAGGCTCTCTGCTCAGCAGGGAGCCTGCTTCCTCCTCTCTCTCTGCCTGCCTCTCTGCCTACTTGTGATCTCTCTCTCTGTCAAATAAATAAATAAAATCTTTAAAAAAAAAAAAAAAAAAAAGCCTGTCTCCAGGGCTCGCTGAGTTCTAAAGAGTCCATTATACCCTATCAGTCCTTGGTTTTCGAACTGTCACCGCTTGCTCTAGTTTGTTTTCTCTGAAACCAGCAGTTGCCAGTGGGCCGGCTTCTACTGCAGGTCTAGCGTGCCTGCCACTGGCTAGGGGTCGAGTTGCAGTCCTTGTGGACAGAGGTAGAAGCAGAGTGGTAGAGAGCCCGGCCCCGGCATCAGCCCGCCAGGGTTCCAGTGCTGGCTCCTCGCTCCCTGTGAGCTATGCAACCTTAAGCACATTATTTAATTTTCCCTGAGGCCCAGTTCCTACATCTCAGGAGAGTGCAGTGAGGAAGAAAAGCATGAATAGGTGCAAAAGCACGTTAGACTTGAGTCTGAACAGAGACATGGGGTGAGGTCCGAGGGAAGCAAAACGCATGAATACAGTTATTCTGGATTAATTGCTTTAGTTAATTCCTTTCTGGATTCCTGACTATGTTCTAGATACTTGGAAGTCGCCAGACAACTTGATCTCTAGATAAGCAACATATTGTCATATGAAATGAAAAATAACCTGAGATTTGGAGAACAAATCTATTCTGCTTAGGGTTTATAAAGAAATTATAGGAAGAATTCAGAAGCTCAAGTTCAGGCTTCACATCAATCTGAATCACAAAATATACAACTTTCAAGGTAAGAAGCAACAAGTACTGACTCTTACGAAGACTCAAAAGTTACTATTAAGTATGTGAAGGTTTGTAGCTTTACTGGTGTTCATTTTCTATCAAAGAAATACTGAATATGGCTCATTTGGTTTGGTTATCTGGAGATTATCAGTTTAGTTATCTGGAGGAGGGCAACTGGTAATTCGTTAAATTTCTTTAGACATAAAAATAAAAGTCTGAGGTCTTACATAGGGAATATACATTTGCTGATAAAATAAATATAGGAATAATAAATGCCAATATAGCTGCAAAAAAAGGAATACAAATTAAAATCCATTTTTAAAGTAACACCGGTCCTAAAAATTGCTCCACGTGTTCACGAAGTGTTGCGAAACTGCAGGACCAAAGACTGGCTTCGTGTCCGTGACCGAGGTCTTGCAATTGGAGGTCTTAACCTTCCCTTTCATGTTGGCAATTCATAAGCAGCAGAAAGGTCTTGAAAGCCCTTCTCCTTATCTAAGCAGCCCCCAAAATTCAGAATTTGGTCAAAGTCTATGATTTGCCAATAAACTACCTTGCTCCCCATCCTGTGAAGAGGTATTGGCCTTGGGAGCTAGGTAATCCTGCCTGGTGTCCCTGGCCTTGGAAGACGCTGGCTCTATCCAGCTGCTCCCATCTGTGTGATGCTGGGGAGACAGGGCATCTTAGCCCTGGGATAGAAAGGGGCTGCTGACAGAGGGCCATTTTACTGTGTGGACAACCACAGGGGAGCCTATACTGTATCATATCATGAACCTTACAAATATATATTACATCACACTGATGTACAGGGAAGAAAATGTCCTTAAACAGCCACCAGAAGTACCGCAACCACCCCGCCCAAGACGAAAAGATTGGTCTTATCCGTGGCCATCGCCAGCCAGCACCGCTGGAGAAGGGAGGACGTTAAGGACCCCGGATGCCAGACTACAGGCCAGGCTGCGAGGCGAGGCCCGAACAGCAGCAATGAGTGGGAAGCGCCCCAGCCCGGCCGGATCATTTCCGCGGCGACTCATTTCCAAACTGGTTATGATTGGTCCCCCACTGTAGGAGTCACAGCCTTAAGGGAAAAGGAGGAAGTAGCTGGCTTGACAGAAAGGATTCTTTTGGAAATCTGGATGGTAGAGCGTGTTCTTATCAAAGGACACAAAGTACAAGAGACACTCCTGATGTCCTTCAGCCGGTTCCCACAGAAAGATAAGGTCTTCACGAGTGATCTCCCCACGGCAGGAAGGGAAGCGGGAATGCCGGCCTGATCGGATACACGCAGCCAGCTCTGACAGGAAGCACTCTGAGCAGAGTAGAAGTTCAAGTGGGCATGGCAAAAAGTATAAATGGAATTAGGATTTTCCCCCCAAATCCTTTGTGATTTCCATCTATAGTTCCTGTCAGGACCACTTACTGACAGAGTGAGAGGTATGCTTTTATTAACTGCACTGAGAATTTTCTAGAGCAGAGGTCAGCAAGCTTTCTGTAAAGGACCAGACAGGAAATGTTTTTAGACTTTGCCAGCCGTATGGTCTCTGCAGCAACCGTTCAAATCTGTTATCCTCTGAAACATAACATGTAAATATGTAAATAAATGAATGTATCTGGGTTCCAGTAAACCTTTATTTACAAAAATTGCAGGGAGCTGCATTTGGCCCATGAACTACAGTCTGCCAAACCCTGTTCCCGAGTTTTAAATCTTACGTTTAAATTTCAGATGGAACTGTCCATATCCCAGGTTGATACAAAGCAGCCAAACCTGCTTGTGGATCAAGGTTTCATTGCTCGCGTCCCCTCTGTGACCCCCACGCCCTGGAAACAGGCCTGTGCCGTCCCGGGGAGCACAACAGCTACTGGGCCTTCCTCTGGTTGATATCATCCTAAGTTTCAAAAATAGGCTTCCAAATGTAAAATACAGCATTGCTAAGAGCTAGAGACCTCTTCAAAATTCTGTATATTCCACTTTGGTATCCCTACCTACAGGCAGCTGGGCAGGTGCCCCGTGTGGACCACTGCCGAACTCCTTCCTCGCCACAAAAATCGTGACCAAGGACAAATGTATTTTCCTCTCATAGGTCTAAGACCCATACCAGCATATCTCCCTTTCCCCAAATACAAGTTTCAAACACAGGGTGAAGAGAACCACATAAAATACTCAGTCATACCTTGAGTGACTGTCTTTTTGTCACGTAATTTTCTGAATGAAGTAACTTCTCATATTCACTGAAGAACTAAAAGACAAGAAAACATGTATCAGGAGTTATATTTTTAAAGATTGATAGAGAACGTTATAAAGCTTGAGCAACAAACTTTTTTTTTTTTTATTTAAAGATTTTACTTATTTGAGAGAGAGTGAGAGAGCATGAGCAGGGAGAGGGCAGCGAGAGAGGGAAAGGGACCAGCAGACACCCTGCTGAGCGGGAAGCCCGATGCAGGCTCGATCCCAGGACCCTGAGACCATGACCTGAGTCAAGGCAGACACTTAACTGACTAGCCACGCAGGCGCCCTTGAGCATGAACTTCTACCACCACGAAGGCCACCAGCTGCCCTCCTGTCTCACACAGCCCTCCTCAGCGGTGCTCAGAGTTCCTTAGGGGGGCCCGAGGGTGGCCTCCAGGAGGAGGGGTCCTGGGACCGACCCTCGCCCAGCGCTAGCCAGGCCCATAGAGCTTAAATCTGGTCTTCTGTCACAAACTCCATACGCGCAAAACATTAACTCCCACCCTCCAACTGTTTCTCAAGGTGGAGTCAGCTTGCATTTCTTGGTGTTAGAAAATTCCTACTTTTTTAGAGTTCAGTGAGCCTGAAGCACAACCACAAAGAGAAAAGCTACCTGTTCTTTCAATGCATCTAGCAAAAGGAGAAAATAATTAAACATAGAGGAGGAGAAATTCAGCACTGTCAAATGCGTAGGTGTCCTAGAGAAGTTGGGACTTGGGCTCGATCTTGAATAATGGCAGCAATTTCATTTACAAAAGGGGAGGAGAAAAGTATTCTTCAGAGATAAAAGAGGAAGGACGCCGCGCGAGCGAAGACTGGAGAATGCACAGTGTGACATACTCAGGAAGTGACACGTGTCCACTGGATTTACAGAACGGTGCTCACGAACCAGCGCAGCGTCACCGGCATGGTAAGGAGCAGAAGGCCAGCAAAGCAGGAGGTAGGAAATGGAAACGAGGGACACGCAGGGGCCAAGGCCACGCCTGCCTCAACTGTCTGTGCCTGTGCTCTCCCATGGGTCCTTATCAGCCGCTCGGCTGTGATTCAGCGCAGGCATCAGCGAATTGCGGCTTGGGCCAAATCGAGCCTGCCACGTGCTTTCGTAAAGTTTTGCTGGAACACAGCCACGCTCATCCACGTACTGTAAATAACTCTCTTTATGTATTGTTCACGGCCGCTTTCTCAGAATGACAGACAGGAGAGTCGAGAGAGAGCGTGCATGGCCAGGAAGCCTCGAATGTTTCCTCTCCGGCCCGGGACAGAAAAGGTCTTCTGACCCTCGCTTTAGAGCTAACCCAGAGAACATCCGCCTATGTCTGGGCAGAGGTGGGATGGAGACTTCCGCAGAGAAGGATGTGAACCCAAGCTTCTCCTCAAAGGATCATCAAACCAACGATCCAAACAACTGGACCTGCCTTTAATCGGTGACACAGAGTATGTTCCCCTCAAGTTCTTGACAGAAAACGCAGGTTAAGATCGTCTGCGGCCCAATCCTTAGGATAAGTGCAGGTGCAGGAGACTCTCGCGCCGGAGGACCGGCTAGAGGGTGCATGTGCGGCCCACGCGCTCTCCCGCGGATGTGGGCTCTCCTCCCTGGGTAACATGGGCGAGGACGGGCCCCGCTGCGGCTCCTCGAAGATCTGCCCTCAGGGAACTAAGTGCACCTCACTTCGCATTTCAGTCACCTTGAGGGCTGCGTCCACTACACGCCACTCTGATCCAATTCCTCTGAGAACGCCAACGGGAGAAATGTGTTTCGGTTTACAGATGTTGCGATTTTTTAACGTATTCTGTTTCCCTCTACACTTCTGGTTATTAGAAAGCTCAAGGCCCATGTATGCAGGACTTCAGGTGATGGAGTCCTATGGAATCGCACCCCCGGCCCCTCGCTCGCCTTCTCGCTCCCTCAGATCTGACCACACGGTCTACACACTTCTGTCAGCTGCCGCACAGAAATTCTCCTAAAATCCTGCTAACCATGTCATCCGTTAATAACACGTAGGAAAATATTTTACTACAGAACTAAACCAATGTCACTGTTAGTGTGTATCTTCCGTGGGCTTTGAACTAAGATAGCAGTGTGCTCAGAGAATCCCTGCGACTAGGCCGTGACACAAACAACCCGCCGACGTTACTAGCTGCTTACTGCCTTCCAGCCGCTGCTGTCATGCGCGCGACACACACGTTCTTAGTAAGCCTCACAACCCACGACAACAGGGACAGTGCTGTTACGAGCCTTCTTTTAGGGCTGAGGATTCGGACGGCAGAGGGTGAATGAAAGCAGCCGCCCAAGGTGGGGCTGGGACTTGAAGCCAGACTCCGGGCAGCCTGGTGCCAAAGCCCAGCTTTTAACTGCTGAAGAAAGGCACCTCCGAGACGACCAGGCTCCCGTTTAGAACCAACGCACACGCAAAGAAACGTACCATATCCAAATGGAAAATTAAAAAAAAAAAAACAACAGATAACCAGCAATGCTTAAGCCACTCATGAGGCCTTCTATGAGGGACTCCCTATGTACTCAGCATTGCGTGATGAAGGTTACTGAGTGGGAAGGAGAGAGGAGCACAGGAGAGTTCAAAAGCACAGATTCTGCCTCTGAAAATCTTACAATTTAGTTGAACAGCAAGGTGAACAATGAAGTATTAACAGTATGTGCCTAGGATTTCAAAAATTCAAATGACTAGTGGAAGAATGAAAACCTAGATCTCACGGGTTAGACAGGAATTTTAAGTGGGCTGTTACTATCCCAGCTTCTCTAAGGGTACCCATCGAGTTGTGGACAGCACGGCAGTTCGGCCGGTCTGGCATCAGGAGGCGCTCGTGGGCGAGGTGGGGAGCAGAGCCCCGGGCACTGTGGCCTGAGGGCTGCTGTGCGGATCGAGGGCACTCAGGATCGTTTATGAACTTCTGGGAGTTCAGTACCAGGCAGTGTGACATGGGCTCAAACCAAAAGGGACCTTACTGCTGGGCTAGTGCAGTGTCCTCACTTTATAAGGAGGACGGACGTCTGAGTCCCCCAGGGGTAACGGCCTTGGTCATGGCCACGAGGCGGCAGCAGCAGGGCAGGCGCAGAGCACCCCTAGGCTATGCTCTTCTCACCCTGGCGGTCACTGCCGCCCCCCCCCCCCCAGAAGCAACAGGAATGTCAGCAACTGATGGAGAGGAAGAGAGAGTTAAATCTGATAATAATTTTCTTTTTATTTTAATTGTATATGTTGTTAGGCAACAAAGTACTTTTATTTCCTTCCCTAAAGCAAGAAAAGATGCAAAGGGTACTGTGTCAATCAAAAAGATAAAGTTCTCCTTCTGACCAAGTTAACACTCTATACCTCACTTCAGTAGAGAAATGATTATAGCACCATATAAAACCATTACAAACATGAAAAATAAGTATCTGGCATAAAAATCTAACTTAAGTCTTTCATTTCTGGTACAAAACTTACAATTTATTTGAGAGAGAGAGACAGCACACGGTGTGCGAGTAGGGCAGAGGGAGAGAGAATCTTAAGCAGCCTCCACAGTCAGCATGGCCAGAGCCCGACGCGGGGCTCGATCTTACGACCCTGAGATCATGACCTGAGCTAAAATCAAGAGTCGTGTGCTTAACTGAATGGACCACCCAGGTGCTGCCAAACTTACAATTTTAGGGTAGTAGTTCATATACTTACTTTGTCATAATGTTGTTCCAAAAATTCTGCACTGAGCAATTTATGTCTTGTAAGTAAATCCTAGAGAAAGAAAACACACTATTTTACAGTTGTTCTGCATTCAAGTTCTTTTAGAAAAGAGAATCCTAAAACATGCCACGCCACTTTACCTGATAAAAACTGTTGTTAAAAATCACTATACTTAAAAACATTCGAACATGAATTATACTCAAAATGCTGTTTCTAGAGAAGAGTGAATCAAATCATTAATAATTTGAAACTGTGATTGTAATGATTGTGATTAGTCACAGGTCTACAGATCTTAGAAGGAAAAATTTAAAAACGAACATACACATTCAAAGAAATATAAATTCAAACAAAGGGAATAAAGTAATAAAGTGAAATACAAGTAAACGATTGTGGTAAAATGTCAAATAGGATACTGCTCCTGGTGGAGAAAGAGGAAATTTCTTTCATTAGAAAAAGTGTTGGAGGTTCCGTTTTCTTCCTCCTAAATTCTGTTAACATTCAGTTTCATATCTAATGCAATCTTTTTCTCAGGGACAGGATGTTTTTTAAAAACCCCACCATGTTATAAACATCAGCTCCTAAGCAAGCAGACTAAGGCTGCAAAAATGTAGAATCAAACCTCAGAATGTCCTAGAGTCCAATTCCGCATGACTACAAACTACAGCTTATGCCTCACCCGTATGGCTCTCCCAGGATACAACTCAAGGGTCATTCATTCAGAAAATATCTACTATGTGCCAGGTAAAGTTCTGGGTGCTGGGGCTACAAAGACAAAAAGATGTGGTCCCTGCCTTTAAGGACCTGGAAGTTAGCAACGAACTAGCCCTGGTCTCATTAGATGGTAAGGAGAATGGGAACATGTGACAGCAGAAACGGTCACCACTTGGTGAATTATTGAATACGATTCCTGTAGACCTGCCCACTGGAAGGCTTAGTGCCAGTAATGCCTGTTCTCTGAACGAACCTCCTTGTTTCCTTAGCTGTTTCTGTTTGAGTGGCCCAGGTCACGATGAACTAGTGTTTCCTGAGGTACGTCCATGTGTAATGCCAGTCCTGAGAAATGCTCTAGAAAACGTTGCACGGTCAAACACGTGTGGAAAGCCCTATAGCTCTGGTTTCCTCATGGGGATCTGGCAGGTCTCGAGAGATTCTGCAGGGAGCTCTTCTGTCACCCACTGTGTGACTGCCCTTCCCTGAAAGGCCCTCCTCACACAGGCTTTCCCCTTGGCCTAGCTAACTACCACCTTCGAACCTTGCTCTCACATCACTGCCATAGAGAAGGCTTCCAGACTGGTCACCAGCACCGAAGCATGGGCAGAGTTGTCTTTACGTCTGTGGGATTATCTGGTTACTAACTCTCTCATGCTAGACTCTAAGTTCTCTAAACATAATAGTCATGTCTACTTTACTAATCTTTGAATCCCCAGCACCCATGCAATGCCCAGCACGTAGTAAGAGCTTAATATTTAATAAATGAATGAATGAACCAACAAAATCAGGGAACAGTTTTGGGAAAACATTACATCAAGTGATCTTCAAAGTATGCTTTTAAGAAGGCTTCTAGTCACCCCAAAGATTTACAGGTGTTCAAACTGCTGGATAGGATATGCATTGTATGCCCAGGAAAGACCTACCTAATTTTTTCCAAATCCCCCTTGGGGATTAAATCGACAAAATTAGAAAACCTGACGTTTGAGCATCCTC
>CM052883.1:166018400-166035647 GCA_028534135.1 Potos flavus | reverse complement strand
ATAAAGGGATAATTCTAATAGCTACTGTCTGCCGCACACACATTGTGCGGAGGCCCAATAACCCTGACATTCTAGTATTATTACCTCCACCTTGACAGATGAAGGGCTTGAGATTAAATCCACAGCAGAGCTGGGAAATGAACCCAGGCAGCCACACACTCTTATCCCCTCATCTACTGGCATCTATGAGATTAATAGGACTGAACTTACTCTTCGTGAATCCATGCTCGCTGTGGGTACACGGTTTCCTTTCCAAAATGCTCAGAAATCATCTCTTTAGAAATACTTTCTAGAACCTTACACAGGTATAACATCGAGCTCCAAGCTCCACCAGCCTCTCTGGGGAATCTACCTTCTTTTACTCTGGAAAAATTGGAAATATATTTGTTGGCCTTCTGATCCCCCTCCCCATCTCCTTAAGTCCTCAAAAAAGAAAACACGAACATTTGGCCACTGATATACTATTTTACTACGTATTCATTCAAGCTACAAATCTTGGACACATTTAGAGCAGGTAATTTTTTAAAAATATTTATTTATTTAAGTAACCTCTGCACCCAACGTGGGGCTCGAACTCACAACCCCGAAATCATGTCACACACTCTTCCTGCTGAGCCAGTCAGGCACCCCTGGAGCAGGTAGTTTTCATTTCCTTTTGAGACTCAGCACCTGTTCCACAGACTCTAAATTCAGGTTTACGGATGAGCTGCATTTGTCTGAAAGTTTTTATGTGCAGAGTGCATTTTCTGGAGAGGTGGCTCTGGCCACACTCTTCAAGGACAGTGCAAGCCACAGATCTAGCCTCCTATTTCTATGATACAGTCTCTCAAAGAGGACACGAGCAAACCAGGAGAGGAGAGTCCTCCATCCTGGTCGGCACGTGTGGCGGGAAGCTGTGAGACGGTCACCGCGCTGACCCGGGTTCCTTCTAGGACAGGCGGGGAGGGAAGGTCTGCCTGATAGCTCTGGGTAGCTCGCTCTCTCCCACGCTGTCCTGGTTTTGGGCTCTCCTTGACTTGGTTTCTCGGACAGCTCTCCGTTCGGGGGCCTCGTGTGTGACATGAGCCAGGGTGGCTTCTCAGCGTGGCCGCTTCCGCAGTCCTCCCCGCGCACCCTGCACTGTGCCGGAAAGCTCCCCTCCCTCAGGGAGACCTGCCTGCCAGGCGCTGCCCAGTCTCCCCCACTTTGGGTAACGTGACCTGACAGGGCGGCTGTCCCCATGGGGACTCCAGCACCACCGATTCCTCCTCGGCGAGAATGTAACGCAGAGCAGCAGCCCTAACTGAGGGCTGATGACGAAATTATCGGCAAGGCCAATCAAGACGGTCAGAGACTGCGCCTCACGCTGCGGGCCTGTGTGCACGCGGCCCGCGCCCTCTGGGGTCGGGCGCTCCAACGTGCGCCCCTCTCCTCGTGCCCCACCTGCCTCTCCCACAGCGGCCGCCCTCTGCTCGTGGCTTGCTTTCTACACAGGATCTCTCCCCAACACGCGGGGCTCCCGCACCTCTCTCCGAAACAGGCCTGCTGCTTTTGAATGGGCATCCCTTTCCACAGATATATCCCAAATATGTCCTCGTCCCAAAATGCAGGGACACAAAAGACATCACATTTGTTGCTCTGTTATAATCCCAAATTCAACTCATTTTGCTTTGTACATTGACATAAAAATATCTGAGATCTTACCTAAGGCTTCTGATATCCTCTTTAATGCTTTCTGGAAAATAAACCCTTGGGCACCTCTCACACTATTACCTTATTCTTGTTCCATGTGAAACCCTAATGGCCAACTCCCCAGGTTTTCATTCTGTTTTAAGGGTGTTCATTCACCGTGAGGGACATATTCTACCCACAGACCAAGGTGTGTGCTCAGTATCTCAAGGGCTCTTTATCGTCATAAAACTGGACCCTCATGAGAAAAGTGGCTACTTCTCACTAAAACATTAGTGTTCACGGTTTCTGAGCAAAGTAGTCTGTGGGTTAGTATATTAAATTCTGATTACATTAAAGTAGCAGTAAATATTCACTCAGGAGGACAGACATTTTATATAAGGGAATGTAACATCTAAAAGCTTACTTTCATTGTGAAGAACGCTAATAAATATCGCTGCTTTATATACCGTAAACAGCACAGAACCTTGCCATTCAAAACAAAAATGCGCACACTGTACAGTGGTATCGTATCAGATGTGTATTTAGTTTATACAAATACACAACAGGGAGATGAAGTATACAGGGAAGGGAGGTCACAGAATAATTTGGATAGCGCAGGTGATTCTGCTCCCTTTCCCCCAAGCATTTGATAAATAAGCTTCGGCATGAGCATGAGGTAGGAGGGCTCGGTCTATGGCTCCCTTGGGGCTGTCCACAACGTGGAAATCTCTGTCCTGATTGTGGTTCTAGTATTTAAAGACGTGCCTATTCCAAATTAGCATGGCCCTGAACAGAAGACTACTTTGTCTGGTGCTTAACCAAAGAAACTGCTATAGTATGTTCCAACACAGGAGACAAACCTGTTTGTTAGACGTTTGGATATCAATATACCACACTTAATGCGCAATTTAACAGAAAAGCGTACTTTTGACCATACCGACCACACTTAGAGCTTACAATCTAACTCTTCCACCCCTTCTAAGCCGTGACTCCACCGCATACACCTAAGTCACCCAGACTCACATAAAACACATCTTCTCTCTTCCCGCTAGAGGGCAGCCGTGTATAGACTTGGAGCTTAGAGGGTCAGGGAAAAAACAGCAAACTTACAAGTGTATTTAGAATTCTATAGTTTTATGTTACCTTGAATGTGGCAAATGCATCTGAAGCTATGTCAAATGTTGACATTTCGACATATCTGAAGAAATCATAAAATTGTTCTGACCACAAAATGATTTTTGCAAGTGGTTCATGTCTGATGCATTCTCTCAACATTATTCCACAATTTAGAGCTATTTCTGGAGATTCATACCTACAAAAAGAAAAAAACAAACAAACCATGATTGCTGTTTTAAAACTCCTCTAACACTGAACAGCTCAAATTTTTAGAACAGGAAGTTTCAGATGTGTCCTAATTAAGTGACCAGGGCAGGTTACAGGGCAGGCATCTCTCTCAGAGGAGGGTACGTGCTCAGGGGAATTTACTCTAGAGGGTGCACACACACTACCTGGTGAGACCGCTTCAAACCAAAGAAAAATAATGATAAATAAATAATAATAAATAAACGTTCATAATTTAAGCTAAAAGATTAGAGAAGTATTTAGGGTCACACCTCCAAGCAGGAGTAAGATTTACGTGTGGTGCTCTTAAGACTTCAGAAAAACCAAAAGCTGAATCAAAAACATTATGAAACAAAATGGTCTCCCTAATACATAGTATCTAAACAGGTCCACCACATATATAGCATTTATACTTCATTGTTTCAATTCAATAGTCAAAATAGAACCTTCGAGACTCTTGGCAACGTGAGCCCTACAAAGTTGAAAGCCTGATCCTGAGGAGGTCACAGAATGCTTGTCAAGGAGAGCCTGGAGGACTCTCCCAGTGGGTGCTGGGGACGCCCCGGCATCAGCCACACACATGTGGCTGTGTCTCGCCTGGGTCAGGAAGGAGCCCCAGCCTTGGGGGCTGCCCTCGGCCCCTCCACTGCCTTTCAGGCTGCGTGCAGCGGCTTCATGTCTTTCCCACGTACTGGCTCCCCAACCCTCCCGCACTCTTTGCATTTCCCAACATTCCGCTTGCAAAAGATCTCTTCCTGGCTAAGAGAAACCTCTCTCACAACTTAAGTTCTACTCCTTAGTGTCCTAACAGTGCCAGCCTTTGCATCTCTGTCTTGAAAAAGGAAAAGAGAAAGCTCTCTCAGTTCTCCTTTCTACCCCTCGGACTATTCCTATTCCTTGCCTGGCCGAGGGCGTTCCTCCGTGGCCGCCGGCCTGCCAGCGATCACCCATACAGTTTCATGGCCCCCACCACGATCCACAATTCCCCCACTCAGGTCTGCTCCTGAACTCTAGGTAGGCATTTTTCTGTTGCCTCTGGACAACTTCAGTTAAAGGTCTACCATAAGCACTACATATCTAAATTCAAATCTCATCTCCCTCCACAAACAGCCACCCTTCCCCTGCTTCCTCATTTCTATAATTGGGCGCCACGATTTTGTTTCAGATACCCCGGTCTAAAACAGGTCTTCTAGATCTTTCTCATCTGATAATGTAGGTGTTCTATACCTGCGCTGTCCACTGTGGTAGTTACTACTAGCCACATGTGGCTACCGAGCACTTAAAATTTAGCCGGCCGGACTGAGGGACTGAATATTAAATGTTATTTAATTTAAACTGATTTAAAACAAAACGATGGGAGTGTGTTTAGGAGGTACTGCATTGGACAGAACAGTTTACACCTTCCCCCTTTCAGCACATCCAAATCTCCCCATCTTCGGTGTCGCCACCACCCATCCTTTTTAAGACTTCTCTGAAATATTTTAGTTTCGTTTCCTTTCATCCATCCCCACTGTTGCATTAACTCACCCCTAAAGAAAGGCAAGAGCTCCCTAACAAGCATCTTTGTTTAAGCTGTGTCTTAACCTATTTACCCAGCACACAAGAGTATCAATAGCATTTCCAGCTCAGGAGTTCAAAATAGTTTCTACTTGCCAATCAAATAAAGACAAACTTCTGGGCTTAATGTCCAGGCTTCCCCTCATGAGATCTGTTTCTCCCGTACAACGTCATCTCCCACTCTGCCATCAAGCACTCACTCCGATTGTCTCCCTATGGCTGCCCATCACTATGTTCATTCCTGTCCCTGGACCCACTCTCCTTTTTTCTAATTTTGCAAATTCCAAACCCTCTGGAACTCCAATCATTAGTCTCACCTCTTTTCCCAACCCTTGCGCTTCACTGACTCAACACTTCATCCCCTGAAATGCTACAGGACTACTCATTCTCTAGCACTGGTATCCCTCTGTCGCACACAGGTTCATCACAGAGCCTCGAGAAGATCCAAATGACTCCTCTGTATCACGTGTGGCCCAGCAACTAGAATGCTGAGCGGTGCTTTGGTCCTGAAAATGCCTGTTCACAAAATGGCTGATCGTACAATTCACCTTCGCTGATCTTACCTTAATAAGCAGGAGACTAGGAAGACAAGAGTAAGACAGTTTGGTACGACAAGCTGGGCAGGTTTGGGTGGTGGTTTGTCAAGCTTGTCTTACACGATTAAGCCATAAACCACTGTGTATAGGGCAAACAGTTATGCTGTACAACCTGTTAGCACCGGAGTGGAAAACACAGTAATGTCAAGTCGCCAGAGGAAAAACTACTGCCTCTAGATGCGGTCGAACACCAGCAACAAGGTTAGGTTCAAAGGCACATGGACGCTGGCAGCACAAGTCTCTCCCTGATGTCTAACAACAAAGTACTTCCAGCCTATACGGGTGGTCACGTTGTACGCAAGTCGTCTCAACTCATAACTAAGGCTCAGAAATCTTAAAGGGCAGCTCGCAAGGCTCCTTGAGGAAATGGCTATTTCCAGGTCTGTGACAGGAACCCGTACAAAATGAGCAAGGGACATCTTGTGCCAGAAAGCAATGAAGCGATCAAAGACTAATGGGGTCTTGCCAAAAGGACATGGGTACCAACTTGAAGGAGCTTCCCAATGGCCCAATGATGACACAATGTGGATATAAAAATATGGACATAATGACTGCAATGGACTGAAATGCATCCAATATATGTTAACTCCCCCCGCCCCCAGGCGTGAGTTCATAATGACTGGTTCACTAATTTAAAAGAATAGAGGACAAAGAAACATACTAAATGAAACCATAGGGATGCAAAATCCAAAATATGTGATTTTTCTATAGAACAAATGACCCAGTTGCTTCAACAAGTAAATGGTATTTAAAAAAAAAAAAAGAAAGAAAGAAAACAGAAGGCCTAAGAGTCATATGAACCAAATTCAGTTTGTGGACCTTGCTTGGAACTGGATTTAAACAAACTAACTGAAAAACGGCATTTTGTGGGTGAAAGTCCGGGGCATCTGAACACGGAGTATAAGATAACGCTGGGTTTGTACGTGGTATCACGACTATGGTAAAAAAAAAAAAAAGCAAATCCTTGGATGTGTTATGTATAAAATCCTAGGGATGCACTGAAGCACTGTTGAGTGTGAGGAGGGAGAGGAGGAGGCAAGGGCAATGAAGTAAGAGTGACAGAAGGTTAGTGACGGCCAGAGCTGGGGGAGGGGTAGGAAAAGGCTGGTTATTTTCTTCCCTCCAGCTTTCTGCACATTTTCTACTTTCTAAAGGCTAAAAAGGGGAGACCAACAGCAGCTGCATTTTCCAGGCTTCTCCTCCTCTCCTCCCTCACTTGAGTTTTCTGCTCTGGCCCACTCACGTGAGAGCTTTTCAATTTTTCTTTAAATTGTACCTTAAAATTCTCACTTTACATGATGTTTAACAATGTTTATATCATACCTCTGGCTACTTTCAAGTGAAAATGGAGGCAAACTAATTTACAGATTTTAATAACTACTGCTTTCTATGAAAAAGAAATACTTGGTTTAAGAATACACAAAGGTGGGGCGCCTGGGTGGCTCAGTGGGTTAAAGCCTCTGCCTTCAGCTCAGGTCATGATCTCAGTGTCCTGGGATCGAGCCCCACATCGGGCTCTCTGCTCTGCAGGGAGCCTGCTTCCCCCTCTCTCTCTGCCTGCCTCCCTGCCTACTTGCGATCTCTCTGTCTGTCAAATAAATAAATAAAAAAATCTTAAAAAAAAGAATACACAAAGGCATCTGGAAGGTGCTCTAAGAACACCAAATTTTCAAACTACTCACTATGTGTTTACACACGCAACTCTGGATTGGTAACAACAAAAAATAAGATGCCAAAAGTTTTGTATGGCAACATCTGAAGCAACATGGATATTTAGAAACAGAAAGAAGGAAATAGAATGCTGGCATCAAACACACGCACTGACTCACGCTTTGTCTAAACAAGTTCGAACTTGGGGGAAGTGTTAAGCCGCAGAGATATGAATCAGAGGGAGGCAAGCTGTAAAGCGAGGGCTGGAGAGCAAGCTGATTCACGCCAGCAGTCATGCCAGTAAAACGCTCGCCCGCCAATCTGACAGAACAGCAGCAGTGCTGGGACAAACAGACGCACCCACAGACAGACCCAGAGCTGGCGAACAACTCTTGTGTGAAACGACGGGGTGAGGGGAGGGGTGACCTTGCCAATCAGGGAGGCTCACGACCGAGGGAAAAGAGGATTTGTTTTCTTTTGTTTTGAAGTTTTTTAGTTTTTAGGCTTTTCGGGTTTTTGTTTGTTTGCTGATGCTAACCACAGCCCTAAATGCCTGCTTATCAACGCGGTCATTAATTCTGGGAAGACGCACGGTGAGTTACCAACTAAGCGGGTTAGCGAGGGGACACACACAGGGAAAAAGCAAAGGGCAGGCTTCATAAACACGTCCTTTGTTGCTGGAACCCAGGTGAGCTATCCAGCAGCCGAGCTCCACCTCCCTGGCAGCCTCTACTGCCTCACGGTGTGCAGGTCTGGCCAAAGAAGACGTCTGTAAACACGGCATTTAACTGGTAGTTCATATAACCTTTTACAATTTAAGGACTAGAAGTAAGACCACAGAAGACTTTTTTCCTTCGGTTGTGTAGGATTTGAGAATTTAAGGGCTCATGATTCACCCACCTTTAAACTCCCATATGGGTATTTTCAAATTCAATTTAGCTCATTGGCTGAATTTTAAGGAGGAAAATGTGTTTAAGATGTATGTAAAAATGAGCTGACTGAACTAGAGAGAAAATACTTTCCCACATTTACCATCCTGTCTTTGCCCAAGACCATCTTTCCTTATTTTTCAACTGAGAATATAAATTTTGTTACATTGTACATACCCTTTCAATAACGTGAACAAAATATTCTGTTGAGTGCAGATGTATTCAACAGTAGGAGTTCTTGTACCAATTTGTCTTCTGAGAATATTGTTGAAAATTTGAGCCACGTCTTTTTTGCCCTATTAGGAATACAATCATTAAAATGTTTACCCGACTAACCGCCAAAAAGCCCATCCACCCTCCCAAATAAACTCAAATTAAGGCATTGCATATTTGTAAGTATGACTGAATATCTGACTTTAAAATGTTCACAGATATTAAATTTTCATATTTATTTATAATTCCACATTCTAAGTTTTAGTAGTACACCGTTTTTAACATGAGCAATTTATGTTCACAAAGTGAAATCTTACTACATATAATTTCAACCATTTCTAGCCCTTAGAATCATGTGGACTCAGATATGAAAAATAAAACCTTGCTATATGCTTACAATGTTCAGGTATCCGGTTCCCACCGGAACAAGCAGCCTCAAATAAAATGCTCGTGTTGTAAACAATACATATAATTTCCTTTTATAGTGATGGAAGGACGAGAAGCTGCCTTCTGCGAGTACAATAAAACTGAAAGAATCCTGTAAACAGCTGAGCCTTCATAGCAAGTAGACATAGTCCCTATTAAGCTAGGTCTACTTCAGAGAGATTTGATATAGATTAATAGTGAAGGCTCTAAGTACCCCATGATGCAGCAGTTCAGAGATCAGAATTATACAACTGTACTTTACCAAACAAAATAGAAGGACTTTACTGCTATACAGTGAAATCTTATCATCAGAAAACTGCACAAGAAATTAACACATGGAAAACCAATCCACAAGATTTTTCAGAATGGCCACCTGGTATGAGGCTGACAAGCCTGCAGGAGGGTGAGTGAAATGAGAGAGATTTCCAGCACCAGAGACTATCCTGGGGCCTGTGCTAGGTAAGGAGTAGCAATGGCAATCTCTAAGAACACATCTCGAGGGCACACACTGCTCTTAAATTTAAGTCTGAAATGAATATTAAATTCAGGGTCCAGGTCAGGGAATGCGATGGGTGGACAAAGCAAAAGGAACTGCATGTTCCAGTGCATTCCCAACTTTGCAGAGGAAACAAAAATTGCTATTGGTGGAACTTGATACACTATTAAAAATACATGAAATCATCTATATAAATGGAAATATCATTTTTATCTGTTCTATAGAAGTAAATTTTTATTGTCCTTTAGTATCAAAATTATATTCAAGTAACCTATGAACCACACCCTCCTATTGCTCTTCAAAATTGAATCTGATTATCTGTCTGCAATTCTCTCCCCTGATCTTTCAAGCACCTGCACAGACATAAACCCTGGGCTTAAAACAAAGCACACCCATGACAAAGACTCAGAGGAACCCGCTCATAACCATGCCAGAGCCCTTCATCACCATATATACCTCTCAGACTACCTTTCAGACTGGCATCAAGGACCATTATTGTCACTGTTAAACTCACTAAACATCTGACGCGGCACGATTCCGCTGTATAAGCTCGGGCAATAATACCCAATGCCTCCCAGGGCCAGGCAGGAGCCACAGCTGGGTGAAGCAGGCCCGGAGACAGAAAAGCAAGCTGCTGTCTGCAGCACACCCCAGCGTGCCACGGGGCCGTAGCTGCTCGGTTCCAGCTGCGGGGCCATGTAGGCCTGCAGGCTCAATGTTGCCAGGGTCAAAATTTTCAAGGGAAGCCAGAAATTCTACGGTCTTCTTTAGACTATTGACTCCTTGAGAACCCAAGGCCAGTGAATTATGTAAAACAGCAGCTCTTCATTAAATATCATGTAAACAATGGGGCACAACGAATACCTAAGAAACTTCATACATGGTGCGGGGACAGAGGAGGAGGCCTGGCCTAAGCCTGGGGCGGCCCTGCGCCCCTGCCCGGCTCCGCTCGGGAGGCCGGCCGCCGGGGCCCGCGCACACGTCAGGAACCCCAGAGCCAAGAGCCTGGCGGGGATCTTGGGATCTCTCAAAGGAGAGAATGCCAGGAAAGTGACCACAAGGAAAGCAGCGTGTTTGCGGAGGAAGAGACGGACTTCTCACCTCAAAGTCGATGAGCTGCAGGTCGGCCACCAGCATGCCCAGGAGCCCGCTGTTGTACAGCTCCTGCGCCAGCTGCGCCACGGCCTCCGTCTGCGGCTCTTTCTCGTTCGTGCCGTACAGGATCTCTTTCATGGCAACCAGATTTTTGGAAACTTCTTCTGTGGCCTGATTTGGGGGAGAGGAGAAAAACAACTCCTTTCAAAAACCATATATGGCATCCATCCATTCGTTCCGTTCCTTCGCTCTGTATCAGACCCCCGGAAGCTCCGTGAGAGATGCACAGGCGGGCCAGAGGGAAGGCCAGCAGAGTCACACAGGTGCGCTGCAATGCTGAAAACAGTGTTATGATGGCGGGAACAGAACAGGGAGAGAAGGTTCAGTTCTGCCTCCTGTGGGAGGGCAAGGACACAGAAGAGGCCCCCGAGCCGAGCCTCAGGACGGAGAGCCGCTGACACGCGAGAACGAGGGAAAAGGAGACTGCGGGAAAGGAATGGCATGAGGTGGGGATGAGAGAGGGGGAGAAGCTCCGAGTCTGTCTGAGGAAAGGTGTGGAGGGAACAAGGGAATGACAGCAGAAGACGGCTTTGGATGCCGAGCTAAAATGTTAGCAATAAATAATCACCAAAGAGCCTCCACTTCTGGCTAAGAGAGGAACAAGAGCCCGATTTACCTTCCCCCATGAAAAAGATGAAAAAAATAGGGGAATTTATTATATGAAACAATAAATGTAAAACACTGAGCTTCAGACAGCACAGGACGGTGACCCTCGCGAGAAGGGGAACAAATGAGGTGAAACTCACAACCGCCCCAGCTTACTGCCTGGAGGGTTTCCAGGCCCCGGGGGAGCGGGGAAGGCAGGCACAACAGGCGTCTCCGGGACTTGAGGAGACAGCTGGGAATCCACAGGGCAGAATTCCAGGCAGGAGAGAAGTGTGCAGAGACACACCGCTTCTTCAGCGGAGTACTGGTAAGCCTGTGCACATGAGGAACACACCCCAAATCAGGGAGCGCCCGCGGAGCTCTTTCCGGGCAGCCCGCCCATCTGGTCTTCTCCAGAAAACCTCCTCTCAGCTTCCTAAACTATTTTTTTAAGAAAACTAGGGCTAACGTTCTAATCCCATCTAGGATGGAAAGATGCAGAAGACACTAGACCACGATGACTTCCCTATAAATGTCACAAATATTAATGTAGCCCGAGGCTACCATTGAGAATTTTTGCAATTAAATCATATAATTCATTTGAAGCCAGGTCTTTGAGTGACACTGCAACGAAGGCTTCAACTCTTCCCACTATTTAATTTAACCTCATTATCGGCCCATTGTTCAACACTGTGGAGGTTATTTCTGGATTCTGAAGGACATCCAACACATCAGCTATCACTCTCATATCTGCATTATCTGCAAATTTTATAAGTATACCTCCCATGGCCTCAATCATTAACCAAAACGCTGAAAAGGAAATAACTCTGAACGGAACCTACCATTATGCCTTTGAATCATCATGCTCTTTTTTTTTTTTTTTTTAATCATTATGCTCTTTTCATTAACGATTTACTAATAATCTTTGGGCATGGTCGCTCAGCCATTTACATATAAACCTATTTCCAAATCATATTCAAAAGGCTTTTTGTTAAATACTTGGATAAAATAACACTTGACCCTTGAACAACAAGGGTCTGAACTGTGCTAGTCCGCTTACACACGTGTTTTTTTACAAGAAAGTTCTAGAAATGTATTTGCTCTTCCTTATGATTTTCTTGGTAACATTTTCTTTCCTCTCTCTGACTTTATCGTAAGAATGCAGTTTATGATACATATTAACATATAAAATGTGGTGACTGTTTATATTATCAGCAATGCTTACAGTCAGCAGCAGGCTACTAGTAGTTAAGTTCTGGGGGAGTCAAAAGTTTTATATGGATTTCTGTGTGGGGTCTTTGCCCCTTAATCCCGTGTTGTTCGAGGGTCAGCTATATACTATTTCTTCCACATTTCCTGAATATAAGACAATGAAATTAAGTTAATTTGCTATGACCTTTGTCCTAAGCCTATGCTGATTTCTGATGACTAGGATTTTCTTTTCTAAATGTTTAAGATTATCCTACCAATCTTATGCAGAACTTCTTCAGTATCAGTGGTCTGCAGAATCTTTACCTTCTCCGGTCAGCTGTTACTGCCCTAGTCTGTGAATGCCTTAGATTTCTTTATTTATTTATTTATTTGACAGAGAGACAGATCACAAGTAGGCAGAGAGGCAGGCAAAGAGAGAGGGGGGAAGCAGGCTCCCCGCTGAGCAGAGAGCCCGATGTGGGGCTCGATCCCAGGACCCTGAGACCATGACCTGAGCCGAAGGCAGAGGCTTAACCCACTGAGCCACCCAGGCGCCCTGCCTTAGATTTCTGACAGCAGCTCATCATCCCATATACCAAGTTTAAGTACCCCAAAATGTACTTTTGGGGGACCAGTATATAAAATCATTTATCAACAGAAAATGTTCTCTTATAAACTAATTACATGTGTTATTTCTGTAATTTCATTTTATTAATCTTTATTCTTAACATATTTTCTCTGACAGGGAAGAACCTGGCATCTAGTACATTTCCTGAGTGTGTTATCTGTTGATTTTACACCAGTGACCCTAAGTAGTAGGCCTCAGCCCCCTGTGCGTCTCTGGCTACATCACACTTCTGAGGCTCTTGGCAACCTTTCATATGCCTCAGCTTACATGTGCTCTTCTTTGAAATCATGATATGATTTTAGATTTGAATTCAGACCGCACTCTATGCTCTGACAGTAAAAGACGAATAAGAAGGGAGTGGGGTGATAGCTAAAAGGTAGGAGGCTTCTTTTTGAAGTGATGAAATGTTCTAAAATTGACTGTGGTTATGGTTGCACATTATCTATGAATAAACTAAAAACCACTGAAATGTACACTTTAAATGGGTGAATTGTATGTGTGAGTTATCTCAATAAAGCTATTAAAAAAAATAGGGAGAAGCCAGGAAATAGAAAGCAACTTATGGTATTTCCTAGATGAAAGGCAACCTGGACCCACAGGTAAAGCCCTCTTCTCTCCTCTCAGAAGATGACACTGTCACCTATATTATGGGTTGGGGGGGCGGGACACCAAAGGCATCCCCGTATCTGCTAACCACTGTACTCGTCTGCTGATGCAGATCCTTCTGGATTCCATTCACCCTCGGGCTTTCTGAGGAACTCCTCTGTTTCCTCACCTCCTCATACAGCCAACTCCCTCTCACTTGATCCCCCCCTCCCAATCAGTTTTAAATACGATCAAGACTCCCATTAACAAAATCAAATAAGCTCTCCCTTGGCCGACCCCACAGCCCCCTCCTGCTACTGCCCACCGTAAGCAAACGTCTAAAAAGCGTCCACCTGTGTGTGCTATAGCCCACATCTTGTCCTGGTCCCTCCCAGCCCAATCCCATGGGGCTTGTCCACCTAGCGCTTTTCAGCTTTTAGCCAGTCACCAAAGACCTGCCTGCCAGGAAATACAATTCTCTGTCTTTAGTACATGTTAGCTCTTGGCAGCCTCTGAAGGTGTTGATTACACCCTTCTTTTAAAACTGCTCCTCCCTTGTCCTCTGTGACTCACCACCACCCTAATTTTTCCTGCCTGTCTCCCTGGTTGCTCCTTTTGCCTCCTTCTTGACTCATTCCTCTTGATGAGGCCATTTAGATATTGGGAATCCCTCGAGGCAAGGGTACGAGGCCTATTCTTCTCATTCTATCATCTCTCCCAAAGTGATGTCATCCACACCCACAGCTTTAATTAACACCTCGATGCAGATACCTCACAGATTCCCATCTCTAATCCAGTTCTCTTACTAGTACATTCAACAGCCCACATGAAATGTCTCCATTTGAATGTTTCAAGGTACCTCAAAGCTAACACAATTGAAAACAGAACTCATGATCTTGCCCTAATGCCTGATACTCTTCCCTTGTTCAGGGAAGGATACTACTACTGATGTTCTTGTGTATGTTGGGAACTCAGAAGCCATTCTCAACCCTTTCCTCTTTCTCACCCCGCCCCAATATCTAATTCATCACCATGTCTCCCAAATCCATCCATTTATCCCCATACCATCTCCCCCATGTCAGAGTCTCCACAATAAGTAGCCCACTGACTGATTTCCTTGAATTCCCTACAATCCATTCTCCACATCACAACTAGAATGACCCTTTCTTAACATAAATATGATTGTCACGACTTCTGCTTCAAAAATGCTCCAATTACCTATTGCTCTTGGGCTGCAGAAAATTTCTTAACATGGCCCGTAAGACCCTGCACGGTCTGACCCTCCCTGTCTGACCTTACTCTGCAGTACAGCTCCTCTCCCACCATCTATATGCCTCTCCTCTGGTCACACTGGCATCCTTTCAGGATCCGGCACATGTGGTTTCCTAGGCCCATGCCCTACCCTCATCTCTTGGCCAACTCACATTCTTCCCTCATCTCGCAGCTCAACGATCACTTCCTCAGAGGAGTCTTTCTCGCTAAATTCTATCACACATTCACCACCACCACACGTTCTTCTTTTCTCACAGTTGTATGTAATTCTGCTTTTCCTTGTGATTTCTAATTAATGTGTTCCCTTCTCCATCAGGAGCCCAGTGCTGGCAGGTGCGCCACACCTGCTTGATGAATGGTTGAAAATCGGTAATCTTGATCACCAGGATATTAAAAAAAAAAATCCAGATGAAAACTGGATGTAGGGAAATGTGATATTATCACACTATGAAGGCAAGAAATTCCTAAAAAACGCAGTACATCCAAGAAAGACAATCTACCTAGCAGAGCTACAGCAGTGAGTGATGAGCATAATCCCTGTGCTCTCACAGAGAACAGTCTGGAACGAGACACCCCAAACTGAGCAGTCTGCCTATGAGGACAGGGAAGAATATTTTCCCTTTCCACTTGCTCTACTTCAGATTTGTATATTTCACAATTTACATTTTACTTTACACCCATGGTTAGTTGCCATCTACAGAGGATAATCAGCAGCATGATATAAAAAAACAAACTCATCAACCTTATTATTAGCAGTCCTGAGATTAAGTTCATATTTCAATTGATGACTTTTAATTTTAGGCATACTTCAACTATTTGTGTGATTTCGGTTCCCCATAACATGGATAATTACAAGTTGATTAAACAAAACCTTAAAAAAAAAAAAAAAAGAAAGATGTCCAAATTTTACTAAAAGATGATCAGAAAACCTTGGGCAATCTCGTGGAACATGCAGATTCCACACCTTAAGATCTCAAGGTGTGGGCACCTGGGTGGCTTAGTTGGTTAAGCATCTGCCTTTGGCTCAGGTTCCTGGGATCGAGCCCCACATCGGGCTCCCTGCTCAGCAGGGGAGTCTGGTTCTCCCTCTACCCCTCCCCCTTGCTCTCGATCTCTCTCTGTCTCTCTTTCTCTCTCTCAAATAAAATCTTAAAAAAAAAAAGATCAGAAAACCTTAAGAAGTATTTCACCAGAAAAGGTGATGCGGCAAGTGTTTACTGAATGAAGACAGCAGACAGAACAAATAAACTTGTCTGTTCTTGTGTAGGTTTGGCTTGGCGCCCTTTATCGGCCTTCACATCAGGGAGCCCGCCTAGTCTCCCATCTCTGGCCTGCTGGCATTAAGTCAACATGTCCTCTGCCTCCCTGACCACATCCTCCTTACTGCACCTCCCTGTCCGCCTTTCACACCCACCGAGTAAGCGAGTCACACTTACCGCTTCTCCAAGCACTACACCTTTTTTTCAAGCCGCTGAGACCATCGTGTCACCAAATCCACCAGGCTCCTCAATGACCACGTTACCTGTCCCGCCAAGACTGCATGTTTCTGTGCTGTGCGTGCCCAGAGCAGTGGGTCTCTTGTTCCCCTAACAATGCTGGATGCCCTTCACTGAAACTTTTCTCTACTTCTCTACTTCAGTTCCCAGGGTTCCGAGCACTGTAGAGAAAGTGCTGGAAAGCCGTGTACACTTAGTTTGCTAAAATTCATGCTGTTCGATGGCCTTCTATCCAGTCAGAAACATTTCTTCCATCTGGATTATTTTCAACCAGTAACTCCTAGTAACAGACGCTTCAAAATTGTTCCACTTTCCTCAAGAGACTTCAGTGTCTCTCTCACTCTCTGCTCCCTATCTGAACATCTAGTTTCACTCCTTCCATGTTGAGATACGACTTCATAAACTTCTCCACCTTGATGTACTTCTGCCATCCTCCATCCCAACCCTGGACACACACCAGAATCCTTGGGGGACTTTTAAAAAAGATGCCCAAGGGAGCACCTGGGTGGCTCAGTTGGTTAATCGTCTGCCTTCACCTCAGGTCATGATCCCGGGGTCCTGGGATTGAGTCCCATATAGGGCTTCTTGCTCGGCGGGGAGCCTGCTTCTCCTCCCTCTCTCTCTGTCAAATAAATAAATGAAATCTTAAAAAAATAAAAAATAAAAAAGATGCCCAATCCCCTCAAGACACTTATTAATGACAAAAGGAAAAATAGTACTTTCACAGGCAGAACCATCATAACCATGTGACAGAAGGAAGCAAAGGTAATGGGACCATTGACCTCACATGCCTCCTGGCACCGCCAAGGGTACAGCATTACTTCTGTGATTTTCTTGCCAAAAAGGCATCACCTTTATTGAATCATGAGGAAACATCATCCAAACCCAAACTAAGGAACCGTCTACAAAATAACTGGCCAGTACTTTTCAAAAGTGTCAAGGTCATGGGAGTCAATGGAAGACTGGGACACTGTTCCAGATTAAAGGAGAGTAAGGAGATGTGACAACTAAATGCAATGTGTCATCCAGAACTGGATCCTGGGCCAGGAAAAAGACATGAGTAGGACAACTGATGAAATTTGAAAAAGACCTATGGATTAGTTAATATTACCATATAAACGTCAGTTTCCTGATTCTGATCATTAGACTGGTTATGAAAAATATTAACATTTGGGGAAGCTGGGAGAAAGGTACTCTCTTTGCAATCATTTTGTAAGTGTAAAAGGTTCACCCACTCTCTTATTTTGCTTTTTCTTCACAGGTGAGAGGCATCCCTCCTGAGTTCCAAGGCTGATGGCTCTATATATGTGCTGGAGAAAGGGTCCCTTGCCTCCAGTCCCCCATGTGCAAGTTTGCCAGTTGTGTGGGCCTCGTGGAACGTGCAGATGCCACACCTTAAGATCTCAAATTCCAAATAAAGGCTCTCCCAATTCTCCTCTCTCCTCATTCTCCCGCCCTGACATCTTTGTCTCTCCTC
>CM052883.1:165990745-166017900 GCA_028534135.1 Potos flavus | reverse complement strand
AGAGAGAGGGCGCAAGAGAGGAAGCAGACCCCCCACTGAGCACGGAGCCCAATGTGGGGCTCAATCTCAGGACCCTGAGATCATGACCTGAACCAAAACCAAGAGTCAGGCACTTAACTGAGTCACCCTTGTCTTTCTCTTTCCTTGAATTTCTTTATACTCACTCTTTAGCAAAAGAATCATTTTAAACAAGTGTCCTCTAAATATGTACCAATCTATATTTAATGCCTTAAATATCAATTCATTCTCAAAAAGGGATCTATTATATGACCTCATTGAAAAAAGGAAGTTTTTAAATCAAAGTAAATTAAGATAAAGGATGTGAGATGGAATCTAA
Organism: Potos flavus; assembly: GCA_028534135.1. Taxonomy (NCBI): domain Eukaryota; kingdom Metazoa; phylum Chordata; class Mammalia; order Carnivora; family Procyonidae; genus Potos; species Potos flavus. The sequence continues at coordinate 166,017,563 of CM052883.1, read as the reverse complement.
AAGTAAACTGAAAAATACTGTTGGTGCCAAGCATTTGATAAAAGCAATTCTATTTTCACATTAATTCTTGTGTTAATTAAAAAACCCCCAACTCCCGGAGCGCCTGGGTGACTCAGTTGGTTGAGTGACTGCCTTCGGCTCAGGTCATGATCCTGGAGTCCCGGGATCGAGTCCCACATCGGGCTCCCTGCTCCGTGGGGAGTCTGCTTCTCCCTCTGACCTCTCCCTTCTCATGTTCTCTTTCTCTCATTCTCTCTCTCTCAAATAAATAAATAAAAATAAAATATTTAAAAAAAAAAACCCAACTCCTATAAACAGACACATACACACACGCACCTCTCTAACAAAGAAAATGTCTCAGTAGTCTAAGCTGAAAGATCATGGACTAAGAATAACCTATTAATAACCTTCTGGTGTCAAAGATTACTCTAAACAAGTTGAGTAACCATGAGTCACTGTTAAATGGCTATGCTAAAAAAGGCTACTCCCTTTGCCCCTCTTAAATATGCCAACATAGAGCAAACTTATTCCTCTCATGAAATAAGTGAATATAGCCATTCAACACTGTGAACACATGCATTCACAGCGATGAAGGGACCTAAGTATAAGCTGAACAAGGCAGTCGTACCTTCTTTATATAGCATGCAGTGGGCAAAGAGTGTGTGAACAGCCATTACATACACAGATTTATGTGGCTGTTAGCAATGAAAGAACAAATTCCACCCCATCCCACTCCACCCCCATGCTCCGGTTACCTAAAAATAAGGATGGTAAGATAAACCATTTTTTCCCCTAAAAGTATAAGGAAAGTAGTTTTCAAATTCTTTTATTTTTTTTCTTTTTAAATTTTATTTATTTATTTGACAGAGAGAGAGAGTTCACAAGTAGGCAGAGAGGCAGGCAGAGGGAGAGGGGGAAGCAGGCTCCCCGCTGAGCAGAGAGCCTGACGAGGGGCTCGATCCCAGGACCCTGAGATCATCGCCCGAGCCGAAGGCAGCAGCTTTAACCCACTGAGCCACCCAGGTGCCCTCAAATTCTTTTAAAAAGGTGTGGCATGATACCTAAGGGACTAATCTATTTGTATGACATACAATTCTTAACATGGTAGCTGTGTACCATATAAAACAAATAAAAATACCAACATATTACAAACGGGAATAAGCATTCAAATGTTGTATTTATCATTTCATTTACAAGATCACACGAAATGAAAGAGAGAATGCCCATGGATATAATGAGTAAAGCAGAAACAGGTAAAGATTCACCATGGGTTTGGCAGAGCTGGGAGTAAATTCCCATTGTACTGGTTATATGAGAAACAACAGCTTTCTTTATATGGATCATGAGAATAATGACAGAAAACTATTATACCTCAAAATAAGACGGATGCCTATTCTCTATGAAGGCACCTTGCAGAATATGGTGTTTTTTTCAACATAAGGATGTGTCAACCATGCAAAGGTTGTATTCCTTCTACAAGACCTAAGTGGGCTCTTAGCCAAATACATATCCAGAGACAGAAATCTGCTCTCTCAAAGGGAAGCCAATTTCCACCTATTATTTTTCCTAATAGCAAGATGAAATTGGGACTGTTTTACTTCCACATACAGGTTTTAATTCTATCTCCTGCCACCATCTGGAACCTTCCCTTTCCTCATATAAGACGATCCCCTAAAAACATTTTACTAAGAGCCTAGGGCTCACATTTTATTCTTTCTCTACTTCGTATCTCCAGTTCATTCAATTATTCCTCATGGCAGAGTTCTCAATCTCTGTGCCAGCTGGACATCCCTCTCTCAACACATTCTAGTTTCTCTACATCCTTGAGTATGGACTGGTCTATATACGGCAGAAGACAATCACGTTGAATTTAAATACTGTATTTCTATTATTGCCACCTAGGCTTTCAACAGTCTTTCTGGGTGCTTCACTGCATGATCTATTCTCAGGGCCAATGTATGTGGTTTGTAAGCCACCTCTATCACAGCTGGCCCATGGATAGTCTTTTCTTACTCTCTTTATTGAATTATAATTGACATAGAAGAAACCACACAGATTTTAAAGCGTACAATTTGGTAAGTTTGGACTTATGTATACACCCATGAACCCATCCAGACATATTAAACATATCCATCACCACTAAGAGTCCTCTAAAGTCCCCTACTTTGCCAACCTCACTCTAACCCTCCACATCCCTGCCAATCCCAAAGCAACCACTGATCTACTTTCTGTCATTACGGCTATCCACAGAGTTTTGCAGAAACAGAACCATACATTATGTACTCTTTATAGGCTGGTTTCTTTCACTCAACGTAATTATTTTGAAATTTGTTCATGTTGTCGTGTACAGCAACAGTTCCTTCTTTTTTATTGCTGAGAAGTATTCCTTCTATGGATGTACCGCAACTGGTTTATTCACACACCTGGACTATTTCCTATTTACACTATTACAGATAATGTCGCTATGAACAGTTATGTACAAGTCTTTGTGTGGACAGGTATTTCTTGTTCTCTTGGGTAAATACCCAGGAATGGGATGCTAGATTTTAAAAGAAACTAGCTTTTAAAGAAACTGTTAAACTGTTTTTGGTAGTGGTTTCTCATCTTACATTCCCACCAGCAGTTTCAGATGTTCCGCATAATCACCAACATTTGGTATAGCCTGAGTTTTCGATTTTTGCCATTCTAACAGGTGTGTTGTGGTATCTCCTCACGCTTTTACTCTGTAATTCCCTAATAATTAAAATTTTTTCAAGTGCTTATCTGAAAGCTGTGTATTTTCTTTGGTGAAGTGTATATCTGGATTTCTTGCCCACTTTTTATTGGATTGTTTGTTTTCATACTGTTACATTTTCAGAGTTCTTTGTATATTCTGGATGCAATCTTTTATAAGATATATGCTTTGCAAAGATTCTCCCTCATTCTGTGGCTTGTCTTTTCATTCTTCTAACAGTATCTTTTGAAAAGCAGAAAGTTTTAGTGTTGATCAATTCCAATTTATTAATTTTTTCTTTTAACAGGGTATGTTTTGGTATCCTATCTAAGAATTCTTTGCCTCGTCCAAGGTCACAAAGATTTTCTGTTTTCTTTTAGAAGCTTTATAATTTTAGGTTTTACATTTAATTGTGTGATCCATTTTGAGTTAATTTTCATATATGGCACGAGTTATGGATCCGACATGTTTTTTTTGCATATGCGGCTATCAAATTGTTTCAGTGCCAATTGTTGAAACAGTTACCCTTTCTCCATTGAGTTGCATTTGCTCCTTTGTCAGAAATTTTCCATACACACATAGGTTTATTTCTAATTCCGTTCTGTTCCACTGGCCTATGTGTCTTCTTTATGTTGATGCCACACTGTTTTGATTACTGTACCTTTAGAATTCTTGAAATCAGATGGTGTGAATGCTCCAACTTTGTTTTTGTTCCAATTCGTTTTGATTGTAGGTCCTCTGCATTTTCATACAAATTTTAGAGCCAGCTTGCCAATTTCTATAAAAAAGCCTGCTAGGATTGCAATGAATCTCTAAATCACTATTTGGGGAGAACTGACATTTTAACAATATTGAGTCTTCCAACCCATGAACAGGTGTATCTCTCACTTATTTGGGTCTTTCAACTCTTAGCAAGATTCTGTAGTTTTCAGTGCATAGGTCTTTTATTTTGTAAGATTATCTCTAAATGTTTCATATTTTCTTGATACTACTCCAAATGATTTTTTTTTTTCCAATTTCAATTTTGGGTTTTCCATTGCTACTACACAGAAATACAATTGTCTTTGTATATTAATGTTGTAACCTGTGACTCTGCTGAACTTATGTATTAGTTCTACTAGCTTTTTTTTGTAAATTCCTTCAGCTTTTCTATGTAGATGATCATGTCATCCACAAATAAAGAGAGTTTTACTTCTTCCTTTTCATGCTTTTTATTTTTTTCTTGCCTGACTGTGTAGGCTAGAAACTCCTAGAACAAAGTTGAAGTGTTTAACAGTGAACATCCCTTTTTCTTTTTCCCCCTTTCTTATTCTTGATCTTGGAGATACATGCTTCAGCCTGTCATCATTATGTATATAATGCTAGCTGTAGGGTTTTTGTAGATGCTCCTTACTAGGTTGTGGAAATTCTATTCCTAATTTGCTGAGAGTTTTCATCAGGATCGTTTTTTCCCCTTCTTTCTTTTCATCTACTGACCTGTAGTTTGTCAATACAAAGAATTTACTGATTGATTTTTGAATGTTAAACCAGCCATGGGTTCTAGAAATAATACATCACGTGTTAGGATGTATGGTCCTACTGTTAGATTCAATTTCCTAAAATTTAGTTTATAACTTGTGCATCTATGTTCATAAGGGATATTAGTCTATAGTTTTCTTGTAATGTCTTTGGTTTTGCTATCAGGGTAATCCTGGCCTCACAGAATGAGTTAATAAGGACCATTTTTTTCTTAAATTTCCTAGATAAATTTATGTAGAAATTACGTTATTTCTTCCTTAAATGTTTGGTAGAAATATTTAATGAAACCATCTATGCCTAGATTTTTCTTTTGGGAGAAAATCACTATATTTTGAATTACTCTAATGGATATGAGGCTATTAAAGCTATCTTTTCTTTTTTTTCTTGAGTGAGCCTGGGCAAGTTATGTCTTTCGAAGAATCTGTCCATTTCATCTAAGTTGTCAGATTCATTGGCATGAAGTTGTTCACAATATCCCCTTATTACCCTTTTAATATCTGTAGTCATGTCAACTCTTTCAATGCAGATAGTGGTGATTTGTGTTTCCTTCTGATCAGTCCTAGCTAGAGTTTATCAATTTTATTCATTTTCTCAAAGATCAAGTTTTTGGTTTTGAGTTTTTTCCTGATTTTTATTTAATGAATTTCTGATTTGATCTTATTTATTTCCTTTCTTCTTACTCTGTTGTGCTCTTCTTTTTCTGGTTTCTTAAGGTCAGCACTAAGACCTTTCTTCTAATATTTCCATTTAGTGCCATAAAATTTCTCCAACTCATGTTTTAAAAGCAACATCACACTAATTTTGATGTTGTGTTTTTGTTTTTATTCCACTCAACTTTCTAATTTCTTTGATCCATGCATTATTCAGAAGTATGTTTAGTTTCCAAATATTTTAGAATTTTCCCAAGACTGTTATTGATATCTAATTAATTTATTGTATCTAATTAATTCTACTGTAGTCACAGAACATATGTTATATAAATTTATCCATTTAAATGTACTGGAACTTCTTTTAAGGCCCAAAATATGGTCTACATTTACGAAAAGTGTGCCGTATGTCACAAGGGTGTAGGAGTGTTCTACTGTGGTTCTATAACATCAATCAGGTCAAGTTGGCTGATAGTATCTTTCTGGCCTACTAGAAAATCCTTGCTGATTATCTACTTACTTGTTCTATCAAGTACTGAGATTGGGGTACTGAAATCTCCAAATATAATTGTGGATTTGACTGACTCACCTTGCAATTTTATCAGTTTTTGCTTTATTTTGCTTTAAGGCTCTGTTACTAGATGCATAAGTATTTAGGATTGTTATGTCCCTCAGATTAATTGACCTCTGCTTTATCACAAAATGACTTTATTCCTGGTAATATTCTTTTGCTCTGAAATCTACTTTTGCCTGATATTAATAGAGGCACTCGAGTTTTTTCTTTTGGCAAGTATTAATATGGTATATCTTTTTCCATTCCTGTAACCTAATTGTGTCCTTATCTTTATTTATTTATTTATTTTTAAAGATTTATTTATTTATTTATTTAGAGAGAACAGGAGCACAAGTGAGGGGAGAGGCAGAGGGGAGGGAGAGGGAGAGAGAGCATCCCAAGCAGACTCCACACTGCGCATAGAGCCTGCTGTGGGGCTCGATCCCATGACCCTGAGATCACGACCTGAGTTGAAATCAAGAGTTAGAGACTCAAATGACTGAGCCACCCAGGCACCCCTGTGTCATTATCTTTAAAGTTCATTTCTTATAGGCACATAAAGTTAGGACTTTTTCATTCAATCTGACAATCTCTGTCTTTTAATTCAGGCATTCAGACCATTTATAATTAATGTGATTACTGCTATGGTATTTGAGTCTGTCATCTTGCTGTTTGTTTTCCTTTTGTCCCATCTGTTCTTTAATCCCCCCCTTTTCCTCTTTTTCTGCCTTCTTTTGGTTTAATCGAGTATTTTTAGTGATTTTGTTTTACTTTCTCCTCTGGCATGTAGGGTTTTTGTTTTGTTTTGTTTTTTTAAAGATTCTAGTACAGAGCTGTATTTTTTTCTGTACTGCATTTTATCAGTTAAGACCATGCCGTTCCTTCAACCTCTGCATCACCACCCCTAGCTAACTAACCCTCCTCTGGTGTCTGATTCAGTTACATACAGAGTTTACTACCCTTCTATAGTATTTGTCATTCACAAACTCTGTTAATAAGCCCTTTAATTCTCTTCATATAAATCAATAACAACAAATCAACAGCTTAGAGTTGAGGACAGTATCTTATAACAGATCATTAGAACCCTGCCTAGAAGCTCTGAGTGATCCACTTATAATGTCCACTGGGTATAATTATTCAACCAATCATTAAAAATGTCCTTGGAGCATCCTGAACTACAGGGGAAGATAATTAATGAACATAAAACTACATGGAAGACACTAAGACCAATAGGGCAGATCTCCTGAGAAGGGTCGTTTATCTCATTACTTCTATGTATGGTAACACTAAAAGGGAATGTGATACTTGGCCAACATCATAAAAATCTAGAAGATACCTGGCTATTACACACATAGTCACAAACTCAAAATACAAATTGTTACACATCTCAGTAATACCTGTTTTATCCTATTCAGTAGGAATTAAGAGTTCAGAAGAGTCATGAGCTAACAGCATTTCAACTTAACTGTGCTTTGTATTCCACTTTCAATGAATGCAAATAGTTATGAAGCTCTGTCTCTGGAAGGTTTATAGTCTAACAGGGGGAAGAAAGAATAAACAAACATCATTAGTATATTAAAAATGTTAAGTGCTACAAAGGAAGATAGAGCAAGATCAAGAGGAACAGGAATGCCAGAGAGGAGAGTTGCATTTAAATAGGGGGTTGGGTGAAAAGTGACATTTGAGCAAAGACCTGAAGGTGATAAGGGAGTAAGAGAGCAGAGAGCAGGAGGAAGAACATTCTAGGCAAAAGAAACAGCCAAATGCAAAGGCTTAAAGGCAAAAGCATGACTGGAGTGTATGAAGAAAGGAAGTCAATGTGGGGGGAGCACCTCGGGAAGGGACCATTGAAGCCACAGGCCTGACTGTCCAGGGCAGCGGTCATCACGTATTTTTCCGCTAAAGGGTAGATAGTAAATATTTTAAAAGCTTTGCAGGCCACATAAGATCTCTGTTGCATATCCTTCTTTGCTTTTTAAACCAATCCTTTACAAATGTAAAAACCATTCTTAGCTCACAAGCCTTATAAAAACAGGCCGAGGCAAGGATTTGGCCTGGTAGTTTAGACCCTTGTAAGGACTCTGACTTTTACTCTAAGGGAAATATTATTTGACTCATGTTTTGAAAGAACCACTATGCTTGTAGAGAGGCAAGAGAGACCAGTTAAAAGGATACTGTAGTAATCCAGAGCAGAGATAATGGTAGCTCAGGCCAGAGCGGTAACTAGCAAAATGGGAGACGTGGTTAGATTCTGGCTTTTAAATTTTCCTCCCCCCAGATAAAGTGAATGGATTTGCTTCATGAATTGGATTTGGGAAATGTGAAAGGAGTCACGGATGATGCAAGACTCTTGGCCTGAAAAACAAGAAGGACCGACTTTCATTAACTATGGTTGGAAAGACTGTGAGTGGATGTGTGAAGTGTTTTGCTTCAAAGTAGAATTTATATTCCTTCAATCCTGCCACAACTTTGTAGCTATTTTATTTATTCTTCTAGAACTTCAGAATAATTTTTTAAATTATAAAAATCCTACTGTCATTTGAATTAAATTGCTTTAAGCTTAAAAATTACTTTGAGAAGAAAGGGCACCTTTACTGTATACCAGCTGATAACATGGACCAGGATCTTTGGTGCCTCCCAACAAGGTCTTATAGTTTTCTTCAAAAAGGTTCTTCATACTTCCTGATGAAAGTATTCCCAGACATCTCATACTTTTTTTGTTGCTATTGTAAATGAAGTACTTTCTTAAAATATTACAATTTCTAGATAGTTCTGATTGGCATTTAGGGGTGCTATGAATTTTCTATCGATTAAGCTGCCGTGGTGAACCCTCACTTTCACACTGGTTTACTTGTGTTTTACACAGATATATGAATATCTCAACAATGTAATTTTCCCTGTTCATTTGTAGTAGCTGTATTTTTTTATTTCTAAACTATTTCTTTTTTTTTTTTTTTAAGATTTTATTTATTTATTTATTTAACAGAGGAGAGAGATCACAGGTAGGCAGAGATGCAGGCAGAGAGAGAGGGGGAAGCAGGCTCCCTGCTGAGCAGAGAGCCTGATGTGGGGCTCAGTCACAGGACCCTGATATCATGACCTGAGCCGAAGGCAGAGGCTTAAACCCACTGAGCCACCCAGGCACCCTAAGCTATTTCTTTATGTACTGGCTAGACTTCCAGAACAATACTAAGTAAGTCATAGCAAGCATGGTTTTAATGAGACTACCTTCAAGTTTTCAGTCTGAAGTATGAAGTCAAAGGTTTTTTTTCATGGTTTTTAATTGAGTGATCAGATTTTCATCTTTTCATTGTTTTCAGGTCTCAGTTCCCTCTTCACCATCTGCATCAGTTACTACTTTCTTTTGAGGCTTGATAACAAGGTGAGTCAGAAATTTCAGGGTCCTCCTCCCTCTTCTTAATCTATTTCAGAGTAAATAATTTGCATGGATTGCCTTTCAGAGGTGTCCTTTTCCTCTGAAATGAAATTTATTTTTCATAAATTCAACTATTTTTCTTTGCTTCGTTTATCCTAGTAGCAGGAAGTCTATTCTTGCTAAGGTTTAAAACAGTAGTTCTCAATGTCAGTGTTACTGACATTTTGGGCCAGATAATTCCTTGTTGTGGGGGGCTGTCCCATGTTTAGCAGCATCTCTGGCCTTTTTACTAACTAGATGCCAGCTGCAGCCCTCCCTCCAGTGTTAAAACCAATAATGTCTCTAGACATTGCCAAATGTCCCATAAAGGGGGAAATTGCCCCTGGTTGAAAACCACTGATTTAGTAAAGTAGATGATATGAATTCCAACAGAGAGAGAGAGAGAGCGAGCAAGCATGAGAGAGAGTGTGAGAGAGCATGAGAAAGCAGGGCTTGATCCCCAGAGATCATGACCTGAACTGAAACCAAGAGTCGGACGTTTAACCAACTGAGCCATCCAGGCGACCTTAAACTTGCTTTCTATAATTACAGAACTCATCTCCAATGCCACCTCCTCAAGGAGCCTTCCTCATATAACCCATCTAAATTAGGATACTCCCCCTAACTGATGCAACTGACCTATACACATATACACCTTCCATTAACTTCACAACACCTTCCACAGATTTCAAAGTGTGGACCTGGGGACCCTTGAGACCCTTTCAAGGGGACCATGAGGTCAAAACTATTTTCAATCAATACTAACACATTATTTGCCTTTTTCTGCTATACTACCATTTGCACTAATAGCAATGACCCCCTAGATTGAGTCAAGACATGGACAGCAAAAAAAAAAAAAAAAAGACATGGACAGCAAACTGTACTAGCCATCATTGTAATCTTTATCATCATGCACTCAGTTAACCAAAAAAAAAAAAAAAAAAAAAAAAAAAAGTCAGTTCCACTTAAGAATGTCAGGAGGAAGCAGGAACAAAATATTCATTTTATTAAATTTTGATCTTTGAGTACACATACGTCTTCTTAACATTTGGTGTGATAAATGGGGAGTGTGCATAAAGCACTTTCTGACCCTTATTGAAGTATAACTGGCTGTCTTAAGGAAAAGTACTTGTACGATTGTTGAGCTATGAGCTGAACAAGCCACTTTTTTAATGGAAAATCATTTTTACTTGAAAGAAAACTGACAAATCATTTAGGCTTGGACATCTGGCAGACATTCTCTTGAAAATGAATGAAGTAATAAACCTGTCACTTTTAGGGAAAACACCCAACAGTATGTGTTACCAAATCTGAATTTTGAATACAACATGCATAAGTCCGACCACTTCCTTAAGACTTTTCTGATGGGATTAGTAGTAATATTTAAAAATATGAATTTTTGATATTATATAATGTGTCAGCATTTGGAAGATGTGTATATGTCAGTGATCCAATACTTTCTAAATGATCAATGTTACAAAATCATACATGGATAAAAGATCTTTTCAAAATGCAGAGTATGAAAAGTGTATTCATAATACTTTCAGATTCCATTACAACCAAGGAACTATCAATTGTTGCATTTTGGTTTGGTATAAAAAATATTCAAAATTATCTGAAAGGCTTTTCTTAAAATATACCTCCTTTTCCCACCTATACATCTGTATCAGGCCAGATTTTCTTTATATATTTCAACCAAAATAACTAACATATGACAGCAGACTGAACGCAAACACAAATATGAGAATCTAGCTATCATCTGTTACATCAGACTTTTTTTTTTTAAGTTTTATCATATCATTAACATTTATCTATATCTTACTATGGGAATGCGAGAAACTATCTAGAATTTCCAGGGAAGATCTAACTGAAAGCCTGTAACAAATGTTAATCCCATGAGTATGAACTTCTCTTCTTCATAAGAACACAGGTAAACCACAGAGTCTTAGACTTAAAAAGATGTTAAGCAGTCTAATATTCAACAACCCAAGACAGGAAACAACCTTCTAAAACAAACAACAACAGGGTGGAAAATGTCATTCCAACGAGTGTTTGAAACACTCATTCAAATAATAGTAAGGAGTCCCAGCCCATGGGAGCCAGGTACTGTGGAGGGCACAAGTGGACCAGAAATAACACATGGGTCAAAGAGCTCATGTTCTAACAAGGGAGACAAAAATCCAACACAAACAAAATCATGTTCAAGATGGTGGCAGTGCTGGCATTTCCAAAGGAGGTGGCCAAAAGGTAGAGATTTGTTTTAGGGGTAAGGATGAGGAAGGAAAGGGAGTACTCTGGGAAGCCATCTAGGAAAAAAGAAAGGTACAGGGTGGTTCTGAAAGATGAATGGGGACTGAGGTGGAAATGGAGGGGGTGGATAAGACAAAGGCATTAAAAACAGTATAGCTGATTATTTACTTTAGTTGCTCTAACAAAGAGGCAAGCTGAGATTGTTGGAGTACATGGAATAAGGGGAAGAAGGGCTGAAAATCACCTAAACAAGCAGAGACCAGGTCACGAAGGGTCTTATGTGCCATGGGAGGAGTCTGCAAGGAGGGTTTAAAGTAGGGGAGGTATTTTAGAAAGAGTATTAAGGACTAAGCTACTGCTAAGGTCCTTAAGAAAGGTCGTGGAGGGTCTTACATCAAGTGGGAATGGAAGTCATGATCAATTCATAAATCCCTTAGGAAGTAGGGGTTAATACTATTTCGTGAAAGATCACATCTTAAAGAAGAAGGAGACAGATTGGGATGAAAGCCAAATTTAGATTATGGTGACTGGGTAGAGGGAGACACTAGTCATGGATAAAGGGAACACAGAAAGGAGGAAAGGAAACCGGGAGAGGTATCGCTTCAAGACGACCACCACTGGAAACAGTGATTTCGGGAATCAGATAAACCATGTCAACAATGAAAACAAAACAAAAAACCCCCAAAAACCAAAAAACAACCCCCCCCATTTAAACAAACTTGAAAACCTGAAATGAAAAACCGAGAAAAAAGTTAGAAATCAATCTGTTAGATGGCAGTACAGAAGAAAGCATGTGGTGTTTAAGCAGCAGCAAATGCCACTTTAGGACTCTATTTTAAAAACCCCAAGTTGGGAATTATTGATCTTTTAAAATCACCTCATAATCTGTCTTGTATTTGCTCCTAATCAAAAGATTAAAAATATAAAATAAAGCCAAATACATACCTTTTCTGCTTTTTTGTCAGAAATGTCTTGCTTTTCCAGAACGGCCATGCTCTCCTTCAGGTTCTTCACAATGTCTGCTGGAGATTTGTGAGACTTCCCGAACGGGAACGGCATGGCGGCAGCGACGGACGCCTCGCTGCGCTCTGCCTGCTTTACCTGCGGACACAGCAAGGCACAGGTGAGAAAAAGTGGGGTCAATAGAAAACATGCTTTTTAAATCCTAATGTGGGAAGAAAATCAGTGTTAGAAAAAGTCACTTTACGACAAAACTTCCAAAATGAGCGGGAACTGGGAAACCCACAAATATACGAGGGAAATGATAATGCAAAGATAGAATTATAGAACACTTTGTACTTTTCGAAATACCTTTTTTATCACCTGCTCTCCTAACCGCCCATTTGAGGACGAACATGCTAGTGCTGATGAGCAGGGTGACTAGTACTACCAGGCCTCATACCGAGCACTTTAATTCACCATCTTATGGGATCTTTTTAAACAATTCCCTAAGGGACGTTACTACCTTTACTACTCCCATTTACAAGTGAACTTTAATGAGGTCAAGAAACTGACTCAAGGTACTAAGCGATAAAACCAGCTCAGGTCTGTCTTGATCCAAAGTGTCCTTAGTCACCGCACTATACCTCTAATTAACAGACATCTCTATTTTACAGTTGAGGAAACCGAGGCAAAAAACTAAGGAGCTCAGCCAAACAGCATGAGCAACAGGCTCACTCTCCAGGTTTCTCCAGATGTGCCTTGGCCAGTGTTTACACTGTTTCCTCCCAAGCACCCAGTGGACACATGCCTCCTTCTCCTTAGTCAGTCAGGGTCTCAGAGTTGGAGAGAATCTTGGACCAAGCCTTGGGCAAATCTCCCAGCAGATCCTCAAGTCCCTTAAGTAACAGTTGCAATGTGTACTCTTTCTGCCTGGATAAGACTATCTCCTACGAAGGAACTCACTGGATAAAACCCTGGGGATAATGAACTTCTGGAAGTTCTTAATTTTTTGTGGGTAGCAGAAAACAATATTTCAATCACATAAACCACAATATTACATCACGTAAAAGGAGGACATCAACTATTCCAAGAAGTCACCATGAGAAAACAAAGTTACTAACAAGACAAACAATGGAAGTAACTTGGGAACGTGTTGAACTTTTAATTACTTTTACTAGATAAACTGAAAGAAGTAATGTTTGTAGACATTAAACAACCTCATACAAGATACCAAGAGATAACATTTTTGAGAAGAACCTTACAGAGCACTTACGTCAATGGTTTTCAAACTGCGACTCCCAAACTCCTATATTTAACTGTCCCTGGGGCCCACTGCCCACCTCCGCCCAAGTTTTTTTCCCCGTGTCAACATAAAATATCTTCACTGCACAGCATCATTAACACTTCTTTTGAACTTTGCCTAAGACTTCACTTGAATAAAGTATTTGAATGTTTTTTCTCTAAAGTCTGAGGTACAGTGACCTGCATATCTGTTTATAAACACACACTCGGGGGGAAAGAGCATGCAAATTAACGCTAACCTTAAGCCTACAATTAAATCATGAACAAGTGTGTTCTTTTTTTTTTTTTAAGATTTTATTTATTTATTTGACAGAGAGGAGAGAGATCACAAGTAGACAGAGAGGCAGGCAGAGAAGGGGTGGGGGAAGCAGGCTCCCTGCTGAGCAGAGAGCCCGATGCGGGGCTCGATCCCAGGACCCTGAGATCATGACCTGAGCCGAAGGCAGAGGCTTTAACCCACTGAGCCACCCAGGCATCCCCCAGGTGTGTTATTTCTTGACGTTTTGATATGATCTATTCTGACCAATCTTTACACCCAAGTATCATCTATATAACTCACCATCTTTCTATCAGCCTGTAAATCTGCTTGCTCATAGGACCAAAGAGAACCACAGGTTCTCAAAATCCAAAGATGCATAAAATTATATCTAAATATCTTTTCTATGACAAGAAGTTTAGATCAATTATAGCTGAGTTATCCCAAGTGGCTGTTGCATTATCTGATTACCTGACTAGGTACACAAGTTATATCCAGAGACACAGACATCCACAAATCCTGGATCATTCTTTCCCATTATTATTATTTTTTTTCCCGAGAGGGGGTAATGCAGGTTGCTTTTCCATAAACACAGTGAATTCACAATCACAATAAATCCTCTGAAAATCAATCTTTCCTCTTTGTACTCTGCAAATAATAGCAACGATGCTACCAGTCAACGCTGGGTGGAGGGCAGGAATGTTTAATGGTATTTTGCAGGAAGTATTATGGTGCTACGCAACAGAGATATTTTCAGCTCTGGCTCAATGGTGGAAGAAGTGACTTTCCAGGGCAAAGGGGGTTTTAAAAGGTTCTACCATAAACCAAATACTCGTCACGGCAGAAAGAGTACAGCTGCTGAAGAGAACCCATATAAAGTGCTTCTGTTAGGGAAAGAGGAAGCATGACACAATCATTCCTTTTAATTAGTATACTACACAGCCAAAATTTTGCAGAACATATAAACTAGTAAGAATGTACTTTGAGGAAATATAGTTAGTAACAAGTACTCAAAACAAGAAGTGGACACTCAGCAAGATCCTTGAAGGATGTGAAACACACTCAGGCACATGTCTGAGTTTTGGAACTGACAATCCCAAGAGTATGGAGATACCCGGGCTGAGTAGCAATGGTAAACAGGGATTAAGATAGTTAAAAGATACCTTTCAGCATAACAACCTGCCTGGCTTTCCAGGTTCCCTCTTTTCCTTCTTTACCATCAGCAATATTTCATTACAAGTATTTGAGGGAGTTTTAGGGATTAGTAACAAGAGCCCACTAATGAAGGCCCTTCAATAATTCTACACTGCCCTTATAATAAAATCCAAATTCCTACCCTGGCCCTCCTAGGCTTTACCCATTTCCAAGTCATGGCCCAGTGCCCCGGCCTTTATCACAGAGGTCCAGCCACACTGATGTTCCTTCTGTTCCCGGAATATGCCAACTACTTCTAAGCCAGAGTACCATGTTTGCAAATATGGTACAAATCTTAATTTTTAAATCTAGATGGTGGATATACGGGTTTTCATTGCTACTCAACTTTTCCATATGTTCGAACTATTTCTTAATACTGTTTTAAAACTGCCTAAACTACATTTTGGACATAACTGGAGTTCATGAAAGAAATGGACAAAAATATATAATTGAAAAATCCATCTAGCTTTCAAATACAACCAATTTCCTCCATCCCTTCAAAAAAAGTTTTTTTGGTTCATAATATACCTCAGCAGGATTCTTTGGGCTAGCCAAAATTATTAATGCAATCGGGAGAAAACCAGCCCTGGTTAGCATTCTAGAGGGCTGTGGAAGCTCATATACCTACAATTCTCAAACTGGAGGTAAGCTTGCTCCTGATGGTGAACCGTGCTGTATGCTATATTTATCCCAAAGATAAAGAATCCTTAAAGACAGGAAATTTAACTTGAAAATTTGAGGGACTGGGGGGAGGGTGAGGACGAGTAATAATTAAATATACTGGTCTCATATTAAAACCAACATTTATGGAACTATAGGCTAAAGCTGCATGAAAGGAATCTGTGTGAATACCAAGCACTATACACCCCTTTGCTTCCGTGCACTGCTCTCCCTTAGCTGTTTTCCTTTCTCTCCAAATGCCCTTTCTTTCTGCATTTAATTCAATGACATCTTTACTCCAATGTTGATGTCCTTCCGGGTTCCACCCTTGGCTGTGTTCTTACTCTATATTCCGATTGATCTCATCTACCCATGGTTTCTTTCTTTCTTTCTTTTCTTTTCTTGTTTTTTAAAAGATTTTATTTATTTATTTGAGAGAGCGAGCGCACAAGCGGGAGGGAGAGAGAGAGAGAAGCTGAAGCAGATGGCGTAGAGTGCTGAGCCGGATGTGGGGCTCAATTCCACGACGGTGCGATCATGACCTGAGCTGAAACCAAGAGTCAGATGCTTGACCAACTGAGCCACCCAGGCACCCCTACCCATGGTCTCAATAACCTGAAATCCATATCCTGCCCCAACCAATTGGCCTACATTTCCAAGTACTGCTCTCTATAAATGTCCTCCAGGCAACTCAAACCTCATCCCCAAGTCCTACTTCTTTTTTTAAGTTCCCCTTCGTGGTGAATGAATTCATTGTTCATCCAGTCCCAAACCCTGGTCATCGTACCAGACTCTTTCCAGTTGTTAGCTCTTGCATATATAATCAGTTCACAATTTCAGTCAATTCTATTTTCTCAATCTCTATGCTACAGACACCAAATGTAGACCTTCACTATCCTCCACATAGGGCAGTGTTTGCAAATGGGGCCAATATCATCCTTAGGGGAATGCTCTGGGAAATTTGGTTCACATAATGACTGGGATCACTGAAATCACCAAGAAACCCGAAAAACCAAAAACACTTTTTGTGCTGTTCACATAAGCAAAGCCTTCAGCAAGCTTCTACTTCCTTGGGGGTCAGAGGAGGGGAAGTTGGGCTGGGGGTCAGAATATTCATTATTCTGAAAGTCCTTCTATCTACTTCTGCGCCTACGTCTATCACTGAGAGTTAAACTTCTAGTTTTTAAGAAATGGTGACATTATTCATTATGCAAAATTCAAACATTAAAGGACAACACAAGGTAGACAGTGAAAGTCACCAGCAAAGCCTACAGAGACAATGGGTATTAAGAGTTTGGTATACATTCTCCTTTTCATTACTTGCTTTATATCTGTGGTCTTTTGTACTGGGAGTCTACTCTCTTCTTCAAAACAGATGGAGGCCAGATGATACTAGAAATGGTCACTTAATATCTTACAAAGAACAAAAACTGCAAATTACTGCTGTTATGTGAATACTCGTAAGAGCATGAAGCTCCACCCCAAAAAGTGCTGGAGAACATACAGAACACCCACGGGGAAAATAAAAGTCTAACATCATTAGAGTGAGCACTGCAAGGCACTGCCCTTCTTAGGCAATCTGACTGCTTCTGGCTTGTGTGACCCCCCCTTAACTGTAACTAATTCTATTCACCTATGAACTGACAAATACTGAAAAGTAGTCAAATGACCCATAAGCCACTCCTTAGGACATGCAACCATTCACATACTGACTACGCACTCACTATATGCCACAAACTAAAGGCATCCAGGGCACCTGCTCTGAGGAAGACAACACTCTGGTGTGCATGGACGTGGGTGTACGTGTGTAGAGACAATAAGGAAAAGTACTGAATGACAACACATTCCTAGACAGTTGAGCTCACATGACTCTACACTAACCTATCTGTTAGATCTGACTCATAAACTTGGTGGTCAAAGCAAAAACTGCCAACAAACAAAAACCCCACACACAATAATAAGATTGCTACAAACAAAGACTATTAAAGTACCTAATTAAGCAGTCATGGAAAGTGTGAAATGTCGTACACACCCGAACCCATTTTTAGATAGCCGGCTCTGAGGCCTAATGTCCTGCTTCTAGGGCTCAGGTTCCTTAATTCAAATAAATACTGAATATCTACAACATGCCAGATATTGTGTCAGGTGCTAGACCATCCATACAGTTGTGCAGGGCAATTAGATAAAGCACAGTGGTTAATGACACGGCTTTAGAGACAACCTGCGTTCAAATCCTGATTTCACCATGCCTTAGCTTACTTAGACTTTTCTAAGCCCCTTTTCCTCATCTCTAAAATGAGAAAAACAATAGCTACCTCACAACTTAGCATAAGAATTAAATTACATGTGTTTAAATGTGCTTAGCGCAGCATCTGCATATGGTCAAATCTGAATAAATAGTAATAAAGGGTAGTTATGCAGGGTTTTTTTCTTCTAAAATCTGATTTGTGATATTTCCACAACAAAAAATGGGTAAAAAAAAAAAAAAAAAAAGACTACCCACAGATGGGATAACAAAATAAAATGATCTTATTTTTCTTTTTAAACTTGCATCTTAGAAGTTTTGATTCGGCTTCTGGATGGACAGGATACATGCCCTTCTCAGCTGTAAATAAGATGCAATGATGCTCCATTAAAATAAACCATCAATAGCTTGAAGAAGCAACTGAACCTTTGGTTAATTACCAAAGCCACCAAATACATAGCTCATCATTAACTATGTCAAAACCAAAATTAAGTGCCCAAGAGATACAAGACTTTGGAGTGTCTTTTGTAATTAATAGACCTTGACTAGACTTTCAGGGTCCAAGGATGTTCAGCATTAGATACCATGCAGGAGTCAAACTGACACTCTTGCATAGCCTAGAGGGTAAACCAGAGGACTGTAGTAGTGATAACAGTAGCAGTATTTAAAATAAGGTCTCTCAGATTACAGAGCACTGTTCACTTCTCTGTTCAATACCTCCCCCCGCTAATGACTTCCCATTTCATTCAGAATAAAATCCAAACTTCTGACCAACGCATGTAAGGCTCCTTGTGATCCATTCCTCTGTTCTCATCTCTTAACACTCTAGACTTGAGGCACACTCTCTGGCTTGAATTCCTGGGCCAGGCCAAAGTACATTCCCCATACTGTTTATGGAGAGCTCTTAGCTCAAATCACCATGGCTCTCGCCCTCATTTACTCACACTTCTACTCAAATGGCACCCTATCGATAGGGCCTTCCCAGACCACTGTTTCCAAAATAGCACCTCCTCCCTGCTCTCATCTCCTTATCTTCTTCATTGCTCTCTCAGCACTTATCACCATAAACTGACATATGTTTATGTGCTCCTTTCTGTTAAAAAAGTCCTATGAAAACAAGGACCTTATTGGTTTCACTCATTCACTGTTGTAGACCCAGAAACTGGAAGAGTGCCTGGTACATACTTGTAAAATATCTGTAGAATGAATGAACTATTTCTTTTGATCCTCAAGGAAAGAGTGGAACTCTTTTGATCCTTCATTCCTAAGAGAAGTTTTATTTTTTTCTGTTCCATAGACGAATAAACTAAGGCTCAAAAATACTGGATAATTTGTTCAAAGATCATGAAGCTAATTAGTAAAGTGGAAGGGCTGGGACCTCAAACAACTCCTATGCACTGTCGGGTTATCCAGTATCTTTCATATTATAATGAATGTGTTCATTACATATCAGTAGGCTTAAAAATGTTTCTCTTTGCTTCTTTAACCTGCTTCTTTAAGATTTATGTGCCATGATGGCAACTGAATTATTATTTTCAAAAGTGGAAAATGGGGAAAACAACAAAAATCTTCGGTAAATATAACTGAACACTGTAAAGTTATCTAAAATAAATGCTTCTGAAGCTTTCCAGTCACAAAAAAATGACCACAATTCCTCTTACTTGAAAACACTTCAGATACAAAAGTGCAAATATATATACATACTGTGTATGTGTATAAAATAATCCCATGTGTGATCTGTATGTGCATATACATATGCTAAGAGAAAGAACTATCAAAGATTAGTAACAGGTAGTGAGAATATGAGTTGTATACTAAATTTTTAAGGTTAAGTATTTACAACGTGCATGTAATACTGTCTTTTTCTTGATAAAAGTGCCACTTTTAAAAAATTAATACATGCTCATTGACTCATAAGAGGAGCCAGGTCTCCATGAAGGGGCAGGAAATATACAAACGAGATGAGTTTGGGACATGTTAATTACTTCAGGAAGCAAAGATGAATGGGTTCATGACAAAAAAGACACAAGAGTCAATCTGAAAGACTCCCATAGGCCTAAGATGATACAATTTGGGCATAAAAAAGAAAAATGACCACAATGAATTGACACACAAATTAAACACCTGCATATATATAATATATAAATTAGTACATATTTAATAAGTATATTTAATATAGTTAATATAAGTAAAACATTAAAATCCATGAAAATTATAGTACTAAAAAAATTCATTGGTCACCTCGCAGTTTGTGAGAGCAACAACTCCATATCCCCACAACTGGCAAATAAAGGAAAGGGAACAGCACATTTATCCTGTCTTCTCTGTATAGCCTGTGTCTAAGGGTAACCAAACAGGTGACAAGAAAAAGTTCTTTCTAGAAGATTCACATAACTAATAAACATTAAGAAAAAATAGAAAATTACCATTTTGTAATCCCTGATGAATCTACGATCTAGGCAACAATCATCAGTGGTGATCATTAAAATCCTAGATGAAAGGGTGATGGAGAACTTCATAGTGGATACACTGGAGCTGACAACTTGGAAGATACTGATTCACTGCTAAAAATAGGACAGCCAGACATCAATCTGTCTCATGATATAATGCAATAGGAAATACAAAGCTCCGTCTATAAATATTTGATTTCCTTTCCTCCCACTATAAAACAAAAATTCTGAATCTAATCAAGTTTCTAGAGCCACCAGTCTATAGGAAACCGGGGATAAAGAACAATTTAAACATCATCACTGGAAGCAGTAAGTCAAACCCAGAACAAGGGACAAGTCAAATAACTGGGTTTCTCCAACAGATTAAATAGAACAAGGCAGGGTGGGGTGGGTATAATTTGCCCATCTGTATGCTGTTTGTGCCAAAAATATAAACATGGCAAAATTCTGATTAAAGTGCGATGGATTCAGGTAGTTAACCAACATGGAATACTGCTGGGTTCCCAAGACAGAGGCTCAATTTGTAGAACTATTCTCTTTTGGATTTTCACAACTTTTTTTGCACAGACTGCTTTTATTAATGTTAAGTAAGAATAAACTTAACAGTACTGATCACTTGTGCATTACAGTGTGACGTATATTCTCTAATCCAGCATCTACAGGCTTTTTTTTTTAGTTTAGTTAACACGCAATGTTATGGTCATTTCAGGTGTACAACACAGCAATTCAACAGTTCCGTGTATTTTTCAAGGTAAGTGTCCTCTTAATCCCCTTCACCTATTTCACCCATTTCTCCCACTCACCTCCCCTCTGGTAACCATCTGTTAGTTCTCTAGTTAAGAGTCTGTTTTTTGGTTTGTCTCTCTTTGTTTTTTTCTTTGTTCATTTATTTTCTTAAA
This sequence comes from Potos flavus, assembly GCA_028534135.1. Lineage (NCBI taxonomy): Eukaryota > Metazoa > Chordata > Mammalia > Carnivora > Procyonidae > Potos > Potos flavus. Next base: position 165,996,519 of record CM052883.1, on the reverse strand, counting down.
TTGCACATATGAGTGAAATTATAATGGTATTTGTCTTTCTCTGACTGGCTTCTTTCACTTAGCATTATACTCTCTAGCTCCATCCATGTTGTTGCAAATGGCAGGATTCCATTCTTTTTATGGCTGAATACTATTCCATTGTATACAGATACCACATCTTCTTTATTCATTCATCTATCGATGGACACTTGGGCTGCTTTCATAATTTGGTTATTATAAGTAATGTTGCAGTAAACATAGGGGTGCATACATTCCCTCAAACTAGTGTTTCTGTATTCCCACTAAAAACACTTTCTATCCATGAAACTATCCCTTCCCACCTTCTCAAACTCCTATGGTAAATACTTCCTATACATCTTCAGATTCAGAAAAGGCTGGCCCCGGGGTCCCATAATGAGTGTGGATATCAGGATTCAAGGCAAGTCTCTTGACTCCAAATTCTCTTTGTATTTATCTGTCTTTTCATCTTACGTACAGATCAAGGATTACAAAAACATATAACAGTATTAGATTATCAGAGTATCCAGAAATGAATGTTCACCAAGTGACTTTTTAAAAAATACTGATTTTTAAAATTCTGATCAAACAGGAAAAGGCAATTTCTAAGATTACTGAGTTAAATAAATATGAAAAGAATACCCCTGAATCTCCCTTACCCCCTAAAAAACACACAAAACAAAAACTGGCCCATCCCTCTGTTTCATACACTTTGGAATGGATTTTTACTGCTCATTACTGACAACCGAAGTTCCTTTTCTATTAAACATCAGAAATGCACTGCATAAAGAGCTAGGCTATGAAAACTGTATACTCCCCTTCCAGTTTCACGTAAGACTCCCAAACACATGCAGAGGTCTGAGTGACCATGAGCTTTTCCATCCTCTTGTTTTAAGTGAATTACAGAATGAGTACTTGATGAAATGGGCTTAGTAAACGTGATGTTTAGAAATAATTTCAATTTTGTGTTCTTCTAAACTTGTTTATCCTTGAGAGCTTCTTTTACTCACGCTAAACATGGGAATGGTCAAATTATGAATGCTTATGAAATATTCTCTAATGATAAAGTTCATTCTACATTTGAGCAACAAAGCAAGAGATAAATGCTTATAGGAGAAGGCTTGGCTTTAGTAGCTGATTTATAGACAAAAGTAATTTTACAAGAACTTGTTTTAAAGCACCAGCTTGTGTTAAAAAAAAAAAAAAGCTGTGTGTTAATTTTACAAAGAGGAACCTCATGTTAAATTTCACTTATTGAGAGAATCATATCACTAGTGTCAAGTTTTACTGTGGTAATTTCAGTGTGCCATGCAGTCATTATGGACTTTCAAGACTAAAGTCATGATAACTAGGTACAAGAGAATATTTCAAGCTACCTCAAATCCTTTCTAGAGCAAGGTGGGGCCTATGTAAACACCCATTCAAGCAGTTCTACAATTCACTTTAAAGACAGAGATGGAAGTATTTTAACTAAACTGAACACACAGCTAAGTAACTCTTAGGAGTTAAGAAGTGTACTAACTTCACTTCTGCAGAAAAAAATGTGTTCATTATATACATATTTGCTCTTCACCCCAGTTGAAGATTGGCCCCAGGAGCAGTTTTCAAATGTCTTTTGTTGTTTAAAGGTGGTTTGCTCAGGACTAAAGCAAGAAGCCATGAAAGGGAGTACTCTTAAAAATGTTTTTCTTCCAGTTGTGACTAAATGAACATCGAATTCTAAATCAGCTTAGTAATATTACAAATAAAGGTGAGTTTAAAAAATTAAGGTCCATGTCTTTATGTTTCAACTTTCTGTATGAACATAGTTTGGCAAAACTTGGTATTTTATATCAATAATTCCATGCAAAATACACCTTTAACAATGTCTTTTAAATAATGCTTCAGAGCTGAAATTGTTGGCTCAACATAGCTCTTTTCTGAGTCAGCAGGGGGGTCACTGCAGCATTTCTCCAAAGGATGGGCTGTTTTATAACTTCTTCAGCAGAAATACTCAGGTCACAGCTTTGGGTCTTATCTCTAATGGGTGACCGGATGTCCTCTCCCTTCTGTGCAGGATCTGCCCAGCTTTACTTTGTATTAAGATACGAGGCCAGTTGTCCCTGAAGTCCTAAAACAAGTGAAGGTAAAGAAACTCCTTGTCTTCTCTCTACTAGCCAGATGCATCTGAGTCAGGACCGTCACTGTACAGAAGTGTCAGCTCCTCATCTTTATAAACACCGAAGAAACGATCCCTGACCTGCCCACCTTAGAGAGCGATTTCTCATAAAGAATGACCAACCAATGGGCTGCTCTGGCCACAAAAAGACCACATGATGTTCTGTGCAGTTCTGGATGCCAGATACTACAGTAAAAGACGCCAAGGAGATTCTGAGTGACTCAGGTAAGGCAGCAGTGTGAGAGTCGGAACATGAAGATTCTTAACTCGTCCCCAAAGCTTATGCTGATTTACACTGCCATTGACAGTGCACCAGCTAACCAACAGTAGGCTCTAGAAATCCTTCTGATTTCTGCCAATCTGTCAGATTAAAAACTGCTATTTTCTTTCCCTATCTCTCTCATCCTTGCAATTCTTTTTATTTGAAGTACCGATCATTGGTAACAATGAACGTATTTTTATGTCCCATTGTCCATTTGCATTTCTTTAGTAAAACTATGTACCTCTACTGCCCAGTAGTCTACTGGGTTTGGAGTATGTCTTCTTACTGACTTGCAGGATACTGTATAATTATCAATATTATCTCTCTGGCTGTTATGTTTTTGCATTTATGTTGTCCTAGTTTGCCATTTGCATTTCAACTTCTTAAACTTAATGTAAAAATCATTTTCTTATAGCTTTATCTACAATCTTCTTTATGAAGTCCAGATTTTCTATCGGGCTTGGAACTACATGCTGAATATAAATGCGAGATTTCTATTTATGGGTATCAGACATTATTTACAATTAAACAACGAATATCCTTTTCTGAAATAATGTTCTAGGAGAATTTAACAAACCTCACTATATTATCCAGTTTGACAAAGCACATCAACTTTTACATTGATGCTGCTTAGTCGTCGGAAAGCCAATCAAGAAATCCACTATAACATGAGTTCATGACCTTTCTCTAGCTAATCACCAACTAATTAAGTTATCTGGAAGGGAGGGCAGCACAGAATACCTTCTTTATATATAACTACACTAAAATACATGTTAAATAAGTACAATGTTAAACACTAAACTTGATACATTTTTCAAAATTATAGGTGTATGATTGGAGAATATTTTTAAGATGAATCTACAAACATGCCTTTTAGATATGGATTCCAACATGATGTGACCAATTTCTCATTCCTAGACTTTATCCCAATCTATGCAAGCCAGAGGCAAATACTAGGATTAGAAGGAAACTGACAATATGCCATCAAACCGCGGTAGCAATTTCGGGGAGCAAAAGGTAGGAATATTTTGCAGTAGACATGTCTCCTCATGTCCTAAGCACCGACGCACCCAGGACTAGGCTAAAAGGAAAGCGAGAGATTCCAGTAGAAGAAACCCAAAGCTTTATGAGCAGCCTAATCAGACATGTTATTATGTAAATTACTACCACCACACTGGCCTGTGAGCTGTGAGTGTGCAAAAGCCATGGATCCACCGTCAATCTGTACTGCACTGAGCAGAGCTGGAAACCAAATTCCTATACGACTTATCCAGTGTGGGTTCTGTGACAGAAAAAGAGGAACTGGGGGGAGCTGACTCAGAGGACCCCCGTTATTCTCCAGGCCTTCCAGCTTGTCACTGTCCTTCTTAAGGGTGCAGTGTTTCAAACTGAACCCTGTATTCCATATGTGATCTACCCACCTGTATATTTCATAAATATAGTCTTAGAGTCCGTCAAGAGTTTTGGTAGTCACATACATGGCTGCTTTCTACTGAGCAGTTAAATTGACCTAAGTCTTCTCCACGTGTTTTATAGGGAGCCACATCTTCACCCGCTGTTTACTACTGCATTTTGGGACATACCTTCAGGACTGAACGATTTCCTATTAAAGTGCTTCTATCTTAGATTCAGTATACAGTAGGATATTTCAAATTTCTTCTTGGGTCTTACATCTATTATCCATCTATTAGCTTTCCCTACCGGATTCCTGTCAACTGTGCATCTGATCAGCAAGTCACACAGGTCTTCCTTTACTCCCTGTTAACAGTACAAATAATGAAGCTTTCCAATTAAAACATGCCATCAATCTGTATTGTGTGACAGCCATTTAAACAACCATAAGGCCACCAGGCCACCTAACTGCATTACCACTAGCAGTGACAGCTTACAGATTTCTCTGACCTTATGACACAAATACATTCATACATAAAAAATAAGTACCATACATACATGTACAGTGCCACCAAACAGTACTTATCCTTACCAACTAAAATTACAGTGTTATTCTCTATTTTATTCTATCCTAGTCCCCTGTTCCCTTCCTCCCTCTTAAAATGCTAAGCTGATTTCACAAATGACTGATAGGATGGAATCTGTAGTTTGTAAAACAGACTTAGAATCAATATAAGTAGCTCTTTTACTAATGACAGCTACCTTATTCACAATGTTGAACTTTTACAATTATCGCAAGGCGAAAAGATTTCATGACTTGGTTTAAGACTTAAAATTACAGTTACATACTACAAAGCCTTACTGAGAAACATCTGTAATACATGAATAATTGACTGATTCCATGAATACGTTAAAGGCCTTTATCAATATGATGTGCCATCTTTAATTTTATCTACATTGACTCATTTACAGATGGTCTTAAGGATGTAAGAGTGACACTGCTATAGTTTTAGAATTAGTTCTAGAAAATGTGAACATCACAACTATTTCTTTACAAATTAATACTGTATTTTAATAATACAAAAGGTTAATCAATGTCCACATTTTAAAATGTGAAGCCATCAGTCTTCAGGCATGAAATCTTATATTCATTTTTCTTCTAGTTAAATTTACTGATCACTTTGCTGCAGGGTTGTGTAAACATAGTCCATATGATCATGGGCAAACATCAGGGCTTCACCCATGTTTTAGTAAATAAGAAAAACAAATAGCAAATCCTGCTCTTTTAAAAAGATGGTTAATTCCCTAAAAATTAGAATGTGTAATTCAAAGCTGGAACTGTAAACAAGTGAGAAAATTGGAAACAAAGTTCAAATACGAAAAAAAAAAACCTTTCAGAAAATTATTTTTGTGTCAAGATAGACTGAAAAAGTTAAAGAAATGTTGTGGTTCTAAAAGGGTACACCTGATGGGGTGCCTGGGTGGCTCAGTGGGTTGAAGCCTCTGCCTTCGGCTCAGGTCATGATCCCAGGCTCCCGGGATCAAGCCCCGCATCTAGCTCTCTGCTCAGCAGGGAACCTGCTTCCCCCCCTCTCTCTGCCTGCCTCTCTCTCTGCCTACTTGTTTCTCTCTGTCAAATAAATAAATAAAATCTTAAAAAAAAAAAAAAAAGGGTACACCTGAGAGTGGTGAAATGATTTTTTTCTTTTTAGTTATTCTGATGAAGAACCGTATTTTGAAAAAACAATTGCCTTTTGAAAATTTACAACCTTCGGAGCACCTGGGTGGTTCAATTGGTTGCCCATTCGGCTCAGGTCATAATCTCAGGGTTGTGGGACTGAGCCCCATGTTGGGCTCCACACTCAACGAGGAGTCTGCTTGGGACTGTCTCCCCCCTCCTCGACGCCCCCCCCCCACCACCCAAAGCATATGTGCACTTGCAGTCTCTCTCTCAAATAAATAAAA
>CM052883.1:165967060-165990245 GCA_028534135.1 Potos flavus | reverse complement strand
ATAAATAAATAAAATCTTAAAAAAAAAAAAAAAAGGGTACACCTGAGAGTGGTGAAATGATTTTTTTCTTTTTAGTTATTCTGATGAAGAACCGTATTTTGAAAAAACAATTGCCTTTTGAAAATTTACAACCTTCGGGGCACCTGGGTGGTTCAATTGGTTGCCCATTCGGCTCAGGTCATAATCTCAGGGTTGTGGGACTGAGCCCCATGTTGGGCTCCACACTCAACGAGGAGTCTGCTTGGGACTGTCTCCCCCCTCCTCGACGCCCCCCCCCCACCACCCAAAGCATATGTGCACTTGCAGTCTCTCTCTCAAATAAATAAAATCTTAAAAAAAAAAAAAATTTACAACCTTCAAACTTCTATCTAGAGGATCAGATATAAACCTGGAAAATCACTCTCCTTCAAGGTCCAGCACTGCTATTTCTGTTCTGGCCACATGCCCATGAAAGCACAAACATGCCACAAAACCAGCCTGATCTGAAGCACCATAGTTGGAGATCTGAAGGTCTGTTTCCTTTTTAAACGGCTCAAAGGCCACCGTATAGTGGTATTTAGTGTAAATAAGCTTTTTCCAGCAGAAAGTATTTAGAGTCACAGAATACATAGTTCCACGGCCTTTTAGAGGATTGTGTAAAACATTTTACTCAAAGAGGATTTCTCCTAACGAGTCTACACATCCTTTCCACCCTCAGTCTGTGGTACACACTCACTAGTTGTTGTTCCAGGCCTTCGAATACAACGGGGAAGACAAGGCACACACACAGAAAGACTGAAATCTATGGATACTAATGCATGCCACAAGACCCTGTATGAAAAAACCCAAATAAGTGATATGAGGAGCAAGTTAAGAGGACAGACACAGCACTGTGTGCTGAAGGCCTCAGACTTCAACTGAGATGCTTCTTGAGCTGTGTTTTATAGACAGCATAAATTTGGATAAGAGTCAGAAAATGTATTATAACTGACTGGAGAGCTCCATGCAACAATCTGAATTATAACAAAACAAAAATTATTTTGTAATTTTATCAAGCTCTGGTGGGTAATAAAGTATCAAGCGAAGAGGAAGGCAGAAGGTAAAAAAAGTCACTGTAAACTCAAGGGCTGTTTACAGAATAATCACATGCCTTCTTTTATTGCCCAAAGAACATTCCACACTTGATGGAGTGGTGCTTTCCAGGTGAGTGTTGACATCACAATACAGTCACAATGGAAACTTGCTTTTTAATCTGAAAGCTGTATCTAAAATACACAACAAAAACATCTTGTATCCAAGGAAGTCGAAAAAGTTAAGGTTTAGGTAGAGGCCCTAAAACGTTCAGAAAGCGCTATGACAGATGCAATTACTTAACACTGAAAACATACTTCCTTCTACAAAAGTTCTGAATGTGGGACTCCATGTTTCCTTTACTATGTCAGCAGGAGAATCTACTAACTCAAGTGAATGTGGTGACTATAAAATTTGTGAAAGTGCTCTATAATCTGCAAAAAAACCATACGGAGATTATCATTTCTGTGCAGGCCTCAAAAATCTACCTTCTTGGTTTTTATTTCCCAAATGCTTGGATTATTGCTAGTCATATCGCCAACCTGTCAGAATCTTAGTGGTTCAAACAGGAAGTTAATGTTAATGAAAACTGGGCTTTCTACAGGAGTTCCTTGGGCAGGGGAGTGCAGAGGGTGAGCTTGCCCCAGTGAGAGGCTGATGATGCAGGCTCTGAAATTTTTCCAGACTAAAGTAACAGCCACGAATCTGACAGCAGCTTTTCAACCTTGCTCTAAGGTCCAAGGAAGACAGGTGAGGGTCCATCTCTTCTTGAGCCCAAATACCTCATTCTTACCAGCTTTTGATACTGCACTTCAGTGTCAGAGATTTAACAAAAATTTTTAAACTACTACTTTATGACGTTAAACATGTCTGCACGTTAAATACAGAACAATATTTTGAGGAAAACACTGACCTGGCCTCCAATATAACTAAATTTGAAATCAAGTCCTGGTTAAGCTCTTTAATTTTCAAAGGCCGATCCTAGCGCTGCTGGCCAGTTCAGCTAGCTGTTAAAGCAGAGTGGTTACTAGAACACTATAACCTTGGACTTCCTTAGTACCGAATTTTAATAAAAAATTCAGTGGTAGGAACAATTATAGAGGGCCACTTCCAAAGCTCCAGAACATCAGAAAAGTAATGATTTAACTGAACTGTACTCTAGCCTAATATTATTCCTTATGTTTTTATACTAAGATAGCTTCGACTTGAACTCGGGTACCTCGCTTTTACAGGTACTGTAGAGAACTGAGAGAAATGTACTAAGGACTCAGAGCCTCTATTAATAAAGTATCCATAGGGTCTCAATTCCTGGAAAGATTACATTTCTCCTCAGTGGCTGATTTGTTTTTTATCTCATGAACAGTCTTGCAACTGTTCTTGTTTTCTTCTTTGTTCTGGCCACTAAAACTCAGAGCCACAGGTGTGGTTCCCAACTAGCTAGTGTCAGAGACATGCACTTACTCGTGTACTTACCCTGCCCCGGCAATCATTCTTTGCCTTTCCTTATTTTTCCTTGGCTCCTTATGTAATTCTTTGGGGTGAGGTGGGGGAGGGGGAGGAGACATAAGGGGGAAGAAAAGAAAAGGAAATACAACTCTAACTTTTTCCATTTCCCTCAACTGGAAAGCAAGGAACATGAAAGAACAGCTAATTTTAGCATGAGGGTGTGGCTTTTAACCTTACCATCATGATAAATTTGTTAAATACTGTGTGATCAATTCACCTGTTAAGGTGAAAATAGGTGATCCTGCTAAGGGGACATTCTGTCTGGGAGAGATTACTAAAGTCAAGCAGGGAAAGTGGATCAAGGCAATCAGCATGTATGGGGTACAGTAAAATAAGGTACTTCTATCATTGTTCTTTAGAGTCAAATAATTCCTACCTGTGGTAACAATGGCCCCGGTCTCCGACCCTGTCTCTCAAGCAGCTCCTACTCCAGTGCACGAGGCCTATTTAGTCCCTGTCACGCTCCTTTCTGGTAAGTAAGAATGAATAAAGTATTTCCAAGTTTATTCGGCATATTTTTCAAGCCCCTACTATGTGTGAGGCATTGAAGACATTAAAGTCTAAATGGCTGCCTTCAGAGAAAAATATTTTTTAATTAGTTATATGAAATATTCCATTCGACTAATATTAAAAATGCCATTCATAAATTAAAACGGCTGAGCTGTACTTTCAAATTTCTGTTCTATATTCTATTCCGGTCTCTGTTCAGAAATTAGAAACAACATTAAGAATACAAGTTGGGGTAAGGGCGGGGCACAAGCGGGACAGGCAAAGGGCACAAGGTAAATGTTAACAAACTACCAATGATGAGAAACCAAAATGCCACCCAATCAAATACTGGTACTTTAGACTAAAAGCAGATTAACAAAGCAGAACATTCCACCCTTGGGTAGCAAGCGTTCCAATCCCTCCTTGTGTATTTCTGGGATTGCTGAGTAACTATCAGTGCAGTAGTTTTTAGTCAGGGGTGGAATTCCTTTGGGATTCTGTGATCCAGGCCTTTAGACTCCTCTGGGCCTAGAGGATATCTACGGGCAGAGGAGCCTGCTTTCAAGCCAAAGTGAGAGATAAGGGACAAAATGAGAATAGGAAGGAATATGTGGCCTCAGGACAGACAAATAACCAAGAGGTTCATCTGAACTTATTTTTGGACTCCTAAAACAAATCAGACAGGAGGAGAAGAACCTCAATAATCCTCACAGTTGGGAAGGTCACAGGGTCATTGTACCTTGCCCCCAGCACCATCTCCTTCTGGCAACTGCTCCCCACCCCCAACCATTAACATAGCTACAGGGGGAGGTGCCACAGTCTGGTAAGAACCACACTCCCGCTGGCCCTAGCAAAGTAACCTAGAGGGGAAGGCAGACCTCTCCTTAAAGTCTCTACTGCAGGGCTGAAGCCCCATGAAAGAACATTTACGAAATGCAGATGGCCAGGCTTTCTATCAGGTGGAAACGCCGGTGTGCAGAGTATGAGGAAGCAGAGAAACGCAGGAGCCTGTGCATGGTCATAATGGAGTTCGTGTTCCTGGTGCCACTGCTGGTGAAGACCCTGGGGGCACTGCTGCCTTTTCCCACACTTGCAGTGTCCTGACTCCGCCCGAGATAAGCCTTCACTAAATCCCTACCTTGTTGGAAAAAACAAGAGTTCAAGTAACACGGGGGCTACCTGCAAGCTATCCCTGCTCCACTCCTGTGCCCCAGAAAGGCACCACTCAGACATTTCTCCTCTCAACCTCTGAGAGGGTCCAGACCTGCCTCGTGGACACTAAGACTGGCACTGTTTTTATTCTTGCATGTACTCTGCATACCTGCATTTGGAGCTGAAGATCTGAAATGTGTCATTAAATGACAAAGGAAGAAACATGAAAAAAATAATGATGTGAAAACAGGTGTGTCTGTTTATTCTCACAAATTGAGAATAAAGTTTGAGATTATTCAAGCAAACACAAATTAAATGCAATTTTTTCCCTAGCCATCCTAAACTGAACTCTCAAGATGATCTTGTCAAACTCCTGATCTTTCCCTTTGGATACCACTGCTCTAAAGCTTGGAAGAAATACAGAAAAGAAAGTATACAGATTAAAAAACTGCATAAATATTAAGTGTATGAACAGCAGTGTATCACCTCCCTGAAGAGTTTTATGGCACCCAAGAACAAGCACTTAACTGGAACGCCGTACCTTCTCTTCTTCTTTAGCAGTTCCTGAGAAGTGGAGGGAGAGTGGAAGAGGGAATCTGGGCAAAAACAAGGTGTTTACATTTAGAGAGTCTCAGCATCCGACTTGAGGCAAAGCAGAACATTTTAGAGTTAGAACACCATAGCTCTCATTCAGAGAGCAAAGTCAAGGCAACGTAGTGAAAAACCCTCTCGGCTCCCGGGACCAGGTAGCTGCGAGGGCTCTGGAACTAGGGCCTCACAATCAGGCAACTTGAGGACCTGACCGACAGCCTTGGGCCCTGAGCACCAAGAACTGAGGACAGGGGGTCAAGAAACAGCTAGTTTTGCGATGGCTAAATGTTAGATGACACGATTTATCATCCTAATCAGGACAATTTGGGGAACGAAGGGGGATGCAATGAATAATCACGTAAGGACAAGAGGCATAAACCTGGACTTTCCCTGGCCAATGGGGCTTTTGGTCACCCATACTAAGCTGCGGCTATCCTCCCTCCCCTAGGACCAGCCAACTTTTCTATCTCATTTCCCCTGATCAAGGGCGAAGCACCCTCCGCTTACAGCAGAGCCTAGCAGAGTCACCTGCACATAAATATGTATTAGCGGTGATGAAAATAAGTCTCTCTCGGCAATATCTGGTATTTCATTTAACAACTACAATTCACCGTGTTCACAGAGGAATATGCCCATGTCACAGAATAACTGTAACTCTTCGCTTCACACCAAATACTCTGCTCCAGGCCAGGTGGTCAACAAGTTGCCAATGCCCCTACAGGGTGATTTATTATCTTGATTCATCCCACCGTGCTCTCGTTGCTGAAGAGATCAGAACAGGCTGATCTAACTTCCGCAAGAGCCCAGTTAATCTCAGTGAGAGCTGCCCAGCCCACCTCACCCCCACCTCTCTGAATCCCAGCCCCAACCTCTGAGCTATTTCACCCTGACTTACGTATCCTTGTATTTGAAAATTACAAAAAGCACATTTCATGTATGCCCCTCGAAAACAAGGGCCATCTTCATAGGTCTTCACAAGGTAGGATACTAAAGGAAAATCAACAGTGAGAGAGAGTGTGTGCACACAGAGTTTTAAATACAGATGAGGTGTAAGGTGTCTCCTGAAATCCAAGCACATGATCTTAAGACTGACTTTGATAAACCTGAAGCCATAAAACTCCTGAGTTCCCTGCTAAGAGATGACTGCACTGGGCCACTAGCTCTCTCTACTTTGACGACTAGGATATCCTCAGCACTAATTACACCTTCTTGAGGTTTATGATGCTGCATCAAAGAGAGCATTCCAATAAAATCAGTGCAGCATCAATTGGAAGAATCTAATTTGTTTGAACATCTTTCACAATTCAATGATTCAGAGAAGCAAACTCCCATTTTCTTCTTCAACTCAATAGTTAAAATAGCTAATTTAAAATCACAGCTTTATTGACATATAATTTACATACCATACCATTTACCTACTTAAAGTATACTAGTCAGTAGTTTCAATAGTTCACAGAATTGTGCAGCCATCACCACAATCAATAAAATAGCTGGATTTTTTTTTTTTTAAGACACTGGAGATCACTTGTAGTAAGGATGAAAAATAAAATACATGTAATTTTATTTTCCCCTGGCTTACATGAAAGGAACATCTTAAGAATCTGGATATATACTGGACCAAAATATCTCCCAGAAAGGCCAAATTGGGCAGGATATGATACTGCCTTATCTCCCTCTCAATGCATCCTTACTAATATAAGCATTACCACCTAAAAAAAACAAAACAAAAAACACAAAAACCTCTATTTAACATCCCCGTCGATCCTTGTATTTTATTTAGCCACTACCTGAATTCACTGTTCATTTATCCAGTGTTTTAGCCTTTGACATGTTTGAAAAACAGCATGCTTCAAGGGCTAAGAGGATATGCTCTTATCAGACCCAGGTTTGAACCCCAGTTTTGCCATTTAGAGGAGGTACATACCAAAACCTTTGGGCAAAACATTTACCTTCTTTAGTATAAAATGATAGCATGACTTAAAATTTTAACATAATAAAACACCCAAGGTAGCATTTAGTAATAAACAGTAGTTGCCAGTTTGTACGAGCTTTGTCTAAATATTAACCTTTTCTTTTTGTCTATCATCATGCAAAATTTTTCTCATTTGTTTATCTCAGGGTTTTTTTTTTCCCTTTTGATCACTTGATAGCAATGGAAATAAGCCTACTTCCTCATCCAAAGGTTTGACAAATATTCATATAAATGTTTTTCTAATTTATGTTTTTAAACTCATTCTTCCATCAAATTAATTTTCATAAAGATTAGCTTATCAAAATTGATTTCCCAAAGAATAGATAACCAATTATGTAAAAATCTGCTACATAATCCTTCCTGTTTCCCTAGTGATGTATGATCTCACTCACGGAGTAGGCACATATATACTTTTTACTGAGCTTCCTAAGTTAACTTTCAAAAAATCTGACTTTACTCTCTGGCCAACAGTATGCTAACTTGGGAAACTTTCTCGCTTCCTAACATTCATTCACTCTTCACATTCAAGAACATGGTAACTCCCCATTCTTACTTAGGTCTTTTTTCCACTCAGTTAATAGTTTTCTTCATAGAGATCCCAAACTATTTCATATAGATCCCTCCCACCTTAGGTGTTTCATTTTTTTTTTTTTTAAAGATTTTATTTATTTATTTGACAGAGAGAGAGAGAGATCACAAGTAGGCAGAGAGAGAGGGGGAATCAAGCTCCCTGCTGAGCAGAGAGCCCGATGTGGGGCTCGATCCCAGGACCCTGAGATCATGACCTGAGCCGAGGGCAGAGGCTTTAACCCACTGAGCCACCCAGGCGCCCCTCGTTTTTTATATAATGAGATTTTTCTCCTAATGTTTTCATAACAATATCGCTAGAAAGAAAAAATGCTATGGATTCCGCATATCTTTATGCGGTATATGGTTCTCTTATTGAGCTCTTATTTTCAGTTTTCAGTTGATTCTGCTGGTTTTCCTAGGTTTTATTGTAACATCTGCACATATTGCTATCTTCCACCATTTTTTCCTAACAGTTACACGTTTTCTTTGATGTTTTCTTGCATTGGCCAGGGTGGTATAGAATATCGGAAGTGTTACCGGGCATGCCTAGTTCACTTTCTTACTTCAAGGGGGAATTCTACCACAGTTTTCCCATTCGTAGGCTGTTTGCTGTTGGTTTAAGGCAGATACTCTTTTATCTCCTACCAGCTTTTAAAGAGCTCATAATCAAGAACTGGTCAATCAGCATTATTATCTTGGTACATCTAAGATGGTACAGCATGAGGGGGCAATATGTACCGCTGCCAGACCCCAAGGGTTTGAAAGCCCAGGCTCTGTGACTTACCACCAATTTATCCTGGGGCAGATTATTTTACCTCTCGATCTAAATTCCTTCACCTATAAAATGAGGGTAATAATAATACTAATAACAACCTCTTTGTTGGAAAGATTAACTGAAATAATTAGAACGCCTGGCACATAGTAAATACCAAGTGTTACGTGTTATTTGCCCTCTTTAATTAAGAGAATTTCCTATTTTATTTGCTGATGTTTTACTTAGGATTTTCATGACTACTTCCATAAATGAAACTGAAACATAGTATTCTTCCCTTGTAATGTCTTATCAGGTTGCTGTTCTTATATTCTATCAGGTTTCTAAGAGTTTTTGCTAGTTTTGAAACATGATTTTGTTATCTTTTGGTATTCTAGGATCTAGAATAAATGAGGTCATTTATTGAAAAGTCTCTTTAAATTTTTAAAGAGAACTTATAATTTCTGTATCATCGAGATCCAGACCCCCACTCACTTTTTTGGCTGGGAGGCCGTGGCCTTTAATCTGTATCTAATATATTCCATGATTAATAATCTATTCAAGTGCTCCACTTTTTAAAAAAAAAATTTTAAATTTATTTTTTTAAAAACAATTTATTTGAGAGGAAGAGAGAGAGAGAGAGAGAAAGTACACAGGGCGGGGGAGAGGAGGAGGAGGAGAGAGGGGCAGAGAGAGAGAGAAGCAGACTCTACCCTGCGCTTGGAGCCCCACACGGGGCTCGATCTCACAACCCTGAGATCACAACCTGAGCTGAAATCAAGAGTCAGACACTTAATCAACTGAGCCACCCAGGCGCCCCCCAAGTGCTCCTTCTTAAGACAGTTCTGAAAAGCAACCTGTTCCACTTTTATCATTAGATCTTTCAAAGTTGTACATAACACACTCATTTAGACTGTTTTCTCTGCTCGATTCTTTCTGGATGTACTCCTCTGTCTTACTCCTTCTATTTCTTATTCCTTCCTCCTTTCAACAACAAAAGCCTCTGTAAAAGACAGTTTTGCCCTTTCCACACACTTATGAGGTGTTTGTATACAGTATACTATGCTAAGCAGACTCATCTCTCTGTCTTCCTTTCACCATATTTAAGTTTAAAAGTGGGGCAGCCTTCCTAAGATAAACACGAAAAAAATGAACATGCCTCACCCTCACCACCATCCCCCATGAGGTTTTACCCTGTGTGAAGAAGGAATGCGCTCTATTGTTCAGCCCTCTTCCGATCAACGCAGCTTCCAATCACACACTACGTAGTGTTGAGGAATAAGAGCAAGACTAGCTCTTGAGTAAACAAATGGGTTATGACCAGTTGTAAAGAACAGAGATGAATAATTTTAACAATAGAAAGCTAGAAAGTATTTACCATGCTGTGTGCACAAACCAGGAAGAGGTTACCAGTTCTAGTTCCTTCTCATCTACTTGAGAAGGCAAGGCAAGGGATGTGGGCCATTGAATCTGTGACTAATTTGCTATATAGCACTTAGGAAAAGCATATTATACAGCTTATATTCTAATGCAATGAACATAAGTAAAATAATCTTGTAAAAACATCAAAATAACTTCAAGTCCTAGCAAATACTCCAACTTACACACTTTAACATTTTTCAGATAATCTCAAGTATGAATGAAACTATGACTCTTTACAGATACCTGTATCCTCCCTACATCCTTATCTAAGACATGCAGAATTCTATTACAAAAGGAAATAGTTACTAAACTATATTTGGTAGCTTCTAGAAATCAACACTTTGCTAAGGACTCACTCCCTTCTGGAATATGTCCCAGCAATTGACATCAATTTCAGTCTCTACGATTTGTGGATTCCACCTTTCCCTTCTTTGGAAAAACAATGCATTAGCGTCTCAAATCTTCCTGCACAGCTCCGTCTCTTCACAGCTCCTCAAAGGTCACGGGACAGCAAATCAGTAATGTGAACATTCTCTCAGTGTCCTAGGACCTCACACATCCTGACCAGAAAACTTGACCTCATGCTTCTGTAACAGAAATTCCCTATGTTCCTGGATGATTCTATGTTCCAGTACCTTGTGGTGGAAGCAACAGAGTTTGGTGGGTTACGACTGTACACTCTGGGACCGGGGTTTCAAATCCAGGTGTATGACTTCAGACCAATTACCTAGCTTCTTTTTTCTCCATTTACTCACCTGAAAATATGGGAATGAAAACAGGGTTATTATAGGATTAAATGAGGTCAAGATAGAGGGGTTTTCAGCTTTATACCAGCAGCTAACATATATGTGCTATGTCAGCAATTTTTTATTTTTACTTCATTTTTTTGCTTATACAAGCAGAGAATCTTTAGGCTACCTCAATGATGCCAATCGGAACCTCTCATTTTAGCAACCTCAGGCCCTACTGAGGACAAATGGGCAATAAAAGAGACAAACAGTTGGGGCGCCTGGATGGCTCAGGTCATGATCCCAGGGTCCTGGGATTGAGCCCCACATCGGCTCCCTGCTCGGCGGGAAGCCTGCTTCTCCCTCTCCCACTCTCCCTGCTTGTGTTCCTGCTCTCGCTATCTCTGCCAAATAAATAAAATCTTTAAAAAAAAGAGAGAGACAAACAGAGAAACATTTAATCAGAGACAGACAACGCCAACACCTCAGTAGGTGACGTAAATGTGGGAGGTGGCCAAGCTATGTTCAGGAAACACTGAACAGTCTACAAACTAGATCTGGCCCCCATCATCGTGAACCCCCTCTAAATGTCCCTTTTCTTAGGTCAGGACACAAAATTAAACTCCCAATAGCAATATAAAATACTGAGGATGGGGGAATTTTAAAAACTGGAGAAATGAGTATAAAACAAGAAACAGCAACTTTTGCTTTGCCTTTTTCTTCTTTTAGTGATTTAAAACTATCAGAATGCCAAATTAATCACTGATGTAGGTATATATATATATCTGTACTTGATGATGTTATAAAAGCAAGATTATTCTAAATTTAAGATATTGTTAAAAGAGAATAGTTTAAAAATACACAATAATATGCCATAAAGCTCACCAACTGTGAGTCCATTTGCAACTATGAGGCAAAACAATTTTAAGTGGGTCCTTTTGACTATTTTAAAACTATTCCAGAAGGCTGATATCCCAACGAATGAACATCTAGCTACAGATCAAAAAGAGCCCAGGTTCACTGAAGGCCACTTTAACACTTTCAAAGGCTTAAAGTATTTTTGAAAATGTGTATGGTACAGCAGAGAGTCTTAGAGCTTCAGTTATCACAAAAGCTAAAATGGACTGGGCACTTAGAGCATATCAGACGTGTTATGTAAAGCATTTCTCACTGAATTCTCACAAGTACTTTATGTGCAGGTTCTACTCTTGTTATTTTACAGATGAGAAACCTAAGGCAATATGGGCATTAAACACCCGCCCAACAAAGCACCACCAGAATCTAAATGCAGGAATTCCAAGTCTAGAGGCCCTTTTCTTATCTCTATGCTGAGCTTTAGTTTTCTACTAGTCTCTCCAGGGCCTTCTCCCAATAGCATCTTAGGCATTTATAAACTCATGTAATCGCTCAGTGTTTCTCAAATTACATGGTGCATTGTTTTAGTCGTTCATAACACACATTAAAAAATAAAGCAGGACGAAAAGTATTCGAACGCATTGTACACGGGAAGGCCTAAGTATTGTTTCGTGAAACTTCTTTCTCAGTTTTGACAGTGTGTTTATGTATAGTGCTGGGTCACTGATCAAAATGTAATTTCTCACCATGGGTTGAAGTTAAAAAAAGAAAAAAAAAAGGCTTGAAAAGCTACTTATCTAAAGTGTTCATTCTTTTACTTAACAAAACTGAAAATAAATTATCCCAACCTTAGTTGGATTCCAAACCTGATGTAAGTAATCATCTCAATCAAAAAGCAAATGCTCTTCGAATTCCATACTATGTATGGATATGTAAAAAGTCTGTAAATAAGATTTCTCAAACTGTATTCCAGTAGAACCCTCTTTCAAGACTTTGGGAGGACTATTTCCTGGGCGGGGGGGGGGGGGGAGTGTTCTTGTGACCAAATAAATTTGGCAAATTGGGAAATACTGCATATTATATTTCCTTCCTGGACAGCCACAACGTACATTATTAAAAACTCTGAGAAATTCTGAAGAAAAACAATAACACAATCACTACCAAAAATTAAAATCTGATTAACAGTTTTTAACCCACTGTTTTCCCAAACTTAAATTTCATTCTGAAACTTCTCTCACCAACAACCAATCTCTAAGACAAATGTACAAAACAGAATTTGTGAAACACTGGTTTAAGTGAGCTTATCTGAAAAAGGGAAATCCTAATAAACTTCAGCTATTATAGTTTGTAAACCTTCAAATAAGCACAAATATAGCAGAGATAAATAAAATACACAGAAATGGTATTTTGGCTAATATTTCATCTCTGCTGAGCAGTTTTATCAGAGTATCGCACAGCTTTATCATTTAATAAACAAAGTATTTTTTTATACAGAAACAAAGTATTTGTTTTTCTGTATTTTTAATACAGAAACAAAGTATTATAATCTGAAAATACAAGGTGGGAGAAGAGGGAAGAGAAGAGATACGAAAAAAGATTTTAAAAACTGCAATTCAAATAAATTACAATCTATTGTACAAAACTTACATACATAAAAAAAACCTAAAGAGAATAAAACCATACTATAAACAGCCAAATGATCTGCAAAGGTCACGTTAGTGACCTGAATTCTGTCTCCCTGCCTGGAGAATTCAGAAGTAAATGAACTGGCTGATAATATGCCAGCAGAGAGGGGAAAAGTTGTTTACCTAGACTAGGAACTCTTTGCAACTGGCATATAGAACATGACTCAGCATAATAGGCTATAAAAATTGCTTGTGGAACAAATTAATTCATAATAGATGTTTAGGAGTTATGAATGCTCAAGGGTGGCAAACAGCTGCCATCTCTTATCAGTGACAGAACCCTGGGCTGGAAATGATCCAAGCCAGCATACCACCTTTATTAGCAGATTAGAATCAATTATAGCAGACATACTTATCTTAAGCATGTTCTTCACGTCTTCAAATTTGATTGTACATTTTGGTCCTTTCCACTTTTCCACTCTTGTTGCCTTTGGTAATATTTTTCCTTTTCCCAAAACAAAGAGTTCTTAGAACTTCACAGCATATATACTTAAAAGCTGACAATAAATTTGATGTAAAGCTTGAGGATTTGTTAATCATTAACTTGACTTACTAAGCTTGTACTTTACAAGCAGATAACATTTAGTTCTTAACCATTTATTCCTAAGTACAAAGCAGAAAATTTGAAAATACATATTGTGATGTTACATTACCTGAAGCAGAGAGCTACCGTACAGTGAACTAAGACCAGGCACCTGGCCAACCAGAAGAGAACAATGTTAAAGCATGGTTACATGCCATAAAGCCCTTGTAAAGAAATGGACTTAAAGACCACAGTCAAAAGGAGAGGCACCTAGTACAAGGGGAAAAAAGACAAGTCAGAAAGTCTACACAGAGGCTCACTGAAAATAAGAGCAAAAGAGACAAGGGATTTTCGGTCTGGTCCCCTTTGCATAATAATGGCATGACTGAAGCCCAAAGAGGTGGAGTGACTTGCCCAGAGTGAAATGATTAGTCACTGAGTCAGGACCCAGCCCAGGCCTCCCAATTCCCAGGCTTCTGTGTTGCCCACTGTAACAAAGGCCTCCCATCTTCTCTACAAGACTAGTATGAAAAATAAACACTACCCACTGGCCTAACTAAAACTAGAAACCACTAATCAAATTACAACGCTAAACAACCAGAGCATGTAGAACAAACCATCTCATTTTGTACTATAACATGGTTACTGTCTGGAAAACTATTAAAATCCTCATTGAGCTTTATTTACAAACCTTAATTCTGAAGTACTAAATCAAAAATGGTCAGCGAAAAACCAAGACCCTATAAAGGAAAATAAAACTTAATACCATATTCCAGGGAGCACACATTTTGAAGTGAGGCAAATCTGGGTTCAAATCCCAGCTCAACTGTGCAATGCCTGTGTGACCTTTGACAAGGCCCTCCACTTTCATATCCCACCTGGAATGATGCTAGAGGACAATATTACCCACCTTAGAGGTCTAACACTCCATGGTACTCAATGGTAATTTTCTCCCCCGATCTATTTTGGGTTTCTATCTAGCCCAACTTTTAACTTCATACAACCACCCCTAAGAAACTTGCCAGCTACATCACAATGATAAACACAAAGAAACACCTTTAAAAAAGGATTATGCGCCAAAGAGCATTTAATACGTGAAAAAAATCTTTGTAGATGTTAGTGTAAAGGTTCAAAAAAGACATGACTGCATAAAGTATAAAACTTAATTTCTTTCAAGAAAACTAGATAAAGAATGAAGAAGGGCAGGCTCTGGGATCAGTCCTGTGGCTAATAAGTCACATGCCCCTGAGCAGGTGACTTGGCTTCGTAGAAAGCCGCACCAGTTACAGCTCAAGGTTCGTCACTCACTGCTCTAGTTACGGTGGGCCTGCGCCCATTTGCAGAAACAGAGTCTCTAAAATTCTCACCTTTCTTCTCCCCTGAAATAGTCTGGCATCAGCATCATCACGAAACTTACCATGTCCAGCACTTGGTATGTGCCAGGCCCTGTTCTGGGCACTTTAGATGTAGTAACTACTTTAATTCCTCTCCAGTTTTCTCAGATATGGTGTATATCACACCTGTCCAAGAAATCTAAGCTACAGGGAAGTGGAGGAACTTGCCTAACACTGTAGGGGCCACAGGACGGTGCGGGTTCAACAATCCAGGGAGTCTGGTTGCAGGGAGTCTGCTAGTGCTTTTAAGCACTAGTAACACTGCCACTCAGAACTCAATAAATCCCAGAGTGGGCCTTAACTATAGACACGTGAAAACAAATGTATTCGTGCTATTTCTTCTTTGTGCCCAAATACAGCTGATACATAATCCACTGTGGAGGGAGAGAACCATGAGCGACATGTTCACAGTCCTCTGTAGGAGACTGAGTTATAAAACAGCAACTTAAGATCAAGCTACAAAAGGGGTATTTTGTTGCTTGAACATTTTATCAAAATAATCCAAGTGTGATGTTTTAATATTATCATACTTCCTTAGTCCTCAACAAGTGATCTGCCAGATAATGTTCTCAAGGAATAATTATCATATAAAACCAGACTACTACTAAGTATTGGTTAACTAGATCTCAGTTTTTGTAACCATGCATATGAAAATGGGGATACACATATAAACAAGCAAACCCAAACCTACAACACTGTACTCTGAGTATAAAATCTCAAGTTAGACACACTATTGTGTGAACAGGTATGCGCTGGACCCTGCCTACATAAACGGCCAGGCAGTCTTTACCTCCCTCCTTTGGGGCCACTTCACACCTGACCAACCTCCTGCAATTCCCTGCATGCCAATCTTCCTTCCTTTGCCAGTTTACTATCACAGTTGCTAATAAGGCGCATTTCCACCATCCCCTCACCCCTTCTAAAAGCACAGTGGAGCCAGGAGGCTCAGTAAGGTAGAGAATGATGCCTACACATATGCACGCACATGTACACACACAAATCCCAAAACAAAATGCTAATGGCAACAACCTGTTAACCTTCATTTCATCACTATCAGTCCAGCATCTGTCACCCATCTTGTAATAACTCTTCTCACAATCCTGAGAAGCTTCGCCTGAGAAGCAGAAGTGGAACAAACATTTATTTACTGGTCTACTCAGTAGACTGGTCTACTCCACAATCCCTGGTAGTAGAAATGTTTGCCTCACTTTGCTCTGCCATCGTACTCTGGACTGATAAAGGCAGTGACTGGGGTCCAGTCAGATAGCATCAGAATGATGAGACAACAGAATAACTCCCATACAGCTCAGTTCCTTCTTTAATTAAGGGTGGCCCCAACACCAGTCTTCTTTCCAGTAAAAACCAAACTACAGACTGATGACTAAATTGTTATGCAATTTTTAGGCTACTTGGCTTAATCTGTGTTCATACAAATACAAGATCTTGGGGCACCTGGGTGGCTCAGTCAGTTAAGTGTCTGCCTTCGGCTCAGGTCATGATCCCAGGGTTCTGGGATCGAGCCCCACATCGGGCTCCCTGCTCCATGGGGACCCTGCTTCTCCCTCTCCCTCTGTCTGCTGCTCTGCCTGCTTGTATTCTCTCTCTGTCAAATAAATAAATAAAATCTTAAAAAAAAAAAAAAAATACAAGATCTTTACACCTTTAGAAATAATAAAACAAGTCCCAAGCAATCTAACCTACAGGTTTAGAAATTTGACCTTCTTTCCCACAATTTTATAACACAACAAAGTTTTACCAAAATTTTGCTGTTATCCATACTAATCCACCTATCACATTCCTATTTCTAGAACACCAGACAACATCCATAAAATAAAATTCCTAGTTAAAAGGAGCAGTGGAAACGGAGAAAGTGGATTTGTAAAACAGAAACACAACCAGAAAGGTAACCAGAAGACACCACCTGAAGTGAAATTCCACCCTAGAGTGGATTTTATATTTTGCGTGCTGGAGGTGGATGTGGATTTATGTCTGTATTTTTATGGCGGATGGCAAAACTGTGAATGATCAATAATCAATCCCTCCTGGAAAAAAGACTCTAGGGAATGTATGGCAGTAATTATAGAAATCTGTAAACCACAAAAGCTGGTCAAAGAAAAAACTTTAATGTTCAAAAGCAATAAAGGATGCTTTGTGGTATACACATTTGCAATTTCAAAATATTCAAATAAAACCAAATGATAAAGCCAAACCCCATACCTACATTAGACTTTCTTAACTACTCTTTTATACTAACTTTATGAACATTTATACAATCTAACTCAACATCTCACTTTATATGCCATTAGAAACAGAAACAGGGGCCCTGGGTGGCTCAGTGGGTTAAAGCCTCTGCCTTCGGCTCAGGTCATGATCTCAGGGTCCTGGGATCGAGCCCCGCATCGGGCTCTTTGCTTGGCGGGGAGCCTGCTTCCCCCTCTCTCTGTCAAATAAATAAATAAAATCTAAAAAAAAAAAAGAAAAGAAACAGAAACAGAATTAATTAATACATTTTAGAATGTAAAGTAAAAGGAAAAAAAAAATAACTGGTTTAAGCAAGAACCTGCAGTCTGAAATGCTAATGAACTAAACTGAACTGTCCTGAAATGGAAAAAAAAAAGTCCCTTTTGTTATAGCAGCAAATTATTTCACCATATTCTATATTTTACTAAAGAAACGCCAACATAAAAACTACATATAGCCTGCATCTTGTGATGTCATGATCAAAAAGTATTCACCTAAACAGACAGCCCTAGTATAAAGACTTTTTTAGAGGAGGGAGGGCAAGGAGGGTAAAGTGGGATGGGGAGGTGTATCACTGTGTATGGGAGATATTACACCAGATAAGAAAATCTTTTCAAAAAGTACATGTCTTTTAAAAAAATACATCTACTCATATGGCAGACATGTGTGATCTCTTCCATATCTGATGACAACACACATCCCGAATAATAAAGCCTTTCTTCAATAAGCAATAGGATCTAAATCCTACGAATAATATACTTTAAACAAGACACCTTTAGAAAAAGTTCAGCCCACAGCAGCAGTTACTAAGCGTGACTACTGCATGTTATCTGAGATAAAAGCAACCTTGTCAGAAAAAAAGAATACACTTAAGACTTCCCTTACTTGGGTAAAAATATTTTTACACAAAGATACTAAATGACAAAAAACTTGAATAAAATCTATATATATGCAATTTTTATTTCATCAGGCAAGGAAAAAATAAGCATAAAAAGACTGAAAAGGAATATGCAAAATCACATCTAAGTAGTAAGATTACAGAAAATAATTTTAAAAAATTTTCCAGTACCTCTTGCATTTTACAAGTTTTTTTACTGAAAAAAGTTGACATTCACTTGTCATATAAACAAACAAGTGTTTATGAAACTAACATGGGTTCTAAGCTGCTTCCACAAATCATATATTCTAGACTTTAAGTAAAGCTAATTACCTGCTAGTAATTTGGGAAAAAATGTACAAAATCAAGCTAGATTTTCACTTCTCACTCTCCTATATTTTCATAACTGAAAATAAAGAAATGTTTACCTTTCTATAAAAAGGTTTTATGTCCAACTTGCCATCCCAGAATACTAGTAACAATCTGATTTTTAAAAATCATCAATTTAGATTGCTTTGCAAAATGCCATTTCGAAGAAGTTATGATCAGCTCAATAACTGCAAGGTGTAGCCACCTAATACACCCTGGGAGAAGTTTTGATGCATTTTAGTGAACCGCACCAACAGAATTGCCTTATGTGCAGAAGAGCTTATTTTACACGCATCTTTCCATTACCTCTTAAGAGCATGGTGTCTAAATGAAGCTTTTTGCAAAAGGTATTTTGCTTAGCCTGGACATGAATTTATTTGTAGCTGTCAAAATCGATCTCAAACTGCATTATATTCAAGGCACAGAATGTCTAAACTCTTTACTGGGCCTCCTACTCTGTCTTTCACAAGACCGCCTTTAATATCTCCTAGCTTACATTTCCGGGCTCATGAGTCACTGAGTAATGAGCTCTAAGTTTACCTTAGAATGCCACTCAAACAGCTCCTCTACAATATTCAAGGTTCTGGCCCCCCAAACCTCTTTAGCCTACCCTTAACTCCCCAACATGGCCATAGGCAACTGAATTATCCACTATTTCTAGACTATGCCTTTTTATCTTTGTCCTCTAGTTTGCTGCCCCTCCACATACCGTCTCTTCCCCATCCGTCCTCTCCCAAACCCCATCCGGCCTTCAAGACCCAGCTTGGCACCGCCTCGCCCAGGAAGCCTTCCAGATTTCTGCTAGGCGGAAGTGATCGATCGGTACGGTCATCCCCGGGTGTCTTTCTAGCACTTTGTAGTTCTTTCACAGGACTTATCACTTCTTTCCTGGTATCGAGCTTATTTGCGTACTGGTCTTATCTCCCACACCAGAGCGTAAGCTCCTTGGGGGAGGGGACCTTGGGCCCCCGTTCACCTCTGCATCCCTCCGGCGCGGACCGACCACGGCGCCTGCACGCAGTGCAGCGCTCGGCTTGGTTCAACCGAACTCGGGAACGCTCCGGCCGCACAATTCCTAACCAGAAGTCAGTTAGGCATTTTCCCCAAAGGAAGATCACAAAAGATGCTGCCGGCCTCCCCCTAACAGCAAGTTTACCAGGGGCCAGGAGTGAGGTGGCCAGAGCCCGTGTGCGGTGGGAATGACAGCTGGCCCGGCCCGCACCTCCCTGCCCACCCGACTCCGGCCGCGGACGCCCCCACCCGCCAGCCCTGCCAGAGAACCGCGGAGGGGTGGCAGGAGAGCACCGGGCTCGCAGAGCCCCGGCCGCAGGCCGCTGGGCGCCGCGCCGGCGGGGGCTAGGAAGGAAGGCTCCGCAAGGGGCCCGGGCGGGCCGGGCCGAGGCGAGCCGAGCAGGGAGGGCGGGCCAGTGGGGCCCACCGCCTCCGCCACCCGAGAAAATGGAGGCAGCCCGGGGGCCGGTGACGGGCCGGGGCAGGCGGAAGCCAGGCGGGCGTCTGCGCCGCGAGCAGGGCCGGGCCGGGGGTCACTCACGGGGCTGGGCCGGGCGGCTCCCTCTCCGCCTCCGCGTCGTCGCCGTCCCCGTCCTCGGCCGCCGCCGCCTCGGGCTGCTCGCTGGGTCCCCGCGGCGCGGCTCGGGCGCTCGTCCCCTCCGTTGTCTTCCGCCTGCTCCTGCTCCCGGCGACGGGCTCCCGCGGCGGCGGCGGCTGCGCGGGCGGACGGCGGCCCAGGGGCTCCCGCGGCGGCCGCCGCACTGCTGCCCTCACTCGCTCGGGCTGCGGCTGCGGCTGCGGCTGCGGCTGCTGTTGCTGCGGGACCAGGCACCGCCTTCGCCTTCGCCGGCTCCTGGAGGATCAGTCTCTCCCAGGCCGCGCCGCTCCCCGCTCCCGGCCCGAGCCCGGCTTTGACGTACCCACTGCGCAGCCGCGGAGGGCGCGACGTCGGGCGGTGCCGCAACGCTCCCTGCGGCCTCGGGCGCGCCCCAGCGGCCGGGCGGACTCGGCACAGCGGAGTCCGCGCCTAGGCGGAAGCCGGAGGGGACGCAGAGAAAAAGCAGCAGGCGGAGAACGCGGCGGGGGTGGGGATGGGGGGTGGGGATGGGGGGTGGGGGGGGTGTTCCTTCACCTGCAGCTTCAGTGTTGGTGCTCAGCCTTTCTCGGCTGTCTCAGCACTCTTCCTGGAGGAATCCTACGTCCGCTTTCTACGACCACTTCCTCAACTGTTAACAAAGCTTTATTTTTTTCTAAATGCCAGGGGCCCACTTTGTGTAGACCGAGTCTTTCATACTTGCGAGGGACAGATAACTCTCATGTAGCATCCTCCGAGAGAGAGTGCAGAAAGTGATGGAATGATCCAGAGTAATAGGATTCAACAGCCTGGATTTAAACTCCGGCTCCACTGTGTGGTCTCCAAAGGATTAATTCATGTCCCCGTGCCTGGGTTCCTACACACACACACACACACACACACACACACACACACACACAGTATAGCAATACAGTACGATAGGCTTATGGGGATGAACGAGATAATGCGTCGCAAAGCTCTGACAGCAGAGTCTGCTAGGTAGAAATGTCATGCATATATATTTTTGTTTCACTGTGTTGCTTTGTTTTTAATTTGTAATTGAACCGGGTATTTTCAAGCATCTACTGTGTGCCGCTATTCTAGGCGGCGGGACAGTGAACAAAGTCCCTGCTCCTGAGACATGCCAATAAATAAACCAACACATCTAGGACATTGGATGGTTTCCGGCGCTATGGAGACAAACAACACAGGCTAAGGAGGGGAGAGAAGGGAAGATACTGTTATTTATAGTGCTCCTACCGGGAGCAGCTACATGAAGAAAGAGCAGGTGATGAGCTTTCTGTATGGAAAGGCAGAGGGAACACAAGGATAAAGGCCCTGAGATGGACACCATGGAGCCCAACAAGGCGGGCACGCTGAGGGATGGGAGAGGGGGGAAACGGGAGGAGAGAATGGGGGCAAAATAGAACAAAGTGAGGACTTTGGTTTTCACTCTGCATGAGACGGGAAACTGTTTGGAGGGTTTCGAGCAGAGAAAAGCCATGAGCTGTGGGTTTCAGCCAAGAAACTGGTTAGAGGGCTTTTGAAATAATCTAGTCAAGAGAAGACAGGCTCAGCCCTGGGTGGTAACAGTGGAAAAGTAAAGAAGTGGTCAGGTTCTAGACACATTTAAAAGGTAGAGGTCACAGATTTTTGCTGATTTCTAAAGTCTTTTGGGTTTTGGTTTCTCAAGCAACTGGAAGATACAGTTGGTGAAATGAGGAAGATTTAAACAGAAGCAGATGGGAAGGGAGGAACTCAAGAATATGTCTGGGGCCATATTAACTTTGAACTGCCTGTTAGACACCCAAGTAGGAAACTCGATATAGAAATCTGAGGTTTGAGAGAGAGGTCCAGGCTGGGGATAGAACGAACTTTGGGAGTCCGCAGAATAGGTAAAAATCTCAGGACTCAATGAGATCATTTAGGGAGTGAGTATTAGTGAAGTGCGGGGGCCGGGGATGAGCCTGAGACCCCCAATATTGAGAGGTCAGTCAGGAAGATAACAAGGACCCAGCAATTCTGAGGAAAGGAGTCGGGGTGGGCAGGGGGAGGAAAACATCACGTGCTGGAAGACCAGGGATAGAGGATGGATTCATGCCACCAAATGCAGCCAGTCGTTCAAGTAAGGCTAGTGTTGGTGATTGGACATCGGTGTCAGTTACCACATAGGAAACTAGTGGCCTTGGTAAGCACCACTGAAACAGAGGTGGGTGGGAAAGCCTGCTTGGCATGGTCTCTAGAAAAAATGGGGCTCTAGAAGGAGACCATGACCACTTTTTCATGAAGTTTTGCTCTAGAGGGGAGCAGAATCAGGGTGACAGTTGGGGGGGAATGTGGGGTCAAAGCAGATTTTTGTTTTGTTTTGTTTCATTTTGTTTTGTTCCTAGAATGGAAGCCTGTTTGCGTGCCGATGGGAATGATCGAGTAGCGAGGAAAAATTCGATAATGCAGGTATGTGGGGCGGGGGGCATTTTCTGGACAGCCCTCTTCGGGTACCAGCAAGGCCGATGTTCACCCACAGTGACAGAGGGCAGGCGGAGTGTGGGCATAGAGGCAGCGAGCCGGATGGACGAGGTGCCAGAATGTGAGGACTTGTCCTTCTGAGAGCTTCTATTTTCTCAGGGAAACAGGAAGCAAGGTCATCAGTTTGGAGTGTGGAGAGGGAGGAGGTGTTGGAAAATTGAGGGAAGAAGAGAAGGTGTAAAGAAGGATCAGTCAGCAGGGTGGTTCTGTGTTTTCACCGGCCACATTTGGCTGGGCAGGTGCAGGCACAGGAAAGTGGGGAGTAGGATTCCACCGGGGTTATTTTTGTGGCGAGAGAAAGGGAAAGGAAGGAGAGGTATGTATATGCAAGGAAGTAATATCGACAATGGCCCGCTGTTGAATCCAAGCCAGATGAGAGGGGGGTGAGTAAATTGGGCTGGCGGGAGGTGGGGGCAGTGGTAGAGGAGAGACCCCATAAACCTGGTAGAATCCATGGAATGATGGGCAGAAATTGTTGGAGTCGGCACAGGAAGGGGGGTGAGCTGGAAAGAAGGAGGTCCTGGTGGTGGGAGAGACAGGTTGCTTGCCCCGAGATTAGGTGAGGCACAGTTCTCAGTGACTGCAAGGCCCGGGGCAGCTTCTCAGACCGTCACGTGACGGCCACGGGCATCCCCGGGAGATCTTGTCGAAATGCGATTACTGATGCCATTGGTCTAGGGTGGGTCCATGAGCCTACATTTCCAACGAGTCGGGGATGGGATGGGGAGGATGCTGATTAATCTTACTCTTGTTAATAGCCTTGATACCAAAACCTCAGTTAATCCAACACACACACACACACACACACACACACACACACACACACACACACAAAGAAAACTAGACTAACCTTGTTAGTGAACAGATACAAAAAATGGCAGCAGGTTAAAAGTAAAGTC
>CM052883.1:165943155-165966960 GCA_028534135.1 Potos flavus | reverse complement strand
CCTGGAGATGGCTCTGCTTTTCTCTGGTCTACGGTGGAAGGGAGGTGCCCAGCAGTCTCAAGTGTGAGGACTGCAAGTTTTATCTAAGTTTGAAACTTTGTTCAATAAGGACTTTAGCCCTACAATGATGTGTGTGTGTGTGTGTGTGTGTGTGTGTGTGTGTGGCCTTTAGTGTGCTCACATTCCACAAAAACAACTGAGGACCCAATTTCCCAAAGAATAAAAGAATGCATGGGCGTGGATAATCCCATACGCAGGGGTTTGATTCCTTTGTTTTAAGGGTTGGATCAGGATTCCAGATTAATCTCTTAACTGGGACAAAGCCACTGCAACGGCAAGACAGCAGAAACTTCTGGAGCCAGAGTTTGTAACAAGTTCTGAAGCCCCAGTGGAAGGAGTCATGTCATTTGACTGCTTGAATTTATGCTGGGAGACACCCTCGGAGTCCTTCTACAGAGCCTTCTGGAAAGCCCTTTCTACTAATATATTTCTTTGTAGGCACAGACTCTTTCTGAGAAATTCCTCTACGCCTTCATCTTGAAGACCCCTTCACAGAGGGCCCCCCCCCAGCCCCCACCTTCTAGTGCAGCATCCACAGAGCTCAGGGTCCTAAGGCGGGGTCCTCATGTTCAAGGAAAACCAATCAGTGATGGTCCTGTGTAGACGTCATGTCACTTTCGTTTCCTTTCCTCTCCTCCACTAAAGCTGGGTCATCAGCGGAAGGCACCTCCCTCCCTTCATCACACCATCTGTGAAAGGACTTTGAAGCCTGAGTCACAGCTTCCTCCCCACCCCACCCAGTGCCTGACTTCTCCTGGGCAACATTAGTGCCACTCATCTAATATGTTGGATCATATCATCATATCATATCATCCTCCCTGGTGACCTTCACTTCCTTTGCACTTCGGCGACCGCTTGGTTGGCCCTACCCTGGTCTCTGCAGTGGCCAGACTCTACCTTTGAGTCTTGAAGTCTTGTGTCTTTCCTGGGTAACTGCTCCTCCCATCCACCCACCCTCTCCACTCCCTCCTACCCACCAGACCTGCTCTAAATCTCATTGAAACCTTATTTATTCAACAAATACTTCTTGAAAGCACATAATTACTGAACATAAGCAGTGGTAATGAGACGTTGAACAATGCATGGTCCCTGCTCTCAATGATCTTGAAGTCCGGGAGAGACACACAGGTAAATAGGCAGTTACAGAAGACTGAGACATGGAGCATGAATAAGATTTAGGCCGTTGAAGATGGAGGTAAATGTTCAGGAAAATCATGCAAACACCATAAAAAGGAAAGCACGGTAAATTTAGGGAAGCGCATGGGAATAGCTCAGATATAGGGCATAGAGTTTTAGAAGAGAAATTTTTTTATTGCTATTTTTTCCTCAGCTTTATTGAGAAATGATTGACACATAATGTATGTAAGTTTAAGGTGTCCAATGTGATGATTAGATACATGTTTATATTGCAAAATGGTTACCACAAGACAGTTAATGAATACATCTTTTACCTCCCATAATGATTTGTGTGTGTGGTGATAACATTTAAGACCTAGTCTCTTAAAAACTTTCAAGTATATATATAATACAGTATTGTTAATTATAGTCACCATGCTGCACATTAGATCCCCAGATCTTGTTTATCTTATAGCTGGGAGTTTGTATCCTTTGACCATCTCTCCATTTCCCCCCATCCAAAGCCCCTGGCAACCATCATTCTACTCTCTATTTCAATGGGCTCAGCTTTTTTAGATTCTGTGTATAAGTGAGACCATACAGTATTTGTCTTTCTCTGTTTAACTTAGTGGAGCACCCTTGAGGTCCCTCCATGTCCTTACAAGTGGCAGGATTTGAGGTGGGGAGTTGGCACCAGATAAGGTTAGAAAGATAAGCAAAGGTCCAAAGGACAGCTAAGAAGCCTGGGTTTCAACAGGAAGGCAGGGGAGGTAAGTTGGGAGGAGTGGGCATTGAGACTTTAAGCCATGGACTGATGAGCTCAGATGTGTACTGCTCAGAACCAACACTCTGACCCTCTGTACACTGCGGATGGGAAGAAGGCCAGAGTGGAGGTAGTGGGATCAGCAGGGGGCGGTTTTCATCCTGGCAAGGGGACGGCTAAGATGGCGGCAGGGGCCCTGGAGGGGAATGATGAATCGGTTAGAAAAAAAATAGTTTTTGGAAGGTGGTACTTGGTGACTTGATGGGTATAGATGGGGAGACCGTAGGACGAAAAGCAGGCTTTTGACATGAGCGCCTGTTTAGACAGTAGGGCTGTTTGCTCAGATGGACACCGTCTAGGAGCCATCCGAGGACAGGAGGAAAACCACAAGCACATTTCCAGAGAGAGGCTAGGCGACAGTCCAGAGCTACCGTGGGATCAAGTAATATAAGGCTGGAAGGCATCAGTTGGATGTGGCAACGGGAGGGGCTCTTGGTGACCTTGGAGAGAGCGTACCAGTGGAGGGATGGGAGAAGAGGCCTGCAGATGGCAGTGGGTTTAAGGTGTGAATGGGAGATAAGGTATGGAAGTAATAAGCATAGGCAGCACTTCCAAGGCAGGAAGGTGGAGAGGAAGGGCCAGTCAAGAGAGGGCCTGAGGGGAGCAGAGATGAGCATGTTTAAATGCCGATGGGAAGGAACCGGTGAAGAAGAAGCTAAAGGTGCAGAAAGGAGAAATTATCACAGATACCTTGAGGTCCTTCCATTGGGAAGCGGCTTTATGGGCGCACAGAAGGAGGGCTCCTTTTTTGCCATAGAGAAAAAGGAGGAGAGAGGTCCAGGGAAAGGATGGCTGAGTGAAATAAGGGGAAATTGCGGTATGCAGGATGTGTTTTGTTAAGGAAAAAGAGTGGTTTTGTCCTAAAGTAAAATGGTTGTTCCAGAAGGAGAAACAAGAAAGCATAGGATATAACTGGAATGGATATCGAAAAGTTTTTTTTTTTTTAATTAACATGTAATGTATTATTTTCCTCAGGGGTGGATATTGAAAGTTATAGAAGGTTCTAGAAAGGAGAATTTTATCTGTTCTGGTTAAAGCTGGCTGATGAGTTTATTTGTAAGATTTTCAAAAAGAGCTTTAGCATCCAATAGGTTGGTGGCAAACTAGAATTTGGTTTCCTCTGTGAAAATGAGAAAATTATTGGTCCGCCCTTCATAAGAGGTTTGTGGTAGATCGAACAATGGCCCCCTAACGGTGTCCACAGCCCAATCTCTGGAACCCGTGAATATGCTATTTTACATGGCAAAAGGAATTTTGCAGATTAAATGAAGGACTTTGAGATGGGGGAGATTATCCTGGATCACCCGCTGGGCTCAGTGTAATCACAAGGGTCCTTATAAGAGGGAGGCAGGAGAGTCAGAATGAGAAAAAGGTCATATAACAATGGAAGCAAAAGGACATTGAAAGATAAAGTGCTGCTGACTTTGAACATGGAGGAAGTGACCTTAAGCCAGGAGTGAAAAAGACCGCTTGATGGTGGAAAAGGCAAGGAAATAGATTGTCTCCTAAAGTCTCCAAGAAGAAGTAGCCTTGCTGACATCTTAACTTTGAGACTGATTGTGGACTTCTGACCTCCAGAACTATAACATAATATGTTTATGTTGTTTTAAGCTCTTAATTTGCAGTAATTTGTTAGAGCAGCAATAGGAAATGAATACGAGGTTGTTAGATGATTCTTTACCTTCTGGGTAGTTTGCCTAGGTAACAAAGATTGTGTGCTTTACCAGAACCTTCTATGGTTTATGCTGACTTTCTGACGTCCTTGATTACTTAAAAAAGAACAAAATTCTCTCACTTGAGAAAGAGCTACGATTCTTTACAATCGTGTTACCCTTTCTGTTTATTTTTTAAATCCATAATTGTCACTTTAAATAAGTAGCCATGTACTATTTCTCAGGAATGCGGGATTCTGCCTTATTCAGGTAGTCAAATCTCCTGACAACTTTTGATGTTTTGCCTACCCCAAATTGATCCTGAGTGATAGCTTTTGCACCTAAAACCATCTTTGAGATTTCCCAAAGGAAAAAGCACACACGTAATTTGTTCTTTCATTTTGTAAGAAGAGAAATGCTAGGAAATATTTGGGTTTATCTAACGGTTACTATCGATGAGTTGTGTAGGAAGAGATGCTACTTATCCTGTCCCAGGTTAAATCAGTAATATGTAGTTACGTTCAGATTTCCAGAACTGTGCGTTGTGTGGGAAATTGCCAGAGCTTTACCGATGTCCTCACTGCCCCTGACATTTCTTGGCGCTGCTGTAGCTGATGGGAGCCAACCATAGAAAATGTCGGTCAGAACGTCAGCCGGGTCTCCAAATGGTAACTAGCTTACAACTTCCTTCATTTGAATCTAGCATCTTCTAGGGGGGGCAGTTCTTCCACTGGATCTCCTATCACCTAACTGTGGAGTTATATTCATATGTACATATTTAGAACTTACTCCAGATTTCCAGAGTCTCTTTACTTGATATTCTTTATATATTCCTAGTGTAGTCTATGTCGGATAAATTCATGGAATACTATGTGAGGATTATTCCATGTTATATCTGAAGATTTTTTTCCTCTGTGAAGATTATGTTCCTCCCTTTTTTATAAATTAGGTATAATATCTGCTCCTCTTTAAAAATAGAGTTAGTCGTGGTGTTAATATTTTGTCTACAAGGCTTTCTGAATCGAGCTTATTATTAATGTTATTAATAACCTCGTAAATGACCAAACGTCCTTGTCAGTTGCACTGTTTCTGTTAGGAACACCCAAGAGATCTTACACTTGAGAAAATTGCCAGCGGGGCGCCTGAGTGGGTGAGTCGGTTAAGTGTCTGCCTTCTGCTCAGGTCATGATCTCAGGGTCCTCGGATCGAGCCCCACCTCGGGCTCCCTGCTCAGTGGGGAGCCTGCTTCTGCCTCCGCCTCTGCCGTGCACCACCCTGCTTGTGCTCTCTCTCTTTCTCAAGTAAATAAGATCTTAAATTTTTTTTTAAATAGAAAATTGTCAGTAATAGGTTAACCACAACCATTTTATTTTGTCATGTGCAGATAGTTTTTTTGTTTTTCTCCAATGCTTCCCCGAAAGCATGGGCAGTCAGCTGCAGACTAGAGCGATTATCCTCGAAGAACACTCGATTGCCTTGCAGCTGGCCTTTCCCCCAGAATCCGAAGAAGCTCTGTGAGCTGAAGCCCCATAACTTGGCATTAACCTCAGGGGACCCAGCACCGCGGCAGACCATGCATGGGCTGGAATTCTCCCTGGACAAGCTGCTGCTGGGCCACTAGGGAAGTCCGACAAAATGCTTGGGTCGCACATGCTTTGGAAGACTATGGACAACACCACCAAGAGCATGGTCATCTTAGCGTCAAGCAACTCAGTGATATTGTTGGGTTTTTCTTCTGTGGACCTCTGGAATCCACTGGACTGATTAATTCTCAGTGTTCAACTCCTGGCTCCTTACTCTAATACCACTTCTATAGCATTATTTCTCTCTTTGGGCCCGTCCCTAGGGCCTTAAAACCACTGACCTTTGCCCCACCTCTTAAGAGATGGCTCACCAATTTTGCAGGGATGACACCAGCAAGAATCCTGGAGGGACAATTTCCTAGAAGGCCTTGCTTTATCCCACCCAGGAAGTGTAATGGCTACCTCTGAATTATTCAGTGACAATATTCTTCTTGAACAAAAGGTGATTCTGATAACATTGAACTTCATCTGAGCCCTGCGCAGCCTCAACCATGATGCTTAAGAACCCCCTCCCCCACTTTGTGGAGGAAACGGAAATGGAAAACCAGCTAACCACAAAGGACCACACTGCCCTGAGTTTCCAAGAGAGGTCTCATCTCCATCCTTTTTTGTGACTCTCATAGGACTCCAAGATGACCCCCTTGTTTACCTGCCTCTGTAAAATTCCAGGCCCCCTTCCTTTTCTTTGAGGTGTTCCTCGCTAACGTGCTTTTTACTGCAATAGCCAGAATAAAATTCTCTTCTTCTTTTTTTTTTTAAGATTTTATATATTTATTTGACAGAGAGAGAGAGAGATCACAAGTAGGCAGAGAAGCAGGCAGAGAGAAAGGGGGAAGCAGGCTCCCTGCTGAGCAGAGAGCCCGGTGCGGGGCTCGATCCCAGGACCCTGAGATCATGACCTGAGCCGAAGGCAGAGGCTTTAACTCACTGAGACACCCAGGCGCCCCTAAAATTCTCTTCTTAATTATCAGGTGAATTTTGCCTGTCACAGCTCCAGAGAGGACCTCCCCCTTGGTGGCAGCCAGTGCGTCGCCCCTGACTGTCCTGCTGAGGCAGTACCACCTGTGTCCTGAGGCTCTGTTCAGCATCTGGTGACTTAACCCTGTGGGCATCCAACCTTTCAACAGCTCAAAACATGAGCGAACTGAGAGAAGGACATGTGGCCCCAGATACCTTGGGCGCTGGTGGAGTTGTGGAAGGGGGACAGGAAGAAATCAGTCTGACATGCTCCTGAGCTCAGCCAGGCATAGACACACCCCGAAAAGAGGAAAGGCTATTGAGGCAGCTGAGGTCCCAGGCCAGACAGGTGCCGGGCAGAGCGCAGGTGCCGCTCAGGTCTGGAGAGCTGTCCGAGTGGCCAGTATGAAGGTCAAGGGTGAGCCTGAAAGTTAGAAATGTCAAAGGGC
Source organism: Potos flavus (assembly GCA_028534135.1). NCBI lineage: Eukaryota > Metazoa > Chordata > Mammalia > Carnivora > Procyonidae > Potos > Potos flavus. The sequence goes on along the minus strand of CM052883.1, from coordinate 165,960,320 downwards.
AGCTTTATAAGCTGGGGTGGGGGCGGAGGGGAGGCCCCAAAGAGGGAAAGTCCAGGGGATGAGACTGGGAAAAAAAAAAAAAAAAAAAAGAATAAATAAAATGTAAGCCTGTAGCCAACCCTGACCCCTCTCATTCCTCTTCTTGTTGGGGGAGCAGGGGCAGGCAGGGAAGGCTCCACTTCCCTGGGTAGGATGTGCAGAGTCAGGGCTGTCTGAAGGCAGCATGTGACAGGAGCCGCTGCCTCTGCAACTTTACAGCAATCAGAAAGTGGCCTTCCCAATCGCAGCAGGGACATGTCACCGAGAAGGGTGAGATGTCCAGATGAGGCCAGCATTCTGCAATTATCTCTCTCTTGTAGCCTGAGGCTCTACACATTTGCGGTAGGCTTTCCTCCGACGTGCCAGATTCCGATTCCCCTGAGTGAAGCGAGCATGTCCGGAGGGAGGTCCCCGGGGCCAGTGATAACCAGGGGGTCCCTGGGAATTCTCAGGGTCCTTGCACATTCTCTGTGCGTCCTCCAGCGTAGGGTGGTGCCTGGGACTGGGGAGACGTTTCACTGTGCTGGAAATCGGTACTTCCTGTGCAAAGTGGGTTCTGGGTCATATGAAGACTGGCAAAGTCGGAAAACTCATCAGAGGCAGGGCAAGAGAATAGGTCATGCTTGACGGACGTTAGCCAGTGGTCATAGTAAAAATATTTAACAACTAGAGCTACACAAGCACCTACTGAGCAGAATGGATTCTGGCTGAAGATCAGCTCTGTGTATAGCAACAAAAGCAAGAGACAGAAAAATGGATTGGGCACATATTAAGCTTTGAACTATGCCTCCAGAATTGAGGTGCCAACTGAGGCCCAGTGGGTTAGAATTTGACCTTGATGAGCAGGGACTATGACTGCTGGAAGCAGAGCTCTGGTCCAGGAGATCATGCTGATCGTCTTGATGATGCCATCCATAACACCAGCAATTCAAGAGGCCAAGACCACCACAGAGTCCCATTTTTCAGGGCCCTCTGGCATCTGAGATGGATAAAGAAGGCTTCAGGGTCTTTCTGGGCCTCACCTTGACTTTGAAGCATGTTCTGCTGGAAGACCTGATATCTGGGTCCTTCTGGGTTGGTGTCCTGGCAGTAATCCATACCTGTGCTCTGGTTTTTCCCCAAGGAACATGCCGGGGAGGTCTCCAGGGCAGAGCAAGCCTCCCTTATCCTCTGCAACCTGAAATCCCTACAGAATGACGTAGGACCTGGTCCAGGGGCTGCCGAATGCAATAGTCTGTTGCTGGTGTCTGATCATAGCTATAATTTTTTTCAGAATAGAGAATCTTCCTCAAGTTAGATGTCAGCTGGTTCCTATGGTTTGGGATGGTATGCCATGGTTTTTGTCGAGGGGTTACCTAGGCTAGTTATTTGAAAGTGCCAATCACTGAAGGTCAAATGCCCACTCCAAGGGGCCAGGGCTGAGTTTGCCTGTCTCTTAGAATTCTTTCAAGGCACAGCGGTTAGCCTTCGAGGCCCACCAATGCCTGTTTCCATTGAGTTCATCTTTCCAAGCCATAAAGCCTCAGGACATGGATTGGCTTCACACAGAACTGGAGTCTATGAAAAACAGGCATAAGAGCAGAAGTTTCGGGGCGTCTGGGTGGCTCAGTCATTAAGCGTTTGCCTTTGGCTTAGGTCATGATCTGGGGGTCCTGGGATCAGGCCCCGCATTGGGCTCCCTGCTGGGTGGGAGGCCTGCTTCTCCTTCTCCCACCCCCCCGACTTGTGTTCCCTCTCTCGCTGTGTCTCTCTCTGTCAAATAAAGAAATAAAATCTTAAAAAAAAAAAAAAAGAGCAGAAGTTTCCTAGCAACGTGATGGGCCCGTATACATGGTTGGAGGCTTCTACATCAGGCAGACACGGGTGGGCTGAGTTAGGATAACCTTGGATGAGGGCAGAAGAGAGCAAATCCATGGTTTCCTAAGGAATTCTTGCTCAATTTGGGGTCCACATAATAGTCCTTTCATTTTGAGGAGGTCCATAGACAAGGTGGTAATGGAAAAGGGAGTTTTGGGATACCTATATTAAACAGAAAATTTTTATAATTCAAATAGGTTTGCTATCCAATTACAGAAACCTGGTCAAGTTAACCTCAAGTATTTTGAATATATATTTGGGGGAGGGGACACTGCTCAAGGGTCTGCAGTTAGGTGGGGTTTCCAGCAGGGGTTATGGGTAGCAGTTGAGGAGCTCATGGGCACATGGGCACACTCTTGGCAGCGGTGGGGCACCCCAGTAGCGGGGAATCATCTGTGCTGGCTGGCTGTCCATACTGGTGGGGACCAGAGTTCAGAAGGCTCTTTGACACCCTGCAATGACACCATAACACCATGACGAAGATGATAGTACCTGCAATCCCATAGGTAGCCAGATCCTCTCTGCCCGGGGTTTTAGGGTGGAGGGTTGGGTCTTAATTCCTGGTGAATGATATTATCCTTGGGGGGCTGGCAGGGGAGAAAGGTGAAGGAGCATCTATTAAGCCGAGGAATGTGCCATGCGTGGTTCCCTTGGGTGGCTTGCCTATTTGGTGGTGAGGATGTGAGTGTGAAATGCATACAGGTGAACGAGCATGTGTGAGAATAAGCGTGAATATGTGTACCTGTGAGGGAGGTGTGGCAGGAGGCCACCTATAATACCTACATAGGAAACCAGGCAGTGCATGCCAGGCTGGTCAGGAAGGCAGGAAGATTATTAACCCATTGTCTTCTGCCCAGTTCATTCTCTACCAAAAAAAAAAAATTGAGTTGAGGGTGCCAGGTGGGACAAGCCCCAGCCAGTAGAGGCATCCCTGACCTCCCACAGAAGGGCAATCAGTGACCTCTGCCGGTGTGAGCAGTGGCTTACCTTCTCGAAGGAGTGGAAGGATCCGGGGATCAGGACCATCCAGGCCGACACTCCAGCAGCAGCCTTGGCTGGAGTTCAGCCATCTCGAGATTCTGCAACAGTGGAAGAGAGCCCGGGGAAGCTGCCAGCCGCCGTGGGTTAGTCCCACTCCTTCCAGAGAGGATTGTTCAGACCTAGAATGGTGCAGAAACCAGGCTCTTCCCCGTCCAAGCGGAGCCTGGGTGACAGCGCTCCATGGCACGTGCCCGGGTTGGTACAGCTAGGACGCAGCGGATGAACTTGGCACTTGGCGTCCACTTGCCAGCAGGGACCCCAAGAAGGAGCTGCAGTATCTCCAGCTATTTTAGGATCATGCCGAAGATGCTATTTGTACTGCCACGGTGTCTGAGGAACGGTACATAAGGTACATAAAATGTGCTGGAGATGGCCCAGATCAGATTTATCAAACTGAAGCTTGATTTCTTCCAGGCTGAGGATCCGTGTATAAGTAAGTCACAGTCTCGGTGCAGCTTCTGCCCACCCCAGTGCCTGCAGCCATACAGTTCCAAATCCGCCGCACACTCTCCCAGCCACCCCCAGCATCGTGCAAATCCATTTCCAGCCATTTCTAGAACCAGCGGAGGGATAGGTACTGACTAAGCAGAAAACAAGTTTCAAATTAAGAGATAAAAATACTTTCAAGAAATATAAAGTATCAACAGTGTAACATCTTCGTTAAGTGTCCATTGTCTGTTTGTAAGGCTGGGCTGATCCCAAGGGTCCAGTTGGCCAGACCCATTTTATGGTGATTTCACCACAAACCACCCCAGAACACAGGCTAGGTTATGTGTAGATGAGATACCTCTAAAAACATAAAATCCCATTGAGTTCACTGATACTCATTGTGTGCCCCCATCAAAATTACCAAGCAAATTAACCCTAACACTACAGAATGTTTTCAATTAAAATTACATCAAAATAGCCCAATTTCCATCTCAGTATTTCAAATGTAAGTTCCATCACTGACTGTTTTGACAAAAATTATCTCTAAAGAAAAGGCATCTTGCCTTCAACAGGCGAATGGATAAAGAAGATGTGGTCCATATACACAATGGAATATTACGCAGCCATCAGAAAGGATGAATACCCAACTTTTGTATCAACATGGACGGGACTGGAGGAGATTATGCTGAGTGAAATAAATCAAGCAGAGAGTCAGTTATCATATGGTCTCACTTACGTGTGGAGCATAAGGAATAACATGGAGGACTTTAGGAGAAGGAAAGGAAAAGTGAATTGGGGTAAATCAGAGGGGGAGACGAAGCAAGAGAGACTGTGGACTCTGAGAAACAAACTGAGGGTTTTGGAAGGGAGGGGAGTGGGGGGATAGGAGAGCCTGGTGGTGGGTATTAAGGAGGGCACGGATTGCATGGAGCACTGGGTGTGGTGCATAAACCACTTGGAATCTTGGAACACTGAAAAAATAAAATAAAATAAAATAAAATAAGAAAAGGCATCTTGATTAAATTAAAGGACAAATTACATCATAGACATTATTTATAAACATGTTGTTACTTGCCAAGCTATCTTATGATCAAAAACTCAGTTCTGCACTTTTGTATGATCTGTATTTTCTGAATATAATTCTGTCATACTACTTTATACTTTCCTTGAGCAGAATCGGCCACACTTATATAATTGTATGGTTAATTATAAACAAAACTGAGCATTTTCAAATGAGTTCTATTCAGCCATCAAGGTAACACAACAATTGGCAATTCTACCCCTAGAATAATTCATTAATAATTCTCCCCCCAATAGGGGTGCCTAGGTGGCTCAGTGGGTTAAAGCCTCTGATTTCGGCTCAGGTAGTGATCTCAGGGTCCTGGGATCGAGTCCCTCATCGGGCTCTCTGCTTAGCGGGGAGCCTGCTTCCCTCTCTCTCTCTCTGCCTGCCTCTCTGCCTACTCTCTCTCTCTCTGTCAAATAAATAAATAAAATCTTTAAAAACAAACAAATAAATAAATAAATAAAATAATTCTCCCCCCAATAATGAACATCCCGAGTCACTACTTACACAAATGTCTTGGTAAGCTTATTTATCTTGATATTTTAATGTCCTTCCCTGATTCTTATAATTGGGACCCGCAAAACCATAAACACTTGACATCCTGCAGAACTTCTCCAGATCAATACAGATCAAACCTTGATCTTACTGTAAATATTACCCTACTCCATTAAGTAATGAAATCCTTTTACAAAAAGCGTTTCAAAAACCAATCTAAACATTCGAAATTTTTTATGCATAAACTGTTTAATTCAGAACCAACTTGAGCACTATTGTTAAATTTCCTTTCTTTTTTTTTTTTTTTTATTAACATATGATGTATTATTTGCCCAGGGGTACAGGTCTGTGAATCATCAGGCTTACACATTTCACAGCACTCACCATAGCACATACCCTCCCCAATGTCCATCATCCAGCCACCCTATCCCTAACTCCCATCCCCCGGCAACCCTCAGTTTGTTTCATGAGATTAAGAGTCTCTTATGGTTTGTCTCCCTCCTGATCCCATCTTAAACATTCAAATATTAAAGTCAAGTACAAACACCCGGATATTCATACACTAACAAAACTTTAACAAAATTGATACAATCCAAATTGAGCAAATCACATGTGTGTCTATGTCGGGGGGATGGGCAATAAGTGGGGGAAACAGCTGGATTCTGAGCCAGAGGTAAAAATCAGACATTCTTTCCAGATCTACTGCCAAGTCCTAACAGTGTTCTTCCATTTCCTTAAAAATCATTAGGGAGCTTTGCATCAAGCAACAGTCTCTATCTTTTCAATTAAAAGGAAAAAAGAAAAAAAATAATCAAAGTTCATGGTTTCTTGATTCTTCCAGGTCTGGTTCTCCGAGGCTAAGGATGATTTGTTCTGGATGTTCTTTGCTCCTTGCTGAATCCGTCCTTAGGATTCATCATTTGCCTTTCCCAGGCTTGGAACCAGCATCTCCTACATTTCAGTTGCCTTTGTTAGGTTCCAATGAGGTGATCAATTAATATTTCATCTTTCACTTTTCCTCTTGCTTAATTCCCTCTGCCCTTCCCCCTCCCCCAGTCTTCTAGCTTTGAATTCCAGTCCCACCTGCAAAGCCAGAGCACACCAGCCAAGTCCTGAAAGGACACATCCTATGGCCCACACAGAGTCTGAGGCTAGGAGTCAAACAATTCACAGAGACTCCGAAGATGTTTTTTAATATCTTGGAGTAATAGGGTTAAAATAGCGATTTTTTTCTTGAGTCTCTGTTATGCTCAGGTCCCGCGCCAGAGGCTTTCCCTACATGATTGCTGATGCAAAAATAAAAGGGAAATAACGTATTTCGTCAAATCCAGCACACCCCGGTTGTAAGACCTATCATTACTTCATGTAACATTAAAAAAAAAATCATGATCAACTATATTGTAACCTGTCACTGATTGTGAATTGCATCCTAATTTCAGGGGTGTTAACATGTGAAGGAAAAAAAAGTGCGTGTTAGAACTGATGACAGAATTTTACGGAGAAGAGTCCGCTACCTCTTGGGAGGTTCGAAGGCTTTGTTTTCACGATCAGTTTCTTCTGCCCTGCCTGCCCGTCCTCAGCGACCAGTTTCTAAGCCATTTGCCCTCAATGGCAAAGAGCCTCCCCTCTCAGTTAGCCAGACTGCTAACTGAGCTAAAACAACTGCTTTTTGGTGACTGCTTCCCCTCTGCAAGGCGCCTAATTATAGAGACTGCCCCTTCTGCTGCGGCCACATGACTCTTGGTAGGTCGGAGGGGAAGGAGTGGGTGTTGGTGAAGGCTACTCGACCTTCCCCTCTCTCACACAGCCCCAGGCAGCCAGGGGCCACAGCAGAGCAAGTAGATTAACAGAATCGGATTTAGGGAGCTAGAAGATGCTGGGATAATCCACTCGCGCCTCTCCTTATCAGATCTTCTTGCTTATCTCGGTCAAAATGAGCTGCTATTCTCATCCCTAAGTCAACTTCACCCCTCTGAGCTGAGTCCAGAGGTGAACTCCCAACTTCCGCGCCCATTGCCTTTTTGTTCCATTGATTGATTGACTGATTGACTGTTTGGTTTCTTTCTATTTAGTGAATAGCTACTATGTGCATGTACGCTGACGACTGACTATTAGCCAACGCACACACAATTCCTGCCTTTATGGGGTTCGTAGCCTCGCAAGAGACACAGATGTCATCTAAGAAACTTGCAGATAGATGTAAAATGACAACTGCAATAAAAGGTTCTCAGGAAAAGCTGTGCGAAGATAATGCTCCCCAAACATTCTGTGTATTCCCCTACTTTTTCCAGCCCCTTTACAGTTTAGATTGGGACCATATGATTAATTCTGGGGTGTTGTGTGGGGCCTCCACAGAAAGACTTTGAGAGCTAGTCTGTCTCTTTCAACGGTCTTTGCTCTGCTTTGATGACCTTGGGCACCTTGAGTTCCAAATGGTGTAGCTACAGGATCGAGGAGGGCTCCCCACCCCACAGTGAACTTTACAGTTAGGGGAAATCAACCTCTGCTGGGCTTGCTCACGGAGACCTCAGGTTTGACTGAGTAGTTGATGGTAATTACCTTAGCTGATACAGAATCACATGTTCCTATGAGGGAAACCACGGAAAGAACTGATCAGGCAAAGGGTGAGGAAAGGCATTCTTAGGGAAGTGATATTTAAGCTAGGGTCAAAAGGAAGAGTGGGAGTTAACTTGGAAAACAGTGCGGGGAGGAGCATTCCAGGCAGACCGATAGCTTGTGCAAAGGTCCTGTGGCTAGAGGATGTAGGATACATTTGATGAAATGGATACAGGGCCGAGGGGCAGGGGGAGCTCAGTATGAGGGGCTCATCTACTTGCTGTCAGGCCGATCTGAGGCAAAGCCTGACATCCAGGCCACACGCTGGGATGCTACCGCTTCTCGAATCCCCTGGACTGTCATGGCCTGCAGGATGGGTCAGCCAGGTTTGAAATGGGGTCAGCTTTGCCCTCCCACCCTTCTTGGCCCCTCACAGCCAGTGTCTTGCCTATAGTCTATCCCTCTGTGTTGCTGTGTCTATTTTTCTAGCGAGACTGGAGGGCCCTGGGGAGGTGGTGGGGGCAGGAAACTTGGGAAATGCAGGAAATCAGCAATGCTCTTACTCAGCATTGCTGGGACATAGAACCTGAGCACTGTGACAGGAACCTCAGGGTAGCTGGGCGAGAGGCCAGGCATCAAATGAGAGGACCATGGCGCATACGGAAGGGGCTGGAGGGATGGGACGGCGAGGCCCGCGGAGGACTGATCTGACCTGAGCCTCCTCTCATGACGTGCCTCAGGGCCTTGACCTCCTCTTGTGAACAGAGCAGTCCGACGCAGCCACCTGAGTTTCCCAGTTCACATGTCTGTGTTACCCACGCGAAATGGTGCCATGGTCCCCTCCTGCCTCCCCGCTACATCTGACCGAGCCTGGCTCTTCCATTTCCCCGACGGCAGCTCCACCTGTCACACACCTGTCAAAATCCCGTGAAGAGCTCCCCTTTGAGCACAGCGTACACTTGGGCCTGGAGTCCAAGGACGCTGACGCTCTAGCCTCTGACCTTCCTGTTGCTCTCCTCCCCATTCTATCCGTCACTGGCCTGAGTCTTAACCTTCTGGAGCAGGACAAGACCTGTTGCCATGGGTTGCATGTTTGCCTAACCGACATCCAGTCCCTGCTTCTTCCTTGAATTTAGTTCCATGCAGCGGTGCGCCCAGCCTCAGGATGTAAATCTATCGTGGCAGTCTCATTCCCACTTCTGGTTCTCTTACAGCCGGGGAAGACCATGTGACTCCCTTACCTCCAGGAGAGCTAGGTGGGGATCTCCTGGGGGTGAGGCAGTGCTTTCTGGAAATACTTTTGCTTTCCTAATAACTGGGAACACTGTTACTGTTATGGCTGGTACCACCTCTTCTCCTTCTTCCCTCCTTGACTGCAAATGTGATGGCTGGAGCAGGGGCAGCCATCTTTGAACCATGAGGAAATGGATGATGGCGGTCACTCTGTCATCAAGAGTTTATCGAACTATCATTAACATCTGTCAATTTCTGGACTTTGTATTATGTATACCCCCTTGTTCATGTAAGCCACTGTACTCATTTTCTGTTGCTTGCAGCTGAATGTCTTTCCTACCTGATATACCTGTTTGGGAGGCTAGCCTCAGATTTCTTTGATCTCCTCAATTCCGACCACTCTTACCTCTGCTTCATTTCAGCACCAGACCAAATCCAAATCCTGGACCTTGTTATCACCTGGAACTACTCCATGCCCAAAATATCTGATACAAACTGCCCATTTTCTGAGCCGAACTCCAATCCTTCCTTAATCCCAGGGTGATAGTGAAAGGGTGCCATTGATTTGGAATTGGAAGATTATTTTGGCCTCTCTGTGGAAAGGGTCAGGATCCTCAGGTAAGCTCTTCATAATATTTCTCTCCAATGTTCACCCTGGATGGAGTGCCGCTACAGCTTGGTCATCCTGCTTTCCTTGTGTTTCACACAATACCCTTCTACCCACCCTTGTCTCTGGGGATTAGGTATCCCTCCTCAGGGTCAAGTCCAGCCCCTCCACTTGAATCTGTTCCCCCTGGTGCCTCAAAGACTTGCTCCATCCACTCCTATCACCCTCTGATGACTTCAACCTCTCCCAGCTTACCCTCCACGTGGAAACATGCTCAAACTTTCCTCCACCTCCAAAGCACCTTCCTGTGACCTTGTACTCCCTCTTTCCTTTCCTTGTGCCTGGAGCTTAGTGAAAGAGCCATCCTCATTGAGGGGAAGGCCCCCACCACTCATCGCATCCCATCCATGCACTCTGCGTCCACAACTGTTTCCAGAAGTCCCCAGTGAGTTCCACTTGATCAAGCCCACTGGATGTATGTCATTCCTTATCTTCCCGGACTGCTTTGTTGATTCCACCTGGTGACCACGATCTCATTCTTGGGACTTCCCACTTCCTTGGCTTCCAAGATAGCCTCTCTCCCACCCGGCACTCCTCCTACCTGTTAACCAGTTCTTCTGAGAGTCCTTGATGGAGGCTCAGGGTCGTGAGGCCCGAGTCTTACTCCTCAGGGTTCTGTGCTCAGCATAGTGCTTTTTTTCCCCCACACTCTGCCTCATTTCTCATCCACGTTAGAATTTCTATGACCTCGGGACGCCTGGGTGGCTCAGTCGGTTGGGTGTCTGCCTTCAGCTCAGGTCATGATCCCAATGTTCTGCAATCCAGTCCTGTGTCAGACTCCTTGCTCAGCAGGGAGCCTGCTTCTCCCTCTTCCTGCCACTCCCTCTGCTTGTGCTCTCTCTCTCTGACAAATAAATAAATAAAATCTTGAAAAAAAAAAAGAAAGAATTTCTATGCTGCCAATGTCTTGATATCTATCTTCAGCCATCCTACTGCTTCTAATGTTTGATAAATCATTCGATCACCTATGGATTACATCTCTAGCTGCCCCATGAACATCACCACATGGCTGGCCACCAAGGCCAAGTTCCTCAGGACGGCTTACGTGCCCTTGGGTCTCAGTTCCTGCTCTTTCTTCAGTCTTACTCCCTGCGTAGTCATTCCAGACTCACTGGGCTTCCCGGTACATGCCGTGATGCCTCATACCTCTGAAGTTTGATACACATAGCCTGAAACTCCCTTTTCTGCTTCTTTCCTCCCTGCCTCATGCTTACTCATCATCGGTGCTCACCTTGGGCATCGCCTATCTGCCAGGAAAATTTACCTGCCTGGTGTCCTCAGGCAGAGCCACGTGCCCCTCTCCTGGGCACGCCTCTACCACTCCCGGATCACAGCACATTGTGTAGATGATCAGACCCAGCCTCCCTCTATCTCCATCTCTCTGTCTCTCTCCACCTCTCCCTTTCTCTGTCTCTCTCTCACAGCCCCCACCCTTCTGCACACTTACTCCACAGTCCCATTGACAGTTTGTGGAGTTTTGCCTTACCTGTGGTGCCGTCACCAACTCTATGTCCCCTCCCAGCTGCACTGCCCCTGAGCTAGCTTCCGAAAAGCAGCAGCACCTCTGGGCCTCGGGACTCACTTCCGCATCCCTAGGAGAAAGTGATTAGCCCGCCTCAGGTCAGGGATGGCCCATGGGAAAATTGAGGGTAGGGGTTGGAGAGTCGTCTCCTGAAGCGCAGGCTGCCTGTCCGGGGGGGAGCCCTGCTCTGACTATCTTGGGCCCTCACTCCTTGGAGACCAGTGGGTGATCTGGGGAAGGGGAGGCATAGGTTCAGACACCTAGGGGATCTCAGGGCTCTCAAGAGCTAAATGGCTCCCACAGGATCCCAGGACCACCCAAGGAACCTCTGCCAACTCAAGGCTTTCTTGAAACCAATTCCGGGGACTGAGCCAATGTCATTTCCATGAGACCTTAAAGAGGAGGGCTTCAGGCAAACAATCGCTCAAAATTCTGATTTTCCACAAACATATGAATCACAATGCAGTATTAACAGCCAGATGACTAGCAGACAGCCCTGCCCAGATAACTTCATAGGAACCACAATCCACTTGGAGATGCTGGCTCTGGACATGGGGAAAAGAAGCCAGCGTTAATGCTGTTTTCTAGAAGTTTCTTTTTCATGGTTTATTTTTTTAATCAGTTATACTAGAAATAGGTATCCTTTCCTTTTAGGCCACAGCTCAGATAGGCAACCCTGGTGGAGAGGACCACCCAGTAGGGTGCCTGGCCAGGCATAAGGGAAGCACAATCAAATGCCTATCCTCTGGGACCACGCAGTGAGAGAGATACACACATAACCGATCTCTCCATGCCTCATCCCCTTTGCTGCTTTGTTTATCTTTACGGAACTTCAAATTGGACATGCCACGTGGTTTACTTACTTAATTACATTTTTGTCTTCCTCCCACACACTTTGGAGTATAATTTCCATAAGGAAAGGGATTTTTTTTTGCGGGGGGGGGGTTCTTTTGTTCACTGTTGCATCCCCAGGACCTAGGACAGGTGCATAGTAGGTACTTAAGTATTCCTTAGAGGAATGAATGAAACACTAGGAGCAAAGTCTGTGTGGGGTACAGGAGAAGTAATTCATTCTAGGGATTTGGAGATGGCTTTCTGCAGCCGGTATGCATAAGCTGCATCTCTAAGCATTTGCAGGCGAATCTGGGTAGGAAGAGGAAAGAGGGCATCACAGGCAAAGGGTAGAAAGAAGGAACATCCTGGTGCATGCTTGGCCCCTGCCTTCAGTGTGGGAAGGCTTTCTGGACATGGATGCGGCTGCAGCGGCTGTGGGCCCCGGCTGGCAGTTACTGATTGGGGGGAAGGAGAGCTGAAGCTGCAGGTGTCCCTCTTTAGGGTGAGTAAGGCTGGGTGACACACAGGCACTCAATCCTGTGTTGGGACTCAGGAGTGGGACTGTTCGCATATGGCGGCCTCTCCCAGTAGCTGGATAGCCAGCCCTCACTGCGGCCAATCACACTGGACCATAGAGCTATGGGCGCTTTGGGATTCGGTCTGTAACAGGAGAGAGGCTCAGGATCTTGGACAACGGCGGGACAGAAGGGGCTGGGACCTGGAGATGAGCACTCCGCATGGCCCAGGATTCCCGGTGTTGGGGGAGACAGTAAGTGGATGGAGATTTCAGTCCAACTCCTCATTTTGGCTGCCGCTGCTCATGCCCCTACCACAAGGGAGTTGCAGCTGGGAAAAGGCCTGGTGCAGAAGAAGGCCTCTTTGTTCTTGCTTGGGATGAATACCTTTGCTCCGCTTTTAGCTCCCACGGCAGAAGAGCCCCACCCTGGCCTTCCCGAATGGTCAGTTTATAGTCTCGTGCTCAGCCGCGGTCTCTGAAGGCCACTCCAGGGGAAACCAGAGTCACTAACCCTTGTGTTGAACCTGGGCCCTGAGACCCGTCACCACTTGTCCTCATGGCGAGTTTTCCTCTGATCCTCATTTGGGGCAGCCTCAGTCCATCAGAGGTGCTCTCGTGATACCGAAGGTCAAAAGCCCTGGGGCCAGGGTCTGGGTTGCTTTTGCTCGCGGAGGCTCTTTGGCCGCTATGCAAGTATGCCCACCTGTGCCCAGGCCAGCTCTGCGGAGCAAGGAGCCATGACCTTAAACACTGGCTGCTGCATCCTCAGAGACCATTCTGCGGCCCCGCAATGCTCCCAGCAGCATCACACCTCTGACGGGTCCTACCTAGCTCCCCCGGGGATCAGTCTGGAGCTTGCACTTGGTTCCACTGGCAGTTTGCTCGTGCCCTAACTCCCTTGCTACGTTGGCCCCCTCTGGGAAGCTCCCCATTTGGACGGCGGCTCCTTCAAAGTCCAGCCTGTGCCCCCAGGAGCCAACTGTGGCTTGGCAGAGCTCCGATGTGAGCTGAGCTTTGCTGGGCTCTCAGGTAGACACAGGTGCGGCTGCATCCCAGGCAGGTACACGCGGCCCCTCCCCAGAGAGCCAAGCAGGAAGTAGGGAGCAGGGGTCGGGTAGGGCTGGAGGAGAAGGGTTCCCCTCTCCCTGCACCTTGCTCTCCTTTATATCCTATCCACCTCCCACCGATTGGGACATACATTGAATTGCTCTGTATCCCCTTCTTGTAAGCTCTGCTTTGGCTACCGTTTTTTCCCCGAGCTAGAGGGGGCCGGCTCTTCCCTCGCTTCTACACAGGATGGGGAGAACACATTTCGTTAAAAGCTAAGTTGGAGGTAAGTCTAGGGGAGATCAAGTAATTTAGAACATCTTTCTCAAGGCAATAGCTTGACTTGCGAGGCCGTTTTTTCCCTCCATAGAAATTGAATGGCACCTAGATATTTTTCCTAATTTTTTTTTAAGATTTTATTTATTTATTTGACACACAGAGAGAGAGATCACAAGTAGGCAGAAAGGCAGGCAGAGAGAGAGGGGGAAGCAGGCTCCCTGCTGAGCAGAGAGCCCAATGCGGGGCTCGATCCCAGGACCCTGAGATCATGACCTGAGCCGAAGGCAGAGGCTTTAACCCACTGAGCCACCCAGGCGCCCCGATATTTTTCCTAATTTAACTTCCAAAACAAATCCCAAAATTTCCCCAGGCAGATGGAGCGCAGACTAAGGCGAAAGTTCAAGTTCTCATTAATATTTTTAAACTCATCATATACCTTGCTCCTTGGCCATTCCTCATGTACAAATACAAAGTTCTTGCTCAAAAGAAAAAAAAAAAAGTTTTGTTTGGCTCTTTAAGGAAAAGAACTGAGATCTCCTCTTTGTTCCTGTCTTCATATTTTCTGAATCCTGAATGAGTCAAACAAATGGTAGAATCTGTTGGGGCAGCCTTTTCTTCTCTCATCACAAGTGCCACCATCTCTGCACCTTCTCTGGTCTCCCTCGGAGTCCACACAGCTGTCCCACATGTTTCAGAAGAATGTGGGGTATCTACCTGTGGTCTGCCGCGGAAAAACCATTCCCCCCGGGACGCAATGCCAGCAGCTCAGGGCACAACCTGTACGCACTCCTTGCAGTTGTCAAGGGGATTCAAATGGGTGGGTCGAGGCACTCCCCTGCACCCTGCCATCTGGACATTTGCTTGGGAGATGATAAAGTTGCATGTCTTCATACCTGCTTGTGTTTACCGAGTATTGATGGAGAGAAGGCTCACGGAGGAAACTGAGTCCCGTGCTCTGTAGGACTCCCTCTGTAGGATGCGAGACTCCCACTCCTAATAGAGAACCATAGCAAAGATGACACGGCATCTCCATCCCCCTGATCATCGGTGGTCTGCTCCCTCGCCCTCACCCCCACCCATCTGCATGGGAACCCCCACGGTCCCCTTTACCCTACACCCTATCTGTGGCACCTAGTGCCTAAAAATCTGGGACCTGAGCAGCCAGTTCAGAACCTGCCTCTGCTACTCATTGGTTGTGTGGGACTCCTGTTCATCTCTCTGAGCCTCAATTTCCTTATCTATACTTTGGGGATTTTACTAGGACTCAGCCACAGGGTTTCTTGAGGATTAAATGAGATCGTGTTTGGAAGGGATTAAGCACAGTCCCTGGCATGCCAGGGGTCAGGGACTCTGGTGATTCTGATCTTTACCTGCCTGGAGTCCATAACCAATTCTGGCTAAGTTGCTCGAGCTGCAGTGGAAAGAGGAGAGGGCATTAGGCTCTGCTTGGGGAAATCGGACTAATCCGTGGTGAGAAAAGAGAGGACAAATAAGAGCTAACTTGTGATACTGGCCACAGATAAATTAGGGATTAGATAAGAAGAAAAGAGAGGACTGAGTGGCTAAGAAGGTCTCAGTGCTGCTAGAGCTGTGTCCAGTGGGACCGAAAGGATCCTCTTTGGGTAAATAGAGGCCATTCCTGAGAGGATGTGTCGGGGCCGACCGAGGCTGAATCCGCCCCCAGCTGACCCAGGTGGTGGGCTCGGAAGATTTGGTACCACCCCAGGGCAGTTTGCACTTGGATTTACTAAGCACCTACTATGGGATCAGCATACATTTGTAGAATAGTCTTGGTTTCACAAAACATTATTTCGAGAAGTATAAATACACGACTTGCAGGCTTGCTGTTAAATATATACCTAGAGGCTTCCTGGGTAGATGTTTGGCAGAGCTGAAAGCCTTACTTGTTCTTCTGTGATGAGAACCCAATTTAGAAGTTTCTGAGGACAAATTCAGGCTTGGGTTGGTACGATTTTACTCTGTAATCACTGACCGTCCCTTATTTTTCTAGTCATGCAAAGCTTCTTTACTTAGAAAAAATATTAGTAACAAGTTTTTTTTTTTTTTTAAGATGTGTTTATTTATTTGAGAGAGAGAGCATGAGAGCATGCGTGCATGTATGAGGGGAGGGGTAGAAGGAGAGAGGGAGGGAGACTCTCAAGCAGACTCCGTGCTGAGTGCGGAGCCCGACGCGGGGCTTGATCTCAAGACCCTGAGATCAGGACCCTGAGATCACGACCTGAGCTGAAACCCACGCGAGAGTCGGAGGCTTAACCGACCGTGCCACCCAGGAGCCCCAAGTTGTTGCTTTAATTCAAATACCCATTGCACTTGGTTTTGCGGATATGCGAGAGAAGGGCAATTCTTTGGAGATGCCGCTAAAGCAATTAGGGCGGCCGGGTCTCTGTGCCTGCAGCTCACTCGCAGATGTTTCGAAGACAGACAGGCAGATGGAGACTCGGGCAAAAGATTAGCAATTGTTGCGTCTAGATGGAGGCTTCATGAGTGCTTGTACATTCTTTCCATTTTTCTCTGTGTTTGGAAATTGTCAAATAAAAACGTGGGGAAAACCCGCTGGACTCTGGGGGAAAGAGGAGGTAAGAGGAACAGCTGTCCCCTCCTGGCCGGGGGTTTTGGGCTCTAGCCTAGGGCACTTCCCTTTCCACGCCTGAAGTTGGAGAGCGTTTCCCCTCATACTTCGGGGTTCTCTGAGACTCGGGCATACAGACTGCTCGCTCCAGGGGTCCAGTTTCTGCCGTCCACCTTGGGGCCACCTCTGTGCCTCTCTCTGGCTTCATCCTCAGCCTGTTGGACCTTCCGAGGAGCTACAGGACCCTGGCCTGGCTGCCATGGCAACAGAGGAAGAGCCCCTGGAGGAGAATGGGAGAGGATGGAGAGCCTCTTATTTTTAAGATTTCTAGATGTGGGTTCTTTGGGGGGACATGTGGGATAAACCCTGAGAATCCCTGCAAAGCCCCTGTCATCCCCGAATCTTAGGCAGACATCTGGGAGTCCGGGGGGAGGAGGGAGAAGGACTAGGTCCCTCTCCTTAGGTTAGCAGGGGGGTAGGTATCTGAGGAGATGAGTTTTGTGGAGGAAATATGGTCCCACTGGACTGATCGAGAGATTTACGCCTTCCAGATGGAGTTTCAAGGCTGATTTAAACTTTGAGCTCTTTAGACCTTATTTGCTAACTTTGGACCTAACCTCTGTGAGGCACCTGATGCCGCTGTGTAATAAAGTGGTCATTCATTCATTCATTCATTCCAACCATACTTACCTAGTGCTTATTTGGGGCGCGGTACGGAGCCAGCGCTGGGAACACGGGGTTCCACTGTGCCCTCAGTCCGCGGGTGCCCCAGGCACCTCCTCTCTGGGAGGAGGTGGTCAGGACGGCTTTGTTTGGAGGGGTGGAACAGGGGCAGGTAAAAGAGGGCTCGAAATGAGACGGAGGAGGGGGCTTCCTTGCAGGGTGGGTGCGGGGGACACTGTGAGTGAAGGCGCCATCTGATCAATGTGCATTCTCTGGGCGGATGGAGATTAGTGGGCCTCAGGCAGGCTGGGGAAAAACCTAAAATTAGCC